>JAVKLA010000036.1:9644126-9666095 GCA_034782735.1 Sagittarius serpentarius | reverse complement strand
TGTATTGATGCCGGGGGTTGCCCCGACCCAGGTGCAGGACCTTGCACTTGGCCTTACTGAACCTCATGAGGTTCATAAGGGCCCACTTCTCAAGCTTGTCTAGGTCCCTCTGGATGGCATCCTGACCCTCAGGTGTGTCAAGCACACCACTCAGCTTGGTGTCATCAGTATTTGTATGCACTCCATCATGTTTGGTGAAAGAGCATCAGCTTCTTAACAGAAAAATCTTGAAGGACCACAGTAACTGTAAATTAAATCATATTATCACTTTTTTAAAGTAGAATTTCTCTGGGAGTGAAAATTGCAAGTAAATACAAACTTTAATTTTATATTATGAGTACTTATCCTGTCAGATCTTGGAAAACCTCCAGGATTTCAGACTATAAATATTTTCACTTGTTTATGAACAGCTTTTTGTACCGCAAAGTAAATAGGTAAAATCTTTCCCACTCAAAAACTTCTGTTAATTTAACTAATGTAACAAAATAATAAAAGAAAATTTCTCTCAGTCTGAGACTTACTATAGTGTGCCATCTAAATGACATTGATTAGTCCTTACATAGCTTTGATTCCATATGGATTTGTAACAGTGGTTGCTAAAACTCAGAAAGCATCTGAGTTCCATTTTTGTTTTAGTACCAAAAGTTCAGATGCGTTCTGGAACTGTCTGAACTATCCTGTGTCTTAAATTGCTAGATTTGCCTAGCTGCATTATGAAAGAAGGTATTACAGGAGTTCTGGTGTTGCTTGCTTTCAGGCAGCCTAGTACTGGTGTACTCTTAGAACTCAGGAAAATAAAACTAATTTTGAAAAAAGAAACAGAAACAAAGTTGTAGTTGAGCAGAGTGATTCAAGCTTAGCTTGTCCTAGTTAAAGTATTGATTAAATTTGTATCTTTGTAGGTTAATATCCTGATCTTGCTGAATCAGGGTTGGTTTTTTTTTTCCATTGACCTCAGTGGAAAAAGAACTTCACCCTTATCTCTGATTTTTTTTTTAATGGGTGGTTGCTCCTTCATGATGTTGAACTGATTGTCTGACCATCTGAATCGCAGTGTTCTGAATTTCTTAATAAATGTCTGCAAATGGGGCCTAAAGCAGATTTCCTAATGAGCCATTTGGCAGTGCACTTTTAAACAGAAAATTATGTGAGAAGTTTATGTAATCACTTTTTAATCTTTCTGACTCTCACTGAAGAGATTTAGTCAATTTTAAAATGACTGGCAACAACAAAAAAAATCACTGGATTTTTTCAGTGCTATGCTGGCACACATTGCAGCCATTGGCTGTGATGTAGAAATTTTTTAGTGGTTGTGGTTTTGTTTATTTTGGGACTCATAAGAAAAAGTGCTGAATTCCCTCTTAGTGATGTGGCTGCATTAGTGGAGGGAAAGTATATGAAGAGCCAACCTTCCTTCCTCTTGACAGTAGGCAGAACTCTATAGAAATACGGAAACTCAGCCTCAGGCTGAGTCACATAACAAAGTGACCTGTTGCCCTGCAGTAATGATGTACTGGCCTCGCTAGGCTAAACTTTGTGTTTAACAGCTTGCAAGAATAGCCAGGCCTAGATGGTTAGCAAAGCAAACAAGGTATGTTACCATGTACACATGGAGAACAGAGCATCTCCAATTCTCCCTTCATCTCTAACTGTGTAGGAATGAAGACTGAGTTTTGACCAGAATGTATTCTCCACAGACTACACAACAGAGCATAACATTGCATGTTTTTTTCTGGTTTTGAAAGAGGTCTAAATTCTGCATGTCTTTAAGCCAAAATCTATAGAATTATTCTTGGTTTATGGCGGTATGTGCAATCTGTATTTGTACCATCTATTTTTGCTCTCTTTCATGCAAGTACAGATACAATGCTGTTATGCTTTAGTATAAGTTTCGTATAATTTTCAATACTTTTTTTTTTTTTTTTATAACTTAGGATACAAAAATAGCTTCACTTGAGCGCAATATAAGAGATCTTGAAGATGAAATACAGATGTTAAAGACAAATGGAGTTCTGAACACAGAGGACCGAGAAGAAGAAATCAAACAAATAGAAGTTTACAAGAGTCACTCAAAGTTCATGAAAAATAAGGTAAGGTCTGTTAACAAAATAGCTTAATGCTGTTTAAATAATGGAAGCAAAAGTTTGGCCTTTTTCAACACAAGCAGCTCTCTGCATGTCATCTTTTGGTAAATCTCTACTATGCAATACTCAGTAGCTATGGAGGAGTGAAGCATTTTGTATAAATAAAAATGTGTTTATATTTTGACTTAGGAAGAGGTAAGGCAGAGGCTATTTCACCACTTCTGCAGGGGCTACTACAATCCTGAGTCTATATCATGTTCCCTTTTCCCTTTCTTGTGTACGGTGTTTTAATGTTGGCTTTTTGAATTCATAATTTTGACTTGCACCATTTTGGCACAACTTTAATTGTGCAATTTTTTTCTGGTTTTGGTGATAGGTTTATAGTAAGGACTACTGTTCCATAGATGATGCCAAATTGTAATCTTCTAGTATTTTAAAGACTTGCAAATTGATGACCTTGTTCCTGCAGAGTACCTTTCATTTCAAGTTATTGTTCATAGATAATTATGAGTTGACCACAAGCAGATAGTAAATGTGTAGTGATGTAACACACTTCCTGGTATCAAGCTCACAAAACAGTATTGCTTGTTCATTATTTTAAAATACATCAGAAGTAAAGCTTGATGTCTAAATTGTTGTCCCAAATGGTCTTTTTATCTCCTTTCATTTTGATGTGCACAGCTGCTGTCTAGGTAAAGATGAGCACTCAAAATAGTCTTTCTTGTTCTAATTCTTTTCTGATATTTTTATAATTGCCTTAAAAATTGTAATAAATATATATAACATTACAATTTGTGGTGGTTTGTTCCCTGCTCTCTACCTTAAATGTGTTTTGTTTATGAAGTGATAAAATGCTGAATTAAAGTACTCGATAAAAAGAAAAAAAAGTTTGAAATTATGGAGACTGAAGCTGATGCTCCCATTCTCATATAAATAAATTCAGGTTTTGGAAGTAGTTTTTTTTCTATTATTTATAAGATAAACTAAGGTGGGGTGAAACAAGTCACAGGAACCTGAAGTGGAAACACTGAAGAGGAAAGCCAGCCATCTCATTTCTTGCAGTGATGTTAAAAATTTGATCATAATGCCAGAATAAGATCTAGGCAAACAACTTTAGTAGTCATTATTATTATGAAATCTTACTTTATTTTAAAAGTGTTTTCATCCTAGTTATTTGTTTGGGTTCTTATTCTGCTTAATATTTAGGGGTTTTTATGTATGTGGAAACTGTGTATGTGGAATTCGAAGGAACCAAGATGGATTGATTCACCTTTTCTGAAAAGTGTACTTACAGCTCTGAAAAAACTGCTTGAGGAGGAGCTGGTACTATTACCTCTCTAAAGGCCACATAAGCAAAAAAAAAGGGGGAGTTAATTGGCTTAAAGCATACTGCTCTGCCTACCATTGTCTGTCAATGATAAAAATACTTAGCAATGTTACTGTTTAAGTGCAAAATTTGCAATATCGGGTAGATAAATACCATTAACACTCTCTTCAGAGTTGGGCAAGCTAAGATTCAGAGAAAGTATGCAGCTTGTCTATGGTCAGAGAATCAAACGGTGTCAGCACCTTCTGGAGAATCTGAGTTCTCTGATTTTCTGTTTTCTTGTGTGAATTAGACCTTAATTATCTTCCTGACAAGATGCTTTTACTTTGAATTCCACAGTGAGTAGAGGAGTAAGAAAATTCACCACTGTGTAGTGTTGGATACTAAAGATTTTCCATCTCAGAAGAGTTGTTACTGTCTCCCACTTTGGAAACTGTAGTATCTTGTAAACTACCTCACAGGAAATGCTGGCGTCTTGGGACACTGGGGCATATTTTCATCTTCTCCTGGGGATTTGTGCTATAGAAGAAATGGAGGTGCTAATGCGGAATGAATCCAGATTTATTAAAAAAAATTCAAAGAATATATTTATTCTGTTGAAAAAAGTAGCTCTTAAGCTACTGAAAAGTGGCTAAAGTTCCTAGGTAGCATTATGATCAGGAAAATTATTTTGACTAATTTAACATCATTAATTTCAAAGCAATTCAGTTTTATTAATTTACAGCAAAACTTCTAATGCATCTCAGCAAATCTGTTGATATAAAAATAATTTGCAAAGCTTAGTATTTTGTTAACAATCTTCTGATGTTTTTGAGAGGAAAAGCTTCAGTATATTTCTGTGGCACAGAAAGCAGACAAATGAGAAGACTATTAAACATGCCTTGTTTTGTCACAGTCTTCTGATCTTTGATAAATGCTACATTCTGATGAAAGTTTGTCTGTTTTCTTTCACCGGTCCTTTTCTTCCACTTAAAGTTGAGATTTGCAGCAAAAGACACTATTTTTATCATTGATCTGAGAACCTTTCAAGGTGGAAAAGTATTAATGTAGCTGCCAGCAAACAGATATTATTATACCTGATCTGTTGAACCTGAGATTGTTGATAAATTCTGATAAATAGAAGTCTTGATTGATGGCAAAAAGAGAACAAAACTACTCTCACAGTCAACATCTTAGGTGCTATAAAGCTCTTAATACTTCACAATTATTCTTGAAGTATAACTTGTTTTAAATCTGTTCTTGATTTAAATAAATGCAAAGTATTATGGAAGCCAATGCTGAGAATTATTTATTGTGAGTGGCAAAGAATGTTGGGAAGTGTTCCTTTTCCTAACTAATTCTTAGTAATATTCACTCCTTCCAAATATATAGGCTTTAATTTTGACTTGCAGTTAAATAGAAGTTGTAGAAATGAGAAAGAAAACTTGCTTAGATTTTTTTTTTCTTGCCAGCATGATGAGGACTCTCCTTGCTTTGTTTCTGGAAGGGACAAAAATTGCCATCACTTGCACAATATGGAAATCGCCAAAACAAGTCTTAAAGTTTTCATGACTAAGGGATATGAATCTTTAAATATCTTCATTAAAGATATGAAGAAAGCATGTAGGATGATATGCATTTTGAAAAATAATTTCTGCTTTGCAAGACTTCCTTCTCTTACTAGGGTTCATCCTTTGGCTAGCCAGCAGATATTTAAAGGAATAGGTATAAGTTTGCACTCTGGAATTTAGGTAGTTCTTTGAGTATTAGAACTCTCCTGCTATCAACAGAAGTAAGAAAATCTAGTGATAGTTTAGTACAACTTCAGCAAATTACTATTAAGATGAGTTTTAAGAATTGATTAGGCTGCAACAAGGCACTCTGTAATTAATGTCTGTGTATAAGAATTTCTCACACTGTATGAAGGAAGCATGCAAGTTCTAGGTGATCCTGTAGAAGAAATATACAGGAAAAGAATTACAGCATTTTTTGTGGATAGGCCTGGAAATGTGATAAACGCTTTAAAAACAGACCTTGACCAATATAACCTGTAGAATCTACAGACAGACTTGTAGAGCCTACCGTATGCAGCCACTTAATTTTCATTGCTACTGTTTTTCCTTTACTTAAATCCTTCACTTTAAAAAGCAGTTCCCATTTGTCACATAAGACCAGATCCTTATGATGAACAAATCAGCATAGATTCATTTAATGGAATAATTTACTTAAAAGTTTAGTCCATTAATTTTAATATGCAGTATTCAGGGGAAAAGCTATGATTGTTCGCTTTGCTTTGTTTCCTGTTTCCCAGTTACTCTACGTAATGTCATGTAGGATTTTGTTGTGTAAAAATAATGTAAGAAAAAGGATAACGGTTTTCTGGAAATGCTAGTATCTAAGGAACTGAAATTATGGGAGGTGACAGTCATAAATTGAGAAGGAAGACAAAGGAACTAGGATTTCAGGAAAGGTGAAGCAAGATCATATTGGGCAATGTTGAAAAAGCAGTGACAGATAAATTACATGTATGAAATATGTGAGATAGTGGGAAGGTCAGGATCAGAGGACAAACCTGGAGTTCTTTAGATGCTACAGCACTTATACCCAGACATGTAGGTTATCTTTATTGTAGTCTTTATAAAGTACAAAAATGTTTTTTGCCTTTGTCTTTTTTGTACTGAGATCAGGAGATCTCACTGAATTGTAACTGTTGGTATTCCATACCACTTAAGATATAGCAAAGTGAAAGTGTTTGCGCATCTGCTGGAGGCAGAAATTTATTTTATGCTCTGTTTAATATTTTTTACACACTAATAGATAAATCAGAATTTTAAAAAAGCAAATATACCCGGGTCTAAAAATTTCTTTTAAAAAGTTATGTGGTTTCTTGTTATGCCTTTGGTATTTTTGATACCTGATTTTTTAAAATTGAAGTTTTAGTACATTTTCACCATTATACTTTATTTTAATAAAACATCAGCTGAAAGCATAATTATTCAACACATTTTTTGTGTGGTGTTTTTTTTTAATTTTTTATTTGAGAGCTCTAACACATTTTTAAACTCCTAGTAATTTGTGGGTCTTGTAGCCAGAACTTTATACTCAACAGATTCTGTTTCTCGAACACAAAGAACATACCTGAAATGAAAATGCTTTGTTGTTGTTGATTTCTCAGGGAGTAGGTTTTGTCATGGAAAAAAGCAGGAAGATTTTCTAAGAAAAATTAAGCATCTGTGATGTTCACATGGGTCTCATATAAAGTATAGGATGTAATTCAGGTTGGATGCAGATCTGCGTTTTATCTTTACATCTTGTAGACAGATTTTCCCATTGTTCATTTTGTATACGTTTTTGTCTCGGTTGCCATGCTTGCTTACATATTCTGGCAAGGGATGGAGGAAGGTGGTTTGCTTTCAAGAGAAAATTTTCTCTAGTAGTTTCTTAACTGTACTCTTTACATTTTCTTGACATCTGTTTTTTGTATGCTTCTTTTCTTATTTTGATATTTTCAGACTGTAAAGGTGATTGCTTTTAGTGCCAGTATAGATTCTCAATTTTATACAGTAGCTCAGGGGTGGCTAGACAAGTACCTTAACCACGTAGACAAACATGCTGACATTTATAAAGAGAAATAAGGAATAAATATGTTATGATGTGCATATAGTTGGAAGAAACATTTTTTAATTTAATTTTTAAGGATACACTTGCAATGTAAAACAAAATAGAAATATTTTGGTCGGCAGTAAATGTTTCCAGTGACTGTGCCATAGAGTATTGAATCTGTGAAATATCTTAGTATGTGGATCTTTAGGATGTGTTTGAGTAGGGTCAGCCTGTGGATACATGTTCTTTTTTTCCTGGGGATTTTTGAATCACCTTCCATCTAGCCCTTCTAGATTTCTTGCATCCCAAATGTCTGTTGTGATGCAACTGATGGGAGAGAATGGAAAGATCTCTTCTAGCACTACTCTGGTTGTTGCAGGATTGAAACTTGAATTTTAAAGAAAAATATTTAGGCCTTACAGTCATCAGAAAAACTTGCCAAATATAAAGGAAGTGTGGTTTCTCTGAGTTATGCAGATGCACTGAGGCATTTTATTTCAAATAATCCTCATGAAATGATGTATCTGAACTCATCTGGTGACCAGTGTTATTTCACAGGACTTTAAGAAGAATAGTTATGTCACCTAATTCACCATCCTTTAGCAACATTCTGTGTATTGTCCGGTGCTTTGTTCAGCTTCATATATTCTAAATCCACCACACTTTTGCATTCTGTGGCTACCCCTCCCATTTATCATTGTGGAAAGGAAAGAGTAATCACAATTCTATGACATTTACTGATGAACCTTAAATTTACTTAAATTCAGAAGCTTCATCTTAGTGACTGGGTTTCTGGTGTTTCCCCTAGGACATGCTTTTGCAATCTCACAGACCTTTCACTCTGTGGAATTTTTTTATAATGTTTTCCCAGACTTCTCTTAAATTAATCTCTTTGGCTTGGCTTTCCTAGTACCTGAGAATTCCATATGAACTGCCAGGCAGAAAAAAAGGAGGTGGGGATGGTGAGCAGCAACACATTTGCAAGAAGAGTAAGGTTAAAATTCCACTTCGCTATTTTCCTCTCCTTACTAAGACGCCTGCTTTTCCTTATCAGGCTCCTAAAAAAACTTGATTCGCTCTGGCCAGTGATAAATCACAAAAATCATGCTGTTGGAAGGAATAGGCTATTGGATTGAATTTATACTTTTATGGACACTTTTTTCCTATGCATTTTTGCCAGACTTGCCTCACACAGGATAAATTCCTTTGAACTTAAGTGAGGTCCATGTTGAATTTATAGGCCAAATCATCATGTATAATCTTTAAGAGTTTCCTTTTAACTTCTGCAACAGCAGGGCAATCATTCTTAAGATAGGGTACATTAAATTACAAGAAACTCAATCGAAGTTGTGCATGTAAAAAGTCCAAATCTTAATTCTCTTCCAGAATTTACAGGTGTCTGAGTTGCCATATGGTCATTCACACTTTTCGGATTTCAAGTGTAACTATGAATGGGAAATGAAATTAATGATCTAACCTTTTTTTTTTCCTCATTACAGATTGATCAACTGAAACAAGAACTCTCGAAGAAAGAATCAGAACTTCTTGCCTTACAAACTAAGCTTGAAACCCTTAGCAATCAGAATTCAGATTGCAAGCAACACATTGAAGTCCTTAAAGAGTCACTTACTGCCAAAGAACAGAGAGCTGCCATACTTCAGACAGAGGTATTGTATCTTCTAATCATAAAATGCAATAGAAACATTTAGTTAATAGCATGTGTCAAGGTGATGATGTGTTTGTTGCGAGTCTATGTAAAAGGCAATTTGTTAAAGAATAGTGAAATAATTTAAAACCCTTTAAATGCCAATATATTTGGTATGTATTTTTGGTAGTACACCAGCTCTCATTCTAGATTTTTTTTTTAGAAGCACCTATAATTGCATTTTAAGAAAATGTTTGTGCCTAATTCTCATTGGCTTCGATGCAGGGAGCTGGGCCTTAATGACTTGATTGTTGTGATTTCATTCCTTGTTTCTTTATCTGTTAGTTGACTGAGTTTTCCTTTTGGTTTCTTTGGCTTGATGCTTCTTTTCTACTGTGTATTTCTATTCTGAAGAGTGAAGCTACTGATGTATTTTGAAGGCATCTGTTGAAGGGTGCATGATACTAATCTGTGATTATTGTTTTGAGTGCAATCAACATTTATTTTAAAATATGAATAATTTCAGTCTTTAAAACAGGTCAGTGCATTAGTTATGTATGTATCTACAAAGTCACATCATAAAAATATGGGTAATGGAATACACAGTTGAGATGGTCGTCACATTTGATGGAATGTGTAAATCCAATGTTAAAATGTTGTCTGTTAGTTCATTTCCTGGGGTTTTAAAAAACTTTATGGACTTGGAGCACACAATACCGATTAGACTGATTCCTATTATAACTTCTTCATTTTATTTTAATGTGCGTACCCCTTTTAAGAAAGAGAAATACCTATGAAATTCAATCATACAGTGCAAATAGTTTCTATTCAGAGAACTATATTATTCAAGGTATACAGGAATCTTACAGAATGTTTCAAATTTCTGGCTAACAAAGCTCTAGGAGAAAAAACAGCTGAAACTCATCAGTCTCATGGAAGCTGGAAGTAAATATTTCTAAGATTCTGATTATCCCTCTGTGCTGTATGTCTTATCCTCTGTACATTAAGAAGATATAGATGAAATCTTGGAATTTCCAGCTTGTGTTTAATGAGCCAGCCGGCCAGCATATGTATATAATACAAAATAATCACAATAGAACAAGGGTAAAAACTCCAGCAATGTTGGCAGATCTCAGTCTAGCTTTTGAGTAGTAAAGATTTACATATTTTAAATCTTTGGTTGTGCAAATCTGTTTTGCAAGGTTTGTATTACCTGTCATACTGCTGAGGATGGTGATGAATTCCATTGGCTCTCCACTAATTTGATTTCCTAATTCTTTATCAGACTGCTATGTATTCAAGGCATTACAGTCTTGTACATACATACATACATACATACATATGTATGTACATATGTACATACATACACAAGGCTGGCAGGTGGGCAGTGGTAAAAAGAACTCAATCTACAATTCTCTTGATGAAGGGCTGCTGGGATTGTGCAGTCCTGGTGGAGAACCAGTTGGTTTCTGACAGGTATTCAATTCCTCCTCTTCCCAGTTTCTGCGTAAGGCAGGTGAGCTTGAACCTTTTACATGAGGCAATTTAAGTTAAAGTTAGCTGTAATTGCCTGTTGGTGTATTGTGTCTGCTTATTGTTGGTCTCTTAGGGAAACCAAATGAAAAATTAATGTTAAAATGATCAGAGAGGTAGCTTGATAGAAAGAATGCTCTATAATAACAGAGAATGAATCCCTTTTGTTTGGCCTAATATAGTGTTATTTGTGATATAAGTGATTGTGATATTTCATACAAATCATATGAGATTCTTCCAGCTTTCAATGAAAAAAAAAAAATCTGTTTAGGTATAGGATTAGTGAAAGATATGTTCAATATAATTTCTATTCAGTAAAAGAGGTCAGTTCCTGGTTTTGATTATTTTAATTAACCCTTTACTTCTGTATAATCCAAAGCATTCTGATGACAAGCCTTGGTTTTTTTTCTGAATGGAATAATGCTGTAAGCTATGTGGGTCATTGCAGATATGAGACTTAAAAATGAAGCAAAACAACTCATAAATGTCCTCATGGTATATCTTGGTTCTAGACAGTTAAGGCTGTCTCTGCATGGACTTGATAAATCAATTGAGCCTGAATTTCTTTGTGACTGAATCTTCAGAAACTGTGGGGTTTATTTCATATGCATTATTGTCAGCCTTCAGTAATTACATTACCTCATGAATAGATGTAGCTCTGAAACACTGTAAACTACTTTATATTCCCCATAGAAATCTAGGTGATTTCCATTTTCTTCTTTGAGTAAGGTGTAGGTGATGATTTTATCAGACAACAGCTTTTGGAGTTTCTTTTCTCTTTTTAAGATATCTTTGTGAAGGGAATTGGGGAAAGTTGGTGAATTATGTTCACCTCTTATGGGAAGTAATTTTAGTTAAAATTTGCTGTAATTGTCTGTTCATGTACAGGAGGCTTTTGGCAGAAAGGTCACATTAATGTAACTATTTTTTTTCTTTTTTTTTTTTTTTCTTCTGGGAGATCTTACGAAAATGAAGGCCTCTCAGTATTGGGTTAATACCAGACTTCACTCTGGGATATGGTACATCTCAAGAAGCATTAGAAGCTACATAAAGAAAACAAGTTTCAGTTCCAGTTACACACATGTATTGATGCAGCCACTATCTGAAATGGTTTACCAAATAATTTTGATCTAATAGCAGATTTAAAATGGGAAATAACTTCACTTGCCTCAAAATCTCTTCTATTTACTTTTGAAAAGATAGCACTACAGAGTGTGCTCTTATATGCACCATTTACCCATGAAGCAGAGACTTTAAATAACCTGTGTTAAACTTGAAATTATGTCAGCAATGTACCTGATCTCGAAACACTTTAATAACGTGTACTTTGGGCAATATTAATTACATCTCATTTTTTATCCATTTAAGACGCACTGAATATTTTATTGCTTTCCTGTACTTTATGGTGGAGATGTAGTGGATCTCAAATTTGCTGAAAATGATCCTGTGTGTTATGTAGGTAGAAATAAAGCACACTGTGTATCCATTAGTTTCTCAAGCCAGAATTTATCAGGAAAGAACTGTACTTTTTGTTATTTTAAAGCCTCAAGGTTGTTGTAGGCATGTCACAGGCTGTACAACTTTCCATGTAGACGATTTAGTTATTCAGGGGTTAGAAATGAAGAGTGGTTTCTGGAATTAAATAATATTGAGGCTCGCAAAAGTTATGTGGTTAGTCTGAACATACTTTTCACCTCCTTTGAATAGACTTTGAATCAAGAGCTCCTTAAAACTACTGACCTATCCAGTCTTGTTTCCTGGAAGAATAGCAGCTTTCAGCTAGCCATAAGAAATACGCACATATAACCAAACAGGTTTTGTCATAAATTGCTGTGTAACTATGTGAGAATGTTACTTGCTTTCTCTAACAATCATGAAAACAAGTGACAGATCTGTGTCCAAGTAATTTCACAGATTAGAAAATAAGATTCTACAAGGCTGACCTGCATGCTCTAATGATGATCTATTGTTGCATATTTTTAAGACCCTCAGGATTTCGGCACATTCCTTACCACCCTGCTGTATGCTAGGGAGTTTTTCTGGTTAAAAATGATCGCCAGGATGTCTCTCCTCTACAAACTATTATGTTACAACTTCCAAACTGGGTGTGCTGTTTATGGGAGAAAGAGTCTGTTGAACTGTGGGCATTCTGGAGAAATGTGCTGGAGCTCTGAGGAACACAAAAGCTGGAGTGTGGGTGAATTTGAAGATTGCTACATATACTCCTGTACACCAAAGTCCTTGTTTTGTATCAATATTTAGACAAAACCAGAAAGAACACATCTTTAACGTAAGCGACAAGAAGACACCTCAGTAAAAATTGATTACTAATGCTATAGACCACTCATTGGATGCTATATGTTTGAGGGTTCTTAGAGCTGATCTTGTTCCTAGCATTAGTCAGTTATGAGATGGTTGAAAGCAGGCTGTTTGTGCTGCTTGTGCTTTTTCTTATTCAGGGTGGAAATGTCTCCTTTTTTACTCCTATTTCTTTCACCTAGTTATTTGCCCTACATATATTTTGACTGACTAGGGGGCCAATATGTGGCAATAAGAATTAAGTAATTTTTTTGTTTGTTTTATTGTGTGCTTCATTATACATTTCAATTAACAAATTCATGCTTTCAGGCAGCATTCTCCTGTTACATCCTGTACAAACTAAATGTGACGCAGCAAGGCAGGAAAATTCAAAATGATGCTTTAGAGTAAAATTTTCCTGAACTCCCTCTATACCTACTCTTAGTTTTATGGGGAGCCTTTTTGTTAATCACTTTGTAAATATCAACTTCATATAACTCAACAATGTCTGTCTTCAGTGCTCATAAATATCTTGTCTTTCAAAAGGACATTTTACATGTCCACTTAATCTTTAGTTTGGACAACTCTGGGGGAGCAGAGGGAATGTTTCTCTCATATGAAACTTGGTCGAAAAAATTACATTTGGTTATGTGTGAGAGACTAAATGTGGGCTAATTCCAAGTATCAGCAGAGGCCATTGATGTTTTGTTTCTGGTGTATATATATTAAGCTGTGCAAAATTAAATAACGAAACAAAAGAACTAAAGGTCCTCTAATGAAGCTCATACATTTCCTGCAGAAAATACAGTCCTTACAACAAGAGACCCATGATAGGATAGAGGGGCTTTCTGTGCATTAAACCCAGGATCCTTCTTACCAAAGACCTGAAAGTGAGCGAGTGTCATTTAAGTGGTGATCAAGCACATGGCCTGCCAGTGTATGTGGATGAGGAATAAAAATACTGCTTTGCCAGCTGGGCTCTCTCCTAGACCTGAGTTTTAAGCTGACTAAGCTAGGGCCTAGACCGTGCTGTGGTAGCAATCCAGCAATGATTCTAGATATAGCAGGTTTTGTTCTCTGCAACCAGGAACTGGGAAAAGATTTTGTTTGCTTAGAGCAACTGAATCTTCTGTTCCCAGGCCTCAGGCCTTATCTAAAGGGAAGGCAATGGCTTCCAGCAGCAGATGGGAAAGCAGCTGCTGGGAGATGCAGGGCAAATGGCAGCTCTCCAGCAGGTGGAAATCATTATGGAAGGCATTTTGTACTGTACAAGCTATTGTTGGTTGTTCCCAGATGAGTAAAGTTAATAACATTTTGGCCTGCATTAAGCCACACTCCTTTCTTCCTGCATGTCCACATTGTCTATTTGTAGAATAGCTAGGTTTTGTTGATTATCACTGTAGAATTTTATGCTGTCCTAAAACATGCTTATAACCTGCCTTGAAGGGCTGCTTTCTGGAGGTGAAAGTAACCATCAAAGGCCAGTTCTAATCCTGAGCTGAGTAAGGTATTTGTAGTTGCAGTGTCAACTTTCTGCCTAAATAGGATTGCTTTGTAATCACCTTGTAACTAAATCAGCTTGTAATAAAAGAAATCCTCATCAGGATCTCAGTTACTTCATAACAAGCCTTTTATTATTATTTAGCTTAATAATGGTACTCTGTAGGGTTATCTTCAGGTTTTGGAGACAGCAGCTGCATATGATGCAACAGGATGTGATTCATGGAATCACAGAATGGTTGAGGTTGGAAGGGAGCTCTGGAGGTCATCTGGTCCAAGCTCCCTGCTCAAGCAGCGCCACCTGGAGCTGGTTGTCCAGGATCATGTCCAGATAGCTTTTGAATATCCCCAAGGATGGAGACTCTACATCCTCTCTGGGCAACATGTGCCAGTGCTCAGTCATCCTCACAGTCATGTTTCCTGATGTTTGGAGGGAACCTCCTGTGTTTCACTTTGTGCCCATTGCCTCATCCTGTCACTGGGCACCACTGAAAAGCCTGGCTCCATCTTCTTTACAGCCTCCCTTCAGATACTTGTACACAGGGATGAGATGCCCCCTTCTCTTTTCTAGGCTGAACAGTCCCGTCTCTCTCAGGCTTTTTCATATGAGATGCTCCAGTTCTTTAATAAAGCCCTTAATTGCTTTGTGGCCCTTCACCAGACTCTCTGCAGTATGTCCATGTCTCTCTTGTACTGAGGAGCCCAGAACTGGACACAATACCCCAGGTGCGGCCTGACAAGTGATGAATAGAGGGAAAGGATCATGTCCCTCAACCTGCTGGCAGCACGCTTCCTAATGCAGCCCAGGATACTCTTTGCCTTTTTGCTGCAAGGCCACATTGGTGGTATTCAACACGGTGTCCACCAGGACCACAAGGTCCTTTTCTGCAGAGCTGCTTTCCAGTTGGGTGGACCCCAGCATATACAGGTGCATGGAGCTGTTCCTCCCCAGGTGCAGGACTTTACATTTCCTTTCCCTGAACTGCATGAGATTTCTGTCAGCCTGTTCCTCCAGCCTGTTGAGGTCCCTCTGAACAGCAGCATCACCTTCTGGTGTATCAGCTGCTCTTCCCAGTTTTGTACCATCAGCAAACTTGCTGAGGCTACACACTGCCCCATCATCCAGATCATTAACGAAGATGTTGAACAAGACTGGATGCAATATTGACCCCTGGGGTAAAATACAGGTTCTACTTGGGTCGCCTGATTCTACTTGATAATCCTCCACCTCCCTCCATGGTTCTCGCAATCCAGGTCTAATAGGGCATGAGATTTAGAAGTAATCTGTTGGTATTAATTATATTTTCTTGTAGTTCAAGTATCCCTGGAAGTTCATTAATTTTGCTTTCTTGGTGGTGATTTCTATCAGTGTTTGCTATTCAGTAGAATAGATTTTCTTTTTTTCTATAATTTCAAGTCTGGGATTTTTATGATGTCTTCGCAAAATTAGCTCAGAAAATATTACTACTTTAGAAGTATAGTTTAAGTTTGAGCTCATTTTTACATAGTTGGTCAGAAATGAAGTGTAAGCAGAGTTATAATGATTCTTAATCTCTGCAGAATGTTGACTACTGTTGAGAGGCATGACTAGCATATCTGTTTATTCAGACAGTTGTTTTACATGTGTTATAGCAGGTCATCAGAAATAAGAGGTCATCTGTTTTTTTTTGATGAGTATAGTTAATTTCCTTCAAACAATGCTAATTGGATTAGATTTCAGGTATAATGGCTCTTTGTCACATGATGTGAGAAAAATTAAAACCAACAGTAAAGTCTAGATCTAAACATGATGTGCTTTTTGTATGCTGTTTTTGTTGTCTTAGTGATGTAAGTATTTTGGTTTTTTTTTAATAGGTTTATTTGACTTAAACAGCTATCATTTGAAATTTTATTGACAGCTGAAACAAAAAGTTATCCTGTAAAGCAATAACTATAATGGTGGCCAGAGTTGGGGGGTCTGAAAATGGTTTATTGCCAGTAGGAAAAATGTTTGGAACCAGTCCTTAGAAGGTTCACCACCTCTGCTACGTGTGTTTCATTTTGTTTCATTTTTAAGGGTATATATGATAATAGTGCCAAACTATGCAACTTTTCCTACCCTAATGTATATAGCCTTTGTTTTAATTAACTCTTTATTAATGATGTGAAAACCCTGAGGTCAGATAAAAAAGAGCCAAGGTCAGGCTTCTCCAGCTACAGAATCCTGAAAATGTCACTGTGTTCCATAGAGAATTATTAAAAGGAAGAATATTAGACTTGAAGAGATTTTCCTTGCTGTTGTGAAAAAGCTATAGATGTTAATTTTTAAATGAAGCGTTGTGCTGTTACTGCAGAGGGAAAGAGGTTAAACAGTATGAATGATCCTTTTTGATGATTTAAAAAGATGAGACACTACCATTACTTTAAGAAGTGGTAGACAGTACAGTTTGAGACTATATTTGTGCATATTTGCAGTGACTGGCACCTGACTACTGCTCTTACCATCAGGAAAAAAACCTTACATAAATTGATGCAAATAAATTCATTTCAGCTGGGTATCTCAGTGGAGAAAAACATTCATTTCATAAGCAATTCTGACACAAACGTACTTAGCACTTTAGTTAGTGTATCACTGCTTTAGATAACACCTGCAAGCTGGCAGGTGTGCTGTTTGAAGGTTAATGTACTGTGAAATAAGTAAATGTCTACAAAGCAATTTTGTAAATTGTGATCATAGTCCTGTCAATGGAGAAAATGGATTAGAAAAATAGGTGGTCTGTACTGTAACTGAATACTGATGTGTTCAGCATACACCTATTAATATAGGAAACCTAATAAAAGTGAAGAGGAAAGGTGATTATATTAGGTATTTATTGCAATCTGGTTTTTCTTTAAACAGATCTGTTTATAGAGGAGGGCTGTGAAATGATTGACTACTTGGCAGATTTTAGTTTGCATAAAGACCAAATAAAAGCAGACAGCACAAAATACTTGGAACAAAACTGCAAACACTTTATTTTTCTTTCTGTGACAATGTTGATATTTGATATTGCTTGAAATGTAAATCTGTTTTTAATTTTACAATAATAATGGTATAACTAAGGTTATTTCATTCTCACATTTTTATTTTTCTAAGTTGAAGTTTTACTGTGAAATTGTATTTTCCTATTGTTTTGTGATTTTTCTTGTTTCAAACCAGGCTGGGCCAGATATTTCAGTGTGGTCTCTTTGCTCTACTGCCAGTGTATTGTTCTGGTAGATCTGCTGTGCGTGCAAAGGAAAGATCACCCACTATAAAAAGCACTATTCTGGAGGCTGGTGTACCACTTACTTTCTCTGTCACTCCACAGCTGTTCACAGCTTTCTTGACAGTGTGTTGCATATTTCAAACAGAGCTTTATCTCAGGTGGAATTTGCCAGCCATTTTACTTTTAGAAGAAGAGAGGGGGGAACATAGTGGCAAGGCAGTAAATTCAAAGAGTCAAACTGAAAGAGCACTTAGATTAGCAAAATGCTTTTAAACAGAAGTAAACTGTGAAGCAAAGGTGTTTTTTGGGTTTTTTTTCCTATCTACTGGAGGATTTCAAGACTTGACTGTTCATAGGCACATCAAATGGCATGGTCTGATTTCAGTGTTTGTGCTTTGAGCAGGAGGTTGAACTAGTGACCTACTGAGACCCATTCCAACCTTAGTGACTATATGGTACTACAAGTGAAGCGCTCTCAAATATATGATAG
Organism: Sagittarius serpentarius; assembly: GCA_034782735.1. Lineage (NCBI taxonomy): Eukaryota > Metazoa > Chordata > Aves > Accipitriformes > Sagittariidae > Sagittarius > Sagittarius serpentarius. The sequence goes on along the minus strand of JAVKLA010000036.1, from coordinate 9,648,409 downwards.
GTAATACTGTCCCAAAGACGTGTATTTTCTGCTTTGTGAGTTATATACTAGCATTCATTTATTCAGAGAAAGATTAAATGTTGATTGATTTATTTACACACACACACACACACACACACGATTGAATCCATTCTTGATAGTAGCTTTAAATGTTCTGTCTTTCTTTTGGGGACACCATTATTTTTATTTTGTAAAAAATTGAAAGGTGACTGAAAGAGTGGAGAGTACCATTTGCAGGGCCTGTAGGAAGTAGTGCCCAGCGACAGGAAAACACAGATAAAAAGAAAATGGGAAAGATGAAAGTACAAAGATAAGGGCTGTATACTTGATGTGTAAAGACTTTATGCAAGTTGTTTGGGACAAATAGTTTAATGAATGTTAGATTTATCTTACTGTCAAAACACTTCTCATTTTCATCTATTTTATTTATTTATTTAAAGTGATAAATAACTGGTGTGTCATCGTGTTCCCGCCCTGCCCAGTACTTAGATTTACAGAAAATTACCTTGTTGCCATTTAAAACAATATTCAGTTAGACAGCTTTAATGGGTTTTTGTAACTGAGCAAAATTTACTGTGATAAGATAAACTAAGCCTCAATTAGGCTTGATTCTAGTGGATGCAAATAATTAGAAAAATATTAGTACTGTTATCTACCAATTTAAAACCTTTGCTCTAACTGGAGATGTTTTGAGAAGAGCTTTGATAGGATTGCTTCAGAAATTATTCTTTGTATATATTCTTTTAACTATTGCTTATATTGTGATTAAGTCTAAAGGGGCCAAGTTATGGTTGTAGTGTATTGGCACTGTACACAAAGAAATGCAAAGAAAAACCCACCTCAAAACAGTATTGAAATTTTACCACGTAGTTGTAAAACCAAGGGGAACTCAAAGAATCTGTAGATGTTGTAATGAGCATAATAACTTGTAGACATAACTCCCCAGTCTGAAACTGTTAATGATGTTTTGCACATATTGCTATAATGATGAAGTATGAAGAGAAGTTACTGAAGTAGTTTTGCGTATTTTTGGGTTTTATGCTTAACAGACAGCTGGGGAGAAAGGGCTAGAGCCACTTAAAGGAAGACATGTATTAAGTCATCTGACTGAAGGGAGATGGGAGGCCATGGTTTGGGGAATAAGCCATGAATGGCCGTAAGACCAAAGACAATTGGCTCTTGTGTTTATAAAAGTGAAAGAGGGAAAGGGCAATGGTGGCTGGTGTTTTGTGTCTGCTATCTTGGGGTAAAAATCAAAGAAGATAGCAAATCATCAATGAGGCTGATCCTTGTGTAGGGTACATATAGCTAGGTAAAAGTTTGCTATACAAAGGTAGGGACAAGGTAGGCTTTTTTAATTCTTACATAGTACCAGTGTAAGGGTTGTGTTTTGTTGCTGTTTTTTTTAAATTTTTTTTTTTTTAATATGGGTGTTAAGAATGTAATGCAGGGATATAATCTGGGACAGTTCAGTCTTTGTGCTGGGACTAAGGCCAGAGACTGCAAACTGTGTCTTTTTTTTAATTGGTGATTCAGTGTGGGAGCATCCTTGTTCAGTGAAGAGATCTGCGCTTCCTAACATAGATAACAAAGTTCCTAGCTTACAGTTGCTCTTAACCCCAACACTCAAGCCTGTGGTAAGTGCAAAGATACATTATCTACCTGCCCTCTGTCTCTGCAGAGGAAAAAATCATGCTTGCAGCAGAAGCAGAATTTAATGAAATAGGAGATATGGCCCATTTGAAATAAAAAAAGCTTCTGCAGTTGTGGTCATCCAGAAATCTTTGGAGATGCTCATACTGACAGTAGACCTCAGATGGCTTTTTGATTCTTTTCTTGGTAGGATTCTGAATAATATTTTCCTTATAGCTATGTGTGGTGGGTGGTGTTTTTTTATTTGGTTGGTTTGGTTTTTTTCCTGTCGTCCCCGCCCCCGCCCCAGTTTAACTTAGAAGGAAAGAAATCTCTAGGTCTTGGTATCACAGTGGAAAATGAAAGTAAGAATCTAAGCTTGTGAAAGGTCAATGGTTTCACAGGTGACCTGCTAATATTTAGGGAAACCTCTAAATAAGATCAGCTAAGGCACTTGGGACTTCATGTCCCAAGTGATAACATAATATAATTATAATACTTGACATTTCTTTAGTACTTTCCATACAAAATCATCAAGTAATGCAAGCTGTGAGAATTTTTGAAAGATTTGTCATTGTTATAGGTAAAAATTATTTACAAATTACCTCCTGCAAAAGAAGCAGCAGCTCCATTTTCTCCTGAATAATTTGAATCTGTCATTATTTGGTATATTTTCAACTAGCTGGTGTGGTAAACTTAATGGAATTCCAGTTTTGTGGCTTCCATTTTTGTTTTCTGTTAAAGTGAAAGCTGCTTTTTCATTTTATAAATCGGACAAAATAGAAACCCAGACATAAATGTACTGTTTCATTTAGTCAGGTGAAGGATAATACACGTGAGGCAAAAGCTGTCTTTCTGAAGTAGATTTGGTACTTCACAGCTCTACCATGGTAAGTCATGGCAGTTAAGTTGTGTAGCCTTAAGGCTTTAGTAAATAAAAATCCTTGTTGGACCGTTGGCTGGCACAGACATGTGGGAACAATGATCTTAGTTTCCAGTTGTTGCAGGGAGGAATTGCAGTTGTGCACAGTGACCCATGAAAATAGTGGTCTAGCTTAAAAAGAAGCTGGGCTAAACAACTACTGTGCATGATAGCACCTAGTTAAATAAGGATATTAATGTCCTTAGAGCAAAAATTTTTAAAGATATGGAGTTAATGAGAAGGCTATGAATTTAATTTAATTAAAATACAAAATGTTCTCAAAGGCAGGATGCTAATTAACATTTGCTGGACTTGAGTAGGTAAAAAGTGCTTGTAACAAAGTTTTGAAATCATCTGTCCCCTTTGAAAAATGTTCTTCTTAGATCTTTGGTGATGTAAGTGGTTAATGATGTTAGTAAACTGTTCAGTTAGTTGACTGTGGTGCAGTTCTCCATTTGTTTGATTCTTTGATGCTTTCCCTGTGATTATTTTAATGTATGGCATTATAACTTAAATCTTAGCTCTTCAAACAAATCCTTTGCATTTGTGTTTCCTGTAGAGGATTGTATACTTTCCCCCTGCTAGCATTAGTTACATTATTTCTATGCTGTAAAATTTGTAATGCGGTAATAGTTATTAAAGAAATAGCATTATGTGGCATTAAGTAACTTGAATCTGTGTAATTGCCTTTGGTTATTATCTGTTCTGTGAAATATAAAGAAGAAAGGCTTTGAATTGTTTCCTCTACTTCTCTGTTGAATGTGGTCTCCTCACACAGAAGATTAATTTACTCCTATGATTCTCAATGTTAATTTCCATTTTTTTGAGAAGGAAGCATGGGATGTAAAAAGTGATGAGAATGCCAAGGTTTGCTGATGTTGCTGTAGACACCATATATTTTAGGTTTCTTGCTTTTATAGGATCATACTTTTCCTACTTGTGTCCATTCCACAAGCTGTAATTGTTTAAAGACTCTGCATGCATCCTGATGAATTTCCACTGTATACTCTTTGCCACAGATCTGTGTCTCTGTTTTTGAAAGATTCTTAACAGTAACTGTGAATATTTTCAGTGTGATAGCATTTTTAGTTTTACGGCAGAAACTCTGTTAGTACCACCATGCTAGAGGAAATAAAGATTTAGAAAAGTGGAAAAGAAATGTTTTAAAAATGCAAACAAGTATTTCTGATGCATTTGAAGGAACAACAGTTGCAGAGAAGGAAAGGAGAGGAGATTTTTGTTGAGTACGAACAAAAATCTGAAGCTTCATGAAGAAAATGAGGTGTTCTACAGAATCAGCAGGTAATGAGTGAAAAAGGAGTATGGAACTGTGGAGAGGGACTGCAGAAGATGTTACTACCTAAGAGCTCTGGGATAGGAACATCAGTGCTGACGTATAGTACTGCTTAAACATTGTCTGAGCCAGTAGAGTTCTGCTATGATTAGTGTTAGAAATGTATTTAAGTATTGTAGAACTAAGCCCTAACAAGATAAAATCAGGGAGCTAGAAGTCAAGTATTTGGAGAGTTTTGAAAATGTTGGTACTAGTGTGAAGTTGGATTGAGAAGCAGATCAGAAGAGAATAAAATCGATAAGGATGCTTTGGTTTCTGTTTCTGTAGGAATTCTTTAGCTACCTCTTTTAACATAAGGGGTTGTCCTGGTTTCGGCTGGGATAGAGTTAATTGTCTTCCTAGCAGCTGGTACAGCGCTGTGTTTTCAGTTCAGTA
>JAVKLA010000036.1:9622451-9639404 GCA_034782735.1 Sagittarius serpentarius | reverse complement strand
CTTCTTGCCCTTCAGTTTGACCAGCAGGTCTTGACTCAGCCATGCTGGTCTCTTGCCTTTCCTGCCTGTTTTCTTACAGCTTGGGATTGCAGGATAGCTGGAATTTTGGGAACTTCTAACTTCGTTTTATGCAGTGCATTTCACACTCAGCCCACGCAGCCCAGCTGCTGCATGCCATCTCTGAGACTTTGGGGAAATCCTCAGGGAGGGTTGGTCTGCAGGTGCTTCCTCTTTCCTTGGGTACTTCCTAGCGTGGTGTTTTGTGGTGCCAGGCTTAGTGCAAGCATGTCTGTTGTCTGTGCTTTTAGTGCAGGAGGTATATGAGACTGACAGATTGAGGCTTAAGTTCAGGTGAATCATAGAATCGTGTACCTTAGGAGGGAGCTGCAGAGATCATCTAGCCCAAGCTTCTTCTCAAAGCAGGTCTTAATTAGGGCAGGTTGCTCAGGGCTGTGTCCAGTCAAGTTCTGCATACCTCAGGGCTGGAGATTCCTTAACCTCTCTAGGCACCTGTTCCGGTAGTTGACCAAGGCTGTGGTAAAAAAATGTGTTTTTTCTATGTCAAGGTGGAATTTCTGTGTTCCAGTTGTGTCTCATCGCTTCCCAGTGCACCCTTGAGAACAGTTTGGCTTTATCTTCTCACACCCTCCCTAAGTAATGGAAGACCGCAGTAAGATTTGCCTGTGGCTTTTTCTTCAGCGCACACAAACCTGGGGCTCAGCCTCCTCTGGTACATTGTGTATTCCAGACCTATGACCATCCTGGTGTGGCCTCAGTTGGACTTATGCTGGTATTTCACTATGTCTTGTACTGGGCAAGTCCAAACTGGGCACAGAGCTCCAAGTATGATCTCACAAGTTCCAGAGACAGGCTCACCCCCAAGGTAGATGCTGCCTATTCCTCCAGTTAGTTGGCTTTGTTTTGTGCTGGTTTAGCTATTGTTGTGAAGAATTTTGTGTTCTGATGCATAACCAAAAGAAGCATTTCTAGAACATGAGTTCAAAGTTGCAGTGTATAATTAATCCCAGTAATTATTTTCAGTCATACATAAGTCAAAGAATTATTATCCACTTACAGTTCTAAGATAAACAGTTTGATGAAAAGCTTATATTATTATTTGATGTGTTATTTAACAGTTCAGTGTATTTAAAAAAACACATAGTAGTCCGTCAATAAAAAGAGAACCTTTCCTATCCAACAAAAACCTTTGTGTCAACTGTAGACCAGAAATTATTAGGAAAATTAGTTCAGTGATTATATCTTATTTTCCTCCACTGAGACAGATGCAGTTTTTATGATTTGAAGACCAGGGTATGTTTTACAAACCTTGCCTTGGTTAGTTGCAGGATTTTCTTGATGTTTTTGTATTTTCCCTATTTGCTTCTGTGGGAACGGTGAGCAAATGATTTTGATGAGCAGCTGTTCAAAGAGAACATGAAAAGAACCCATGACAGCAATTTAAGTCAATCTGTTAACACCTGCTGTCACCTGGCTTCATTTCTTCATGAAGAAGAAAGAGATCCAGGGCATGGTTATGTGTTTCTCAGCTTCTATCTGCAGTTACTGTACTGAACCCCATAACCATCTCATACGGAACAGGAATAAAGGCATGGCATTCTTTGAAGTTCAGGGCCTCTTTTTATTTCATTATTTTTGAGCTGGCTGAAAAGTGTCAGCAGTCACATGCACATGGGGTTTGGCCACATGGGTAAGAATCATGACAGAATTCAGATCCATTATGTTGGATTTTCCCCATTTAGGAAAGAGTTCTTGCATGGCTATAATAGTTTTATAGGTCTAAAATATAGTGCCAATAGTTAATGCAAAATTTTAAGATATAAACAATCATAATTTAAAATGTCATATAACAGCTGAGAGGGAACTCAGGATGGCAGTTGTGATGTGCCATATTGATAAATCAAAATAATGAATTCAAAACATGTTATGATCTCAGTAATGTAATCCAGATTATGCATTAGAGGGTAATAGTTGTGCATTTTGAGTGCTAGAAGTTTACTTTCCCTTTGACCTGATGGCTCGACATACACTAAAGGTACAGTGTTTGCTGTATTGTGATAAATTGTATTTGTGCTCAACTGGTAATAGCAACCTGTTTTTATTCAAATGAGACATACAAGTTTGATTTATAGCATAAAACTACTAAGTTTCTTATTCCATAAGAATTATATTTCCTTTTCTTTGTTGCATGAAATGCAGAGGGAACTTTAAGGTACCAAAATTTGGGGCAGGAGGGGAAACTACTTGCTGTGGTAAAGGCTTAAAGTGAGTGTGAGAGCATTTTTATACAAGTGATGAGAACCTCCTGGACATGATTGACTTAAATTAGCTTGATTGCTTTTTATCAATTGCAGCTGCACTATTTAGCATAAAAATGCAAAACATCCAAAAATCATTTGCCTCGCAGTGTAGTAGAAAGATGGTTTTAGTTAGTCTTTAAGATGTTTCAAATGTTTATTCTACAGAGATTCTCTGAGAAGGGATCCAGAACATATCTAGTTACACAGAATTAGTACAGATATTGTAAACTTTGAGAAAATTAATTAAGGAAAATATGCTGTTTTATGAATTACATATTTAGGATTTTTTTTTTTCCTTTTAACTGTGTTAGTAAGTTAAACAGTTCAAAGATATTTGTTATAGTGGCATAGTCAGGCATCTGCTGCTAAAAGCTAAAAGAGGAAGGCTGGAACTTTTTGTGTGATCTCCAATTGTCTTGTTCTCTCAAGCAGTGACAGAGTTGAAAGAGAAATCCTGAAGTTACATAAAAATAAATTTCTTTCTAAATAAGAGGAGAAAATTTTAGACCAGTATTGAGGATTGCCACCCAGTGTTGAAAACTTGACCAGAGAAAGGCCGCTACTGTTATTTAAAGGCTGTGTTCTGTATATTGAATTTTGATAGCTGATGTCCATTTGCCATCTGAATTTCCTTTTTGTAGGACTGTACTGCTTGCAAACTCAGGATCCTGTCTTTGTTTCAAAGGCTTCTATTTCTCAGTGGCTTAATGATTTATATAGCACGTGACCTTGAGGCTAATTAAGTGCTGCTTTGTATTCCTTGGATGCTTAATGTTACCTAATTCACAGAAAAAATATTCCTGTATATAAAACTTGCATCATTTACTGCAATTAATTATGACCAGCAATTGTGCTGAAGAAGAACCTTTATTGTTATGCCAAGCAATAGATGATACTAAAGAATGAGAGTACCTGAAAATCTTTCGTACACTTCTAAGTGTTTTTGATACAGTATGCCTACATTGAGTTCAAAACCTTTTATTATTCCTTAGATTCATTTACTCTTACGTGTTGCTAGGATAATGATGCCAGTTTAAGTCTTTGGACAGATTCTTGGAATTAAGATGTTCAAAATGGAAAAATAGACAGTTAGGGGCATACTTAATGGTACAATTTCAGTGGCTAAATGCCTATTAAAGGCAAAAACTTAATAATTATATATACATATATATATAAAATACTAAAGTTTGTACATATAAAGAAATCACAAGAAAGTATGGGGACTATTTTATTACTATGAAAAGACACCTTGTGCTCCTCAGGTTCTTTCTTTTTTTAACATGAAAAATAACATCTATATACATCATTCAGCAAATAAAGTTTTCATTTTCTTTAGTCCTCTGCTAGATCTTGCAGTCCTGTACAAAGATGAATGAGGGTAGAGGGATATATTTCTTCCATAAATAATAGAAGGGTTTAGAAAGTTTCAGTTACAGAGGCACTGAATTGCATCTGCATAAGTTTACAGCCAGTCTGCAGAGGTATTACTGAGAGTATAATATATGCAGGAAGAACAAAGGCTGACTTTCCTGTCCTAGATTTAATTTTCAGGAATGATAGGCCCAAAAAACTCCCTGTTTTTCATAAAGTGAGATGGAAATCAAAGAGGCTAATACACCTATGTATCGACAGATATGCTTTTGTAATGGAGTCTTAAGGTAGATCTATATTTAATTAATTAAATTATGCGTGGTTGGTTTTATTCTCTAACTACTAGCTCTTCACTTTTTTTTAAAAAACTTCCTTACTAAAGGACTACTTGGAAATTAAATTCTTTGAAGCATCATTTTAAGCTCCAAATTGCTTATGCATTTTGCCGTTTAGTTGAACTGTGTGAAATGTGTGTCACTACAGGGATTATATAGGGAAAGCCACTAGGTACTGTTTAAGACAGATTGACAATTGCAGAGAGAAATATTAACAGTTCTCTATTGTGTCATTTTTAACTTATTGCGTTGGAAAAGTGAGGGATTTCTGGGGGTTTGTTTGTGTTTTTTTTTTTTTCCCGTCTCCTTGACATGTATTGTGATACTCGTATGTGCTGATAAATGTAATTAAATTTGCATAGTGCAGGATCCTATGTATTTAATCTATGCTAAACTTTACATTAAGATTCCTTTTGTGTGCTGGCATTGCTCTGTTTCTTGAAATGTATCTTTATTTTCCTAGTCTTTTGAGGAGATTGGAAAAAGGAGCAGAATTTCACCCATGTGCAGAATAATCTATGTCTGGAAAAAAGACTACTTTCAGAGTGCTTTCCAGGAAAAGAAAAACAGATGAGGAATGATACTTACTTTATTTATTTATTTATTTTTAGAATTTTCTTAAATGGCAGATTTATAAGGCTTCATGTTAATGTCAGCTGTCAGAGACAGGGAATGAATTTTCATACTCAGGTTTCATATCCATGACTAGTAAATCTGGTAGCATCAACTTCTGTGTTAAATGATTTACACCCTGATTTTTTAGCAGTAATATTTGTTTATACATGAATATACATATACATATCTGTGCTCTAAATATATATAGATGAAAAAGTATACAGACTAAATATATATACTGTATACACTAAAAAGAATATTAAGAATGATTAAACAGGAAACATTTTTTAAAAATGAATGTTTTTTGCATGCTTTCTATGGTATACTAGCAAAATCCTTTCCACAGTCATTTATATCTTCATATTTAAGGATAATGTAAGTTGAAAGGGTTAAAATCATAGAAGATTCAATCCTAAAAGTATTTCAAAGACATACTTTCAAGTACAGAAACTTTCAACAAAAGTCTTTTGAACATATTCTATTTGGAATGCAGGAATTCTGTTGATATTTTGTATGGAACACGATAGTTACTCGGAGTTTGCAGCTTCATTGCTAGCATAGGATTTAGAATAGAATTTTAACACTTCCTTTCTCAGATTGTATAGCAAGCTTGAAACAAATAGTAAAAATCTGTTTGTATCTAAAGTAAAAACATACATTATTCTGAGTATCCCCCTTTGAATTTGCTATAAAAGATTATTTCTCTGGTATGAAAAAAATCTTTTCATTTAGTCATTTTTAGAGAGTCACTGTGCACCCATTTTGGTTATGGAATCTGTTAACTTAGACTAAGGCAGTATCTTTCTTTGATAAGAGTGCTAATCTGTAGACAAATTAAATACATTATGTATAATCTAGCTGAATCTTAGTAAGGCTTTTCATGCTGTATCACGTTCAAGTGATTAAAGTGGAAGACTCTTCTGTCCAAGAACGATAGAATTGGTGAAATATTGGCTAACAGAGAAACAATGTATATAGTATAGAAGAGGAAAGTCTGGGTTGGAGGAAATTATTGTTGAAGCATCTCAAGACCTGAGCAAACCTAATCAAGGAAAGGTTTAATTTTGCAAGGCCCTGATAAAAGAATTACTTGAAATGTCTGTGCATTTTTTTGCTCAACTGAACTTTTGCTACAAGGTTTAAAATATGGGGAACCTTTCACAGGCTACCTGAGTAGGGGTACATTTAACTGTCTAGGGGTAATGATCGGATTTTTACATAATGTTTATAATAATAATACTAACGGAAATCGGTGTGGAGGATATCTGCTCTTCAGATGCTGCCCATCATACTGCATTTTTCCTTCCAACCTACTATTTTAGGGTATAGTAGCAGTTCTTTAATGTCTCTATCAGAAGTCTTGAAAATACTTCACAAGCTTCAATGGGAGAACTGTCATTATGGGACTCTGTGTCTTTCCTTGGGAATTTTTGAAAGAGATCCTGCTCCTAAAGGAACCATGGTGTTTCCAGAAATGGCTCAAGCTGCCTGCCTGCTGTCCTGTTTGAATACTCCATTACCCCATCTACTTATTTTTTGCCTTTGTGGCATGACACACCTCTGGCTTTTTGTGCAAGACACTTTTCAAAGGTTTTAATAAAGTGTTGGAACTTCGTAGTATGTCTGAGAGACAGGTATATCAATTACTATGTTTGCGCTATGGACAGGAAAACTGAGCTGGACTGAGTAGAACCATCTTGCTGATGATTGCTTATTTGAGGTATTGTCTGAAGACACTAATTCCTTCTACAGAAAATGGTAGAAAATGTCACTTGTAATCTGACATAATTATATACTTTATTGTATTGACTGCATTTTTTCTTCCTGCTGGTAACAAAGTTTTGCTATAAAAAGAGGAAAAATAAAAAGAAAAGAAATAAAACGCACAAAGCTTATATGTATAATTCAATGATGTTCAATAATGTTTCACTATCTTATGTGTAATGACCACGATTTAATACATTTGGATCATTTATCAAATATAATTAGAGTTTTTGGTTTAGCTGTGACAGCAGTTCTGCAACGTTATTTTTGCGTCTAGTTCTTTGCTGTAGGTGGGAGATTGTTGATATGTTTTTGGGAGGAAGTCTGAGCAGAGAAATAATTCTTAAACTCTCTAAAAAGCATGTGTTCATCATATTTTTATATTACTGTATTTATTTTAAGTTATATTTTTGACCTTCTGATTAGTTATGTTGAATGCTATGACATCTTTCTCTTCTATAAATTCTGTTGAAACATATCCAGCATACAGATTATACATTTGACAAACATTACTCAAATTGGTGGTAAGACTTGTGCCAACTAGATTTAAAAAAAAAAAAAAGTAGATGGAAGGTCAATGAATTAGCATTTTATTGCCTCACACAAATTTTAGCTAAGTACAGTAAAATGAAAAGCCTTTTATTTTTTTCAGTGGCTATTTTTTGATCCTTTCATAATTCTAGTACTCTTCATTTGTTGAGTCTTATTTTAGGGAAGGCTTTAATCCATTTTATGGATGAAGGCTCTCCCAAGCCAAGGATAATGCAGATAAACTCAGTTCTGTGTACTTTTGATGGTTGCTGTGAGAGAATTAGGCTATTCTGGAAAATATTTCTTTTTTTTGTCCGCTAGGTGCAGTCATACAATCTTATTTTGTACGTTGGATATTCTACAGAGGTGATTGTCAAATTTGTGACTGGCCCTGGGCTCTCTTAGAGACCACCATTTTGGTCATACAGCTGAAAAGTTTGTAGATATTATTTTGTAGCTTTGTTCTGTGAACTGTTTTTAGTGGCTGTTTTAATATCCAACAGTTATGAATTTTATTCCTAGGTATTTCATTTGAGGCTATTTTGCAGAACTCCCTAGGGGAATGGGATGTCAGGAACAAATTGTTTGCCTTGTGCAAAATTGTTTTCTTGTGGCTAAATAGTTCTTCCACCGCCCCATTGATTGTTTCTGTGTCTTCATTATGATGCTTAATAGTACTTATGTTTCACCAACATATTTTTCCTTGCAGCAAATAGTACATCGAATCAAGTATATAAAAAATCTAGGATGCCTCTGCAGGATTTAGAGGGCCATGGGATTTTTTGCTCTGTGACACTCCGGTTGTACTAGATCTATGTTAGCCTTTTTTTTTTTCTGATTACAAGCTTTATAGATTGGAGATTCCTTGAAGAGAGCTGGGAAAGGGAGAAGAAGGAAAGATTTCTTTCAACTGTTCCAGTGTTGGTGATTGTGGTTTAATGATTTTTAGATGCAGGTTCTACTGCAGTGCAGGATCAAGCATGGATATGTAGTTCATGGAGTTTCTCTTTCTGAAATGTAATAAAGCGTACATGATATTTAGTATTGTCTTGCACATTTTAGAGAAGGGAAAGAATATGATGGCATCCTGGAAATTACAGTTAAGAGATCTGTGGGTTCTAGACCTTCTTGTACTGAGAAGAATCAAGAGATGGCTTGTATTCTCACTGAACTGGTGTTCAGTTGAGGACTCCTTTCTTTCCTCCTTTGGTCTCCATGTCTTGGTTGTCACTATTGGTTCTTGTAGGTTGCAGGGCTCTTTCTCTGAAAGTAGTTTTTGAGAGTTATTTCACTGCTGATTCTTCTTCTGAAAGTATCCTTTACATATTTGACAGTGTAAGACCACTTCTGTGATACAGTTTGTTTTCATATCTAACTTTACATAGCTTGTTTAGTGTCAAGACTGTTAAGAAAGCACGTATCAGTTTTGCTTTATCTTTCTCATGCAGATGCTGTTCTGTCCTGAGAAACTGAGTGTCTCCCAGATGGAATATAATTGTGGTAAACTAGTAAACCCATAGCTTCCAGCTGAATAATAAATAAACGCAAGATCAGATCTTGACATGTCTCTGACTTGCTGCTAGATGATCTGGCAGACTGGATTCTGTAAAAATATTTGGCAAGCTAATCTCTGTTAGTATGTTAGGAAGCACGCAACTGAAACTTATGTCTGCTTTCATTCCTGCATAACTTTTTATTTTTAATTTACCATGTAACCTCTATTATAAGCACTGTATTTGTACAAAGAATAAAATTGTTGCTTTTATGTCCCCGGTTCCAATCTCATACATTTCTTTGCAGTATTGTTGAGTATCATTAATTATCTTAGACTTTTCAAACACTTAAAATATGAGGTGAAGATCTACCATTTCAGTGATGATTGAAGTTTTTTTTAGAGTAAAATGCCTTCTCCAGTTGTACCTGAAACGATTAAAGAATGTTACTGCAAAGACGACATAAAAAAGGAGTTACCAATTTGGAATCTGTAACTGCCCTTTTAGTCTTTTCTTGACACACTGCATCTCAAGGAGCCTCTCATGGTCTAAGTAGTCTTTGCTTGTCTGGAATTCTTATCACAAGCCAGCGCAATCTCTGGAAACTAGTTTGGGAGCCTGTTTCCAGCATAAAAAGTAAATATATTGACAATGTCTAAGATAAGCGAAATGGCTGCACTTCTGTTCCAGTAGGAGTCCAGTCTGCTTCTTGGTTGAGATGCTTATTATTAATAAAGTTTAATTCTAGCAATATTACCAAGCCTCGTCATTTTCAGCTGATGGCAATCTACTATCTGTAAGATATCTCTAAATAATGACTTACAGAATTAAATATATATGTTACAGCATTTCAGAGAGCAATTTCTTAAAGGGCTCAGAATATCACTGGAAAGCTATTAGTTTCCATAAATATGAAAACTACTGAGCCCTCAAATTTTAAATCTTGACTCATCAGTTGAGTCTGAAAATCATAACATTTTAAATGTGGTCTAAATTGTATGTTTATATATTTTTCTTTCTGGTTTGAGTTTTTTAGATCTTGGGTTTTCTACACTATCATAAAGACCAAAAAATTTTTTTAAGAATTTCAACACTTATTATATCCAATCTGTCATTTTAAAACAATAAGTAGTTATCATGTGACTTACAGTATGCTTTTAATCTTGTTCTCAAGCCACTTGCAAACTAGCCTGGTAAAGTTACTTGTTTGAGGTACCAGTAAGGGCTTTGACTGTACTAGTAAATGAAATGTTTTCAGACTTCTCTGGTCCCAAAATTAACTGACATAACATACGTATGGCTATTCAGATATCATTTTCTAATATTGATAATACAGATATAAGCTTCCACAACAGAAGATGTTATTGTTCTTGGCACTCTGGAAGGTTCCATACATTAGATAACAAATACAGTGTTGCTATTAGTAGGTGCTTGTTTAACTTGTTTCTGGATAAGGTACTGATGGGAAAAGTTGAGAGAACTGCATGTATCTGTACTCTTACAAGATTAGACCAGCTGGCAAGTTTCTGTGCCAAACAGTTGATGATCCATCCAAGGGCACTGCTACAGCTGAGCTATACTAGAGTTGCTATTCTGATTTTTTTCAAGTTGATTATTTGCAAAAATCAAGTAATTGTGTGATACGTGGCTCAGATACATATATCTTTGAGTTTTGATTGGAGTCCCTAATTTTGAGCAGTAGTTTGCTATTACAGTCTTAGCTTTTTCCTCTTACAATGTCAAGTCATACAAGAATGTTGGTTCTTTTGTTATTCCTTTTGTTATTCTCAGCACAGAGCTGTTTTCCTTAAGTGAGCTATTAAGTGATATCCTGTTCTTTCTCTGGCTTATCTTTGGTGTAGACTAGTCAACCCTACTATCCACATGAGAAGCAGCCATTTGTGCAGGTATCACATTGAGGCAATGCTAACAAACAGTTTTTAACTGTGATTCAAGAGTTCTTAAAACCTTGCCTGTTGTAGCTATAAATATGTATTTATATTGTTAGATTTTTTTATCTTTCACCTGTTATCAAAAAGAGTTTTCATAGCTCACCTGAGTCTGAAGTTTTTTGCTTTGTGATCTTGGACTTAAATTTTCTTCTGGATTTCATATACCAAGTTTTACTTACTCCCAAAGCAGAATCTCAACTCTTGCTCCTCCTTCAGTTAAAGAAGGGGATTTTATGTGAGTTGCATGTATTAAGCATTTTCATTCCTCTGGAAAGATGTTTTAATCTTCAAGATGCCATAATTGAAAACTAAGGTTATACCACACCACTAAAAAGAATCGTCATCATCATCAGCTGAGTTTGAAATGCCTATGTAGATCATTTATAGCACTGAGATCACTATGGACTTGCTACAGAAGCATTTCTTTTTGGGTCTCATCAGTCAGAATTAATCAGTGATTTTTCCCTTAGTTCAGAAATAAACTTCATATTAAAAAAAGTTATCTTTACAAACACTAGGATCAATACCATTTTCTACTCTTGATCTGAGACACACAGGTACTTATTAAGTTAACCCCTAAATCAACCTACCACTTGCAGGAAGCAAAAGACTTTGCCATGGATAAAGTGCATAGTGCCTTTGCTTGAAACAGACTTCCCACTGTCTCTGAGGACACTATGCAAACTTTGCTATTTAAAGAACTATTTATTGCTATTATTATATCCTGAATAGCTTAGAATGTTCTTGCTGGGAGATCTCTATAATTTTAAAAATTTTAGTAATGTTTAGTAGATACAGAGATAAATATTTATCAAGAATATACCTTACTACATGCCCGAGTAGTCCTTTTAGGGTCCATTTATGGAACATTCAGTCCATATTAAAAAAAAACTTTTAATATTACTCACTAATTATTACTTGCATCAAACATTTTAGAAGGTATGATTCAACTCTGAGTATGGAAATAAAGATCTCTCCTGAGGTAATCTGTTCTTACACAACTTGTAGTTTTATTTCCAGAAAGATGTAGTTTAATTATCTAGTCTCTTAATTTTCTCTTATTTCTTGTTTTAGCCGACCTGACTTCTGAATTCCATGGATTTGTGTCCTCGGCTTGGGAAAACAAAGAATGTAAAATAGGTTGTCACTTTTAATTTCATTTTTGAAGTTAATTTGCAACCTCTGCTTTGAGGTCTACATGGTTCTGATATGCCTGCATAATTCAATCTAATTTATTAAGATAAAAACGAAGTACTTCGTACACAGTGTGGTCAGTGCAGCCTGTTTTTACAGTTAGTAAATTCTATATTCAACATATTGTCTTTTCTCCAGGCAAACACTTGGCATTTATAATAACTCTTAATTTGTGTACTGTTACCAACTGAATTATTTCTAAATATCACCCAAACTCAGCTGCATGCTGTAAAAGGGAAATTAATTTTAAAAAACAGTGTGGACAGGGTATTCTGATACCGCTCTTTACCACAAGAATATGCACATTCCAAATCTGCACAGGTAAAAAAGGTTGACTATGCAGCTAGAAAAAAAAACCCAAACAAATAATATGCTGACTAGGCCTTTCTGAAGAGGGTGGCTGATGTCTGTAATTGCACAGAGGACAGAGACCACCTGAATAAGTGCATGTTTAAGTGCAGAATCTTCCTGCAAAGTACCTTTTTATCTTTTTATAAAAGTACCTTTTTTATCCTTTTATCTTTTTAAAAACTTGATTGTAGGAGGGTCTGGTAGCATACTACCAGCTCTAGTTGAAATGTATAAATATTGAGAATATGCTAGCTGTTGGCAAACTGAACCTTCATCGAGTTTTTTTGCTTGAGAAGAACTTCCTTTATGGGCAAGTCTCAAAAATAGCCAAAATGACCTCCTAACTTATGTGACAACTTTTCTCTTCAGAACATTACTACCGGAATGCCAAATATTCCCCATAACCTTTTTGTCCATCTAACGTAGTAAACCACCACACTCTGTTCTGATACCAGGCAAATATCTTCTTGCCTCATATATGCAAGGGGAGTGAGCAAGGGGGTTGCTTTGTCTTACGTGCCTCAAAAGCAAGAGCTAATGAGAAAGTTCTGAGTTCTAGAAACGCGTAGAGAACCAAAGGTTTGGATTGAGGACATGCAATGAAGCTAAGCGGACCTGTAACGCTTGCTGGTACTCAAGGCTGATATCAAACCAGCTGATGTTTACTGTTGTCTAGGAGATTACGGAGCCTGGCTTGTTGGGAGAGAGAGGACTTCACTCTCAGCTTTTATATTTGGAAAATTTTAGGGGTGAATTTTTAATCAGAGAGACTACAAGTAGTTAGAAGCTTATTCACTCTGAAGAAAAATGCAGCAGTTTGCAGTGAAAAGGCTGTAACTTGGTCTCCGGAAGAATGTGGGCAGAAGAGACACAAAAGCCAAAATGGCGTATTTCTTGAAGAAAACTCTGTGTTATATTTAAAGTAAACAATATATGTTTAGCTTATTGTTTTAACCTTCTTCTCTGTTCGCTGTGTTCTTATGAATAAATTAAAAATATTGCCTAAGCTGTTTTATGTCACTATATTTATGAGCTGACCATAGATCCTAGAAGATAAGCTTGTAGCCAGGCTGATTCCAGCTGGACCTACTGACATAGCAATGTCTGATAAACAAGCGGGTGACATAAACAGGTGTTCCAGTCTCAGAACAGGGTGAATCGTAAGGTTCTCCTCTGAGAGATGTCTCTTGCTCAAAACACGTGAAATTGAGAGGTCAGTGGTGCAGCTCACCCCTGCAAGCATAACGCAGACTCACTTCCTCAGCTGGAGAGAGCTTTACCTACAGGCACCTCCTTTGTTTGAATGTTCAGAGTAGGTTACGAACCTAAATGTGCTTTTTGAAAATCACACTTTCACTGTAATAATGAAATGACTCCTACTATTAGAAAACGTTACACTGAGAAAAACAGTTAATATAAAAATTCTGGTTTTATCATGTATAAAGCTAACATATTTACTGATGATTCTTATACTATTATGGAATTTACACATTTTTTTCATGAAACAGTTAAATGCATTGGCATGACTTTAAAAAAGAACAATGTGGCCTTTTAATTCACTTTCTATTAATCTGGTACAGTATAATAAAATTTGATTGTTATTGGAGACAGAAATTTCAAAAGTTAAAAGCTTCCAAGATTGATAGTTTTGTAAATTGGTTTTAAGTATTTTGAATTTATAACTATCATTATGTTGCTAAATAACATTGACTCTGGAATGACTGACTTCCTTTTGCAGTAATTCAAAAATATTATGACAGCTATAGTTTTATAGCAAGCATAAAAATCAGTGAGGTAAGTTCAATGAGGTAAGATTAGTGTTGGAAGTTTTATTAAGAAAAACTTTAAGTATTAGCACGAGTTACAATTCCCATGTGTTTTCCAAAATTTTCTGGAACTGAACTGAATATTAAATTCTGAACTTTGGACTAGTTGCTTTAAACTACCTAATTTTAGTGGCAGGAGTAGGCAAAGATATAAATTTGAATAAAACAGCTGTTAGGCAGTTGGCTGCATTGGTAAGCTACACATGATCAGAATTCCTTGTGGCATATAATGTTCCACAAGGATGAGTTTCAAACTGCCTGAGGGAACCATTTATATCTTGGCTACAGTCTCTGGTTCAGCTAAAACCTTTTCTACTGTAGTTTGACCAGTCAGTATTACCAATTTTCTCTTCTAAAGAGGAGCAGAATCTGGAGTAGTAGAAAAAAAGAATGAAATAATAATGAAAATTGATTAGTAGAGATGGTGGCTGGCTAACCTGTTGGGGAGGGAGGCTGGGGGCTTTATGAAACTTGTAGGTGCCATCTTTCAAGGAGTAAGTAAAGGAGAGTAAGTGCTTTTGATGCATTACTCTAGCAGGTGTTTCTCCCACCCTTGTACAGAAGGACTGAAAGAGCTTGTGACAGTGATTCTATACAGGAAATGGTATGAATTTGTTTTCCTGATGTGAACGGCCAACACTGTTCTGTGTTTATAAAGCATCTAATGTTGCTTGCTGTCTGTTCCCCTCAACTACAATATACTCAACAGCTTTAAACCCCTCTCTTTTTGTCAGTTTTTAAATACTGAAGTAGTAGAAAGAAGGCAGTAAAACAAGTTATCCTTTAAAGAATATAAAGCCTGTTAACTGTCAGCTCTATAATAACATAATTTGCTGAATTAAAATGTAAACTACAGCAACCATAATACCGAGAGTAATAGGGGTGGGAATGTTATTGAAATAATGCTTGAAATCGGAATTTTCCCCTATGAAGAGAAAAAGCTAGCTAACTCACTAAAGTTTCAATTTGGAACAAGAATATAAAGTGTATTAATTGTACAAAATTCAAGTGTCTGCAGCTTCAAAACATGGCTGTGTTCTGCCTTTTCTGCCTTGAATTTTACATAGATCAGATGTTTTTGAAAGAAATGAATGTATTATGCTATGGATTACTAGGTACAGGCATTGTTTTGAAAAAAATCATGTTTATCACATCAAACTGAAAAATGGGGGACAAATATGATGGGGATAGTTTTCATTTTATTGTTGTATTTTAGAATAGTTTTTTTATTTTACTAGCTCTGAAGTGGAGAGTACAGTTGTGACTATTTAAAGACAGATGATATCCTTTCTATACTTGTAACTCAGTTCTTATATTTGCAAAAAGGCCCATGTGATATGCTATTTGTACTCACAACTCAGTACTTCTGTATAGAAAATTGAAGTGATAGCTCTTTTTTTCATTGTTTAAAATGGTTTTCTTAATCAAAACTAAGTATATTACCTTTACCCAGATACATACAGATGTATAAATACAGGCAATAAGACCTTTAATAGAAGTTTGTGTTTTATTAACTGAAGTGGTTCCTGAAAAGGTGGCTGCATAATACACTAAGAGAGCAAACAGTAGCACAGAAAAGTGTTAACAGCCCTGTGAAGCCTGTACTGGTCATCAGGAAGGGAGAGAATGATAGTCCAAATGGGAAGAAGACTGGCTCTTGGACACAGCGGCAAATACTGACTGCAGTGTGTGCTGGAACAGAGGTGGGGTTAGGAGGGAGCTTGACAATGGGTTACAGTTTGCTTTCTCTGTTACCCCAGGTGTGGTACTACAGTACACTTAGTGCTTGACTAGTAAATTCAGAATTAGTTTAAAAAAAAAAAATACAGCCAAACCTTTGCTTTAAATGTATTTGTGATGGTAAAATAAATAGTCCTTAACAGTGAAACACAGTAGTGTCTCTTCATGTTTTACTTCCTCATGGAGCTCCATAACACTAAAACCGCTTTCATGAATAATATATATATAATACAGCATACAAATTAAACAATTAACAGTAAGGAACTTCAAGAAATAGACGTCACTACTGGAGCTCGTCATGAGTGGTAGGTGATGACATGAAGATTAATAAAGTTCAACTTTGAATTTGGCAATTTTTGCCACTTATGTGAACTTTTCTTTCTAAAGTATAAACCAATTCTGAAGTTTTTGCAGTGTGTTGTATATTTTCAGAGCACGTGACAAGACTTTATTGTATTAAATAGTTGAAATAAGTAGTTGCTGAAGAAAAAGTTAGACAAAATTAAAAAGCAATTTACTTGGACAGCGGCCTTTGAAATGCTTTGTGTTAGCTATCAGATCTGTTTTTGCTTTATTTTTCTGGAAAATGATGGTGTTCTTCAGATTGCCAAGTTTTACTACTAAATGTACTGCCAAAGCTTGGGAGAAATAAGTCAAGGACTCTTAAAATTACATAGTGTTGAGTGAAAAGCCAAAGAGAGGGTTTTTGTGTACCAGAAATCCTTATCCTTTCAAATATAAAAATATATATCTGATGCTGTAAAATCACCCATATTTAATTTCCTTTCAGATTATACTTAAAATGCCATAGATGTAAAAGGAGGCATAACAAAATGGCAGACATTTCTCATAGTGTACTGGCATGCTCCCTTTAGAATACTTCATTATTTCATTATTTTGGGGAGATGTGATTTCACAGTACCATTTTCAGGGAAGAGATAATTTCCAATATTGGCAAATTCATCCTGGCTCTAAATGAAGTATTATGTTTTGCTTCTTGTCTTCCACAAGATGAGGAACTCATTTAACAGCTTTTTGGTTTTGCACCATCTGGAGGTTCATATTTGACTCATGAAATGATGTCATACGTGCTTAGCACCAAACAGATAGCATATAGTAAAAGGTCGTATGCAGTTCAGGCTGAGGTAGTTTTATTTCGCATTATGAGAAATGTAAAAGTCTTCGTTCATGATTACTGGAGGCAGAAAGAACAATTCAGAGATGGAGAAAATGACTGACAACTGATGTTCTTGTAAACCTCTGCATTGCATTCCTGTGAATCGAAAATAAATCTGTACACCTAAGACCACACACAGTATGAGTTGCCTATTCACTCTCCCAGACTGGCACTAGCTCAGAGTTCTGCCTGTCTGAAAACTCATGTAGTGGACTGTCGTGGTTTAACCCCAGCCAGCAACACAGCACCACGCAGCCGCTCACTCGCTCCCCCCCCACCCAGTGGG
>JAVKLA010000036.1:9597367-9622351 GCA_034782735.1 Sagittarius serpentarius | reverse complement strand
CATACCACACTGAAAACACAGCACTGTACCAGCTACTAGGAAGACAATTAACTCTATCCCAGCTGAAACCAGGACAAGCACTGATTTCAGAATGGCTCCTTGCTGTGTATGTTAGTTTGGGGGGTGATCTACCTATATTACCAAAATACCTGGACTTCATTATGTAGGTGGATTTTTGAATTAAATTGTTCTGCTGTATCAGTCTTGAGGTATCTGACCACTGGTTGAAGAGATGTGAGAAAACAGAGATATATTTGGCAGATTTTGTTTTTCTTTTTTTTCTTCCCAACATTGGTGTCAGGACACAATCTAATTTGAGCTCCACCAAAAATTGCTTCTGGGGAGGAAGACTAGAGATAATTCTGTTTCCTGTACTTGCAAGGAGAAAAGGATGACACAGATCGAAAACCATGCTGTGTTATAGATAAATACTATCTTTTTCTGATCTTAAAGGTTTTAGTTTGAGCTCTCACGTGGACTTGGCTTTAATTATTATATATAATGGTTAAAATATTTCTACACAAAGGGGAAAAAAAGAGGGAGCATCAAATAAGGTATTGTCTTATAAAAGAATAGGAAAATGTGTGGTTTGCAAAAGATTAGTCTGAATCTCTTGTGATCCAGATTGAAACATGCGAAATGCTATGTCAGTAACCCAGGTCACTAGGTGGTTCTCGTTATATCTAAGAAAGATTTCTGTTTCACCAGGAAGGTGAAATTCCTTTAAGAAGGAATTTCCTCATAATTCTGTGGAACTCATATTCTAGCTAGAACAGCAGAGCGTTTGCTGACCTATGGTTCATTGGAAAAGGGCTGGGAAATAAGACAGTTTAACCTCCTAAGCATGACATTGGATTTGTTGTGGCTTGACATCATGGGCAGTTACGGAAGTGTCAGAGTCCCTGACAGAGAATGAGTGGTATAAGCCTGTCTTTTATCTCTCTTTGTTAGCAATGAGGGTGGCCTCTTTGGCTCTGGAGCAGCCAGAACCTCTCAACTGCCAGAGAGGGAGGAGTGGGGCTAGGAGACACTGGGACTGGAACGGAGCATATGCTACCTAAGGCCGTGGTTGGACATGCTGTAGTCTTTCCTTCCCAATGCTTGCACTGTCCTTGTGTGAACTGGGTTTCTGGGATCAAGATTCTTTGGCTGTTTCAAATCTTTTAGAATATTTTTTTCTGAGTGCAATTGAAGCTGCACTTCAGTCATGCTTTAAAGCTTTTATTTGAATCTACCAAGGCTAGAAATGAATTCTCAAATGAAAACTGAGATAGTTTTATATTAAGAGCAATCTCTTGTGGCAACTGGGTTTCTAGGCAGAAGTTATACCACTTACATCTTAATGTATTCAGATCTTAAGTCCATGTGCAATTTCTTACTGAAGAATGCAATTCACCTCAAACACGAGTGTTCGTTAACAAGTGTTAAAAGTTACCATGGAGCTGAAAGAATTGATCTAAGGTGTCAGCTATTTACATGAAGGTGTGTGGAGTAATCTATTTATGACATTAACAAGGAAACAATCTGTTTCGGCATTTAGAGTCAGTCCAGACAACTCTGAAATACTAGGTGCCTGGTACGTCGTGGCACAGTTGAGGTCATAACCCTTGTGCTGACTTAAAGGCTTCCATGTGGATGGCCTGAATGCAAACCAGTGAAAGGAAAGATGAAGATGGTGGCTCTGCTGCAGAATTCTATGTGTGTTTCTTTTTGGTGTGAAAGAAAACCACCATGTACCTTCTCTTGTCCCTCCAGGTGGAATTTGTGTCTTTTTTTAGGGAATAGGAATAATGTATTAGTCGTGTTATGAGCTGGCTAGTGGTGAAAGGAAATGCAGAAAGGTTCAGTCATGCGGAGCTTTTTAATTAACAGCTGTGTGAGGGCAGGACTGGGGTCTTGAGAAACTGGAGTGGACACAGCTCTGCTCTTCTTTCCCACACAGGTTGTCACTCGGAGACTTGGGCTTCAGCGCCATCTACTCATCCTCTCAGCACTCCTTCTTGTGCTCCCAAGTTTTCATGCCTAAAATCCCCATTCCCGAGTTGAATCTAGTGAGCCGTGATGACAGGGTGTGTGGGAAGAAATTTGTGAAGAAGTGTGAGAATTGTCTGCTTGGCCCTTAGGGTCGGGACTGGATGGGTAGAGAAGAAAAGACTATTGACTCGGAAACTGCCTGGTTCAGCCAAGCAGAACAGAACTGTATCAGCACATGTGCAAGCTACTGTGTTATCCCAGCCACTAGGGAACAGCATCAGTGCTTTGTTTATCAGTGGGTCTAATCACCTCCAACTCCCTTTGACTTCAAGCATTAAGCTTCTGCCTAGTGGCAGCTGGAAAATGAGACTTGCGGTGCCTGACTGAAGAGAAACCCTTTTGGAGCTCACGCTGCAATGTTATGACGAGCTTCTCAGCTGCACCTTAAAGGCCCAACAGAGATTTTTGTGATTTGACTTAAGGGATTGCTTTCAGACATGAAGCAAACAAGTGATTATGTATAAAGAAGATGTGGTAATGAGTTTCAGATGAGATCTTTTATGTTTATTAAAAGAGGTCTGAAAGTTTGCTGCTACTTCTATTTCTTGTTTTCTAACTTAAAATGTCATCTTTGAATCTCATACTACACACTGCTTACAAACTGCAAGATCCTATTACTGTAATATTGTAAAAAAAGTCTTAAAAATAAAATAAATCCAGTAGAATATAAATCTTCTTTCCAGTGTATAGAAAAGCAATGAGCCATTTTAAAAGCAGGAAGAACATGCATTTCGAGATCCAATAGATCATCTAAATTGGTCCCAAACCAAGTTTTAAAATGACATTGCAAAGACTTTTGCTTTGAATAAATTTAGCATTACAAACCTCAGATTATAAATAAAAATAAATTAGAATTGGTGATTGTTTTGCACATTACTAATATTCTGATTAACTAGGGAAAAAAGTGCTTCATAGATAAGATGCTTTCTGACCATTCCAACTGCAGAACTTAAAAGTGCTAAACTAACATTTATGCCCTTTCAGTTACTTCCATCTAGCTTTTTATTATGAATAAACTTTGTGAATTTCTAGGTAATGTAAACTTTAAACCCTTGTTCTTTATTTTCTTTTATTTTCTGACATTTGTATGTTTGAAATTAGTGAATCTAAAATTTCTCACTTGCTTGACTTCCTGCAGCCCTCTTGTAGATGGAGAACTATTCTAGATTGCCACATCATATATTTTCAGTCCAAACCGTGTCTTCTCAGTGGCGTACCTTGCTGCCAAAACAAGCCTATGTGGGTCCACTAAATGTGAACACCTCATGGTTTCAGAGCTGCAGAAGAAAGCAGCATAAGAAAAATGGCCTCTAATCAAGGAAATGTCTTTGTAATAATAAATGACTGCACTCTCTTTATCTTAGTTCTCCACTTTGCATGAAATTATAATGTCATTCTAATGGCTTGCAAACCTTGCAAAGGTTCTCCATGCCCATGCTGCCACCTCTGTGTGCTTTCTGTGCTACACAGCATCTTTCTCTGGGTGGAGCGGAAGGGCAAATGTGGAAGTAGGTCTATAGCAATATTTTTAGTATCTCCTCTCCCGGACTCTTACGTTTCGATGTGTTAGCCAGCCTTCTGGAAAACTGAAATATTTCACTAAGAATGAACTCCTTGATTTCAGTACCCCAGCCTTGAATTTGGGAGTTTGAGACTGCATGAAAAATACAGAATTAATTACATAATGCTTTAAGACTAACAGTGGGTTGGTTTTGTTGATCTCTTATGATGTTTAAAGATACTGACAAAATTTCATGCGTATACTACATTTTCTTGTTTTATTTTATTTACAAATTAGTCTTCAATAATATGAGGCTCACAAAAAAAAAAAAAAGGTGTCTCTTTTGGTCTTTAAAAACCTGGTATATGATGAAATCTGCTTTTTACCCAAAAATATCCCCACCCAGTATTCTATGCTGCGTTGCCTGTGAGCTTCTCAGTGTTTCATTTGTAACTGTATTTCTGAACCACAATGTGGAAACAGAGAATCATAAATTGGTTTGGGTTGGAAGAGACTTTAAAGATCATCGTTCTAACCCCCTGCCATGGGCAGGGACACCTTCCGCTAGACCAGGTTGCTCAAAGCCCCGTCCAACCTGGCCTGGAACACTGCCAGGGATGGGGCATCCACAGCTTCTAAGGGCATCCTGTTCCTGTGCCTCACCACCCTCACGGTGAAGAGCTTCTTCCTTATATCTCATCTAAATCTACCCTTTTTCATTACCATTACCCCCTGTCCTGTCACTACATGCCCTTGTAAAAAGTCCCTCTCGGGCTTTCTTGTAAGCCCCATTTAGGTACTCAAAGGCTGCTATAGGTACTGAAAGGCCTCTATAAGGTCTCCCCAGAGTCTTCTCTTCTCCATGCTGAACAACCCCAACTCTCTCAGCCTGTCTTCATGGGAGAGGTGCTCCAGCCCTCTGATCATCTTCGTGGCTCTCCTCTGGACTCGCTCCAACAGGTCCATGTCCTTCTTATGTTGCGGGCCCCAGAGCTGAACGCAGCACTGCAGGTGGGGTCTCAGGAGAGCAGAGTAGAAATAGGTATGATTTAGTGGAAGCCCTCACTGAAGGGACCAATGCTTGTAAGGTGCAACTCTTGCAGTACTGATGGGTAAACCCAAACATATTCTGTTCCTTTAATGAATTGGGATGTCTACTATTTTATTAACAAAATACCTTTTATTACAAGCATATTAGGAGTAGAATTTACACAATGGATAATTCTCTTTGACGTTAGTGAATTAAGTTCTGCCCCGCACCCCCCAACATGTTTTAGGTTAGACAAAGAAATTGATAAACATTTTAAGCTAGAGAGATACA
The DNA here is from genome assembly GCA_034782735.1 of Sagittarius serpentarius. NCBI lineage: Eukaryota > Metazoa > Chordata > Aves > Accipitriformes > Sagittariidae > Sagittarius > Sagittarius serpentarius. Next base: position 9,617,495 of record JAVKLA010000036.1, on the reverse strand, counting down.
TTCCAACTCAGTTTACTTCCTGTGTTTTTTCCCTGTACAATTTTTCTTTATTTGTCTGTTCAACTCATCCCACCCTTCCATACACTTTTTTTTAGGCATTCTTGTAGCAATAATGTTACTTGCTCTTTCCATTTCAGTGAAATGCATAATTTTTCATTTTGCTAATTATCAAGGTCAGCAAAGATTAGATGCATCATATTTTGAAGCCCTACATTCTACAGTCAATATCTTTATATTCTTCAATTATTACAGTATTGATTCCCAATTGTCTTGTTCTTCTCTACTATATAAAAAGCTGCACCATTAAATCTTGCAAAACTTCATTTTGCAGCTCTACTTTTCACTTGCAGTTTCACCGTATGGTTTCACCTCCAGCTCACCATCACATCATTGTAAGACCACTTATGTATTTGCTTTATTCCATTCCTTTATTATATTTTAATTTAAGGAAGCTGTGACAAGATCTCTTACTTTGAATACCTTTTTGAAAGTTCTTGAGAGCCAATCGTTTGAATAGTATATTAGAAGTTTTCAAAGATTGTATCAGTGAGCATCTTGACAGTGACTGCTTCCTCTCCTCTTCACAGTGTGAAGAGTAACACTTTTTTCCATTTGGAATCATATCTTGCCTAGTGGTAACTACTGTAGGCAGTGCTTATGTAGAAAAGTATTATTAGAAAAGGTGCTAGGAATTTGAAGCTGTGAAGTAGGATTGTTAAATCTACTTGAAAAAAAGTTGCTTTCCTGTCTAGTTCTTTGTTTCTTCCTCTATTTTGACATTTTTTGTGTGTTTTGACCTGGATCCATATATATATATGCCTACTGCTGTGGCCATGTCTGGCTATTCACATTATGCACTTTCCTGTTTCTGGATTACACTCCCCGAAGAACCAGTTCCCCCTCCTCAATTTCCTTGAACAGGTACCCTGTCATTCAGATTTCCCTTTTTCTTGCCAATTTGTTCCTTGCTTCACCAAACGTTTTTCACTTTTTTGGTGATAATATTTATGCTGCTGTCCTTGAAGGTGGCTGTTGTCTCCCCTCCCCCCATAATGGAGGAGTCAGGTATTTTTCCTCCTTATTTCCAAATGCTTTTATGAGTACCCAAGCTTTTAATTGCAATTAGCAATAGAGCTGCTTGTAGAAACAACTGTATACAAATAGTAACCAGTAAAAAGTGATCTACAGATTCTTTCCAGACCACCAGCATTTGCCTGACCATAATTTGAGAACTGTTTGCATTGTGTTGAGAACAATAAAATTGCATGCTTGAGCATTTATACAGCAAGAAATGAAAATATCAAGGCTACATACACCTTCTCGGCTGGTAGACTGCTTTTGATTTTTTTTCTTTCTTTTTTTTGATTTTTTTTAGGGTTTCTAGAGGAAAAAAGCAGTTATGTAGTGCAGAGCAATTTGGTGAAGTTCTCTATTACGACATTTCTGCTTAGGAAAATCCTTGGAATATCCCTTATTTTGGTTGACAGGGATTTGTGTTTACTGCATAAAAGTACAGTAAGGCCCATTTGTTAAGAGACTTATGTGATATACACTGGAGAAAAGTGAAGAACCATATAATTTCCCTATTTGCCATGTCTTTGTTAAATAATTCTGTTTCCAGATTACTAATTTGTGCCCAAATCTGTGTAGTGACTGTAGTAGCTGATTGTCCACTTCATGGTTTTAATGGGCAAATTAAATACAGGATACAGAACACTATTTTCAGTGAGGTATATGTTTAGTAAGTCAAGATGATTTTTTTTTTGAGTTCTTTACGCATATGTCAAGTTAGGGCTGTTTTAATGCTGTTTCATATTTTGACTACTTTTTCTATTCATGCTTTGGTGCTAAAAGTGCTTTCATTTTTTTGTTACATTTTAACTAGTAAAATAATCTCTTAGGCTCAGATAAAGATGGAAAATCTACATAGAAAAGAAATAAAACATTTATTAAGTGACCAAAAAAAGGGAATTAGAAAAAAATAAATAAAATATGCTAATAATCTTTACTAATACCTAAATACGTTTGATTTACTTACTGTAGGTTGATGCCTTGCGGTTACGATTGGAAGAAAAAGAAACCTTTCTGAATAAAAAAACAAAACAACTTCAAGACCTCACAGAAGAGAAAGGAACCCTGGCTGGAGAGATTAGAGATATGAAAGACATGCTGGAAGTAAAAGAAAGAAAAATTAATGTCCTTCAGAAAAAGGTGAGATCACTGATTAAGTAATATGTTGTAAAACTTTTGAGGAACATTTAAACGAAATATATTTATTTCTTATAGCATGTTACTTTTAATATATTAAAAAATATAAGGAGTAAGTCTGTAATAGTCAAGTAGTTCTGTAATATAAAATGTGTTACTGTTTTCTGTGGGATCTTTTCTATAGTATTTTATCTTAATTATATCACAAAAATGTTAGGTCCTGCAGTTTCTGCAAAATTATTGCAGTTAAATGAAAGTCCAAAAAATTCTGACAAAACTTCTTATTCCTCAACATGAGGGATTCCGTTATCCTTACTAACACTGATTACTGCTTTTTCCAAATAATGTAAATAAAACATGTTGGACTGCTAAAAGACTAGGATACTGCTTTTTTTCTTTAAAGACCTTTTTCTGGGGGGGGGAGGAGGAGAGGGAGGAAGGAACCTAAATTAAGTCAATTATCTACTTTTCCTGTGAGCTAAAGACATTAAGAAGGGAGGCTCTCTCCGAAAAGCCTTATTAGTCTTATTTCTCATTTTCCACAAATTTAGCTAACTGCATTTATTTTCTTTGGGATGTTGGATTTAATCATTAGAGTTTCCACTTGGGGAAGTGGAGGGGGAATTTCCTGGAAAGGCAGCTCTTCAAGGGTTCTGCATACAGTAGTAGAGTGTTTATTTACCATATCCTTTTTCTTACACTCACAAAAATATTTGTGCTAGCAGGTAGGTTCTGTGTGTGTTGTGTGTATCACTCTTATCATATGTAGATGCACTTGTGAGCATACAGATAAATGGAGAAAAAGTTCTTGGCATCAAATACAGTTTACTATTACTTCTCCCCTCCTTTTGCCACTCAGAGAATGTCCACTCCTTACTCTTTTATTATGTAGGTCATTCATGTTACTGTGGTTTTCCTTCAGGATTCATATAGGGGTCACATGGTCTAGCTGTGCTTCTGCCTGCAGTTGGTTAAATATAGTCTTTAAAAAGCCAAGTCCTTATTTTCAAGAAAATGAAAAGACTGTTTTTTCAGGCCCAGGAAATAAGGCCTATCAAGACTGGAATATAGGTTAGCGATGCTTAAAATGATGTAGAGATAGCAAACTTAAAGCCTTTTGTCCTGTGCTGAATGCTAATTAGTCTTGGACATCACTTGAGAATTTTGAAGAAAAGAATGCATCTTTTCTAATGGTTTCTATTCTAGAAAACCCCAAACAAACCAACAATTTACAGTTGGTCTTCTATTTAGATCTTGAGGAAATGGATCAGTAGGAGGAATGTGGATTCAGTGATCAAAATTGTGTGATGAATATAACTTATCACAGAGCTGTCAGTACTATCTGTCATGGCTGTATGCTCAGAAATATGCAATATAGTTTTTCTGGTTTTAATACATCATAGCTATTTTATTAGGGCTTGCAGATGGTCTTGCCTCTTTTGCACCTGCTTCTTAATGAAAACAGTGACTCTCAAACTGCACTGTCTCTCTTCACTAAATCATAGAGTAAACGCATGTTATAGCCTCATGAGCTCCGGTATACAATGTGGTAAATAAATCCTGTGAACTACTAGTTGCAAAATCAGAGTTAGTACTAAATTGATTCTTTAAAATTAGAAGTAGCACCTGAATTTTTTTGAGGTTTTTATTCTGGTAAATATGCTTCATCAGAGGGCTTCTGAAGTTCAGTTTTTCTGCTAAATACCGTGCTTACTTAGAGAAGAATGAATTATGATGATTACTTAAAAAAAAAAAAAAAGACTGTAGATTTGGTTCTCTGAAGCATTTTTATTGATATGTAGATGTTAGCATGCCCAAAAATGCTAGTATCAGGTCATCATTACACCATTATTTTGTTTATAGGAGAGGAATATCATAGTTAGAAAATACATTTTTAAAATTACCCTTAGGTCACATTTTCAGCTTTGGATCATTATTTTACTTGTGCCTCGCTTCCAGTATGTTTGGAGATAAAATCACTCACAGATAATTTGACTAGAGAAAAATTTGATTGAAATATCATCCTGCTCTACTCACTCTTGTTATTTAAATAAATCTAGAGTATGATACTATAAAGGAGGCTTTCACTGTTTACTTTTCACATGCCTGGTGTACAGTTCTGAAGTAGAAAATTCTGTATGTCACCAATGGAAATCCACGCTTTTAAATTCATCTGGAAAAAAAAAAAAATCTACTTGTCTAGTTAACCCAAGTGTTCAACTTCATTTTGGCAGTGCTTATTAGATCATGACTTCTCATGGTTAGCCTCCTTGAGCATCCCAGCATCCTTGGCAACAGAGGCAGTCTCATCTCTGGACCACAATACTTGCATGTAGAAGGGGAGATGTTCTGTGTCTGTCTACTTTGTTTCAAGAAGCTTTCCTGGCACTAGTGCCTTTCTCTTTTAGATAATTTTATCCTCACTATGTGAAGTTACATGTCCCAGGTCATTCATACCTCATAGAGTCTTTGTGTTCTGTCAAAGGCAAAGGGAGCACAGCCCCTTTTTCTCCATAGGCATATTGTTCATTGAGTCGTGTTATTTAAGAAATATGTTGGACTATGTATAGTAGTAATTCCTAGTGCTGTAATATACTTAATGTAAGATTTTTGAACAGTCAATTTTCAGGGATTTTCAGATAGTCTAGTAGTGGATGCTATGCTTTAAGAAAGAGATTGTCTGAGGTACCTCTTTTCTTTCTGGTTTTGACAACATATGTTTCCAATAGCAACCATATATAAGAATAAATGTTGATGGAAATGTATTTAATATATATTTATTGCAGTAATTTTATCTTTTACTTGATTCTGATTATGGTTTTATCCTTTAATCCTTGCTGGATTGCACATTCCTCTTGCATTCCTCCAGTTTTTGCTCATCTTCTCCTTCTGACCTTTTGGTCACTTCTTCCACTATTGATTTCACTTCAAGTGATGGCAGCCAGACATTTGCCTGTTGAGCATTTAGAAATTAATTTGTTATCATTGTGCACATATATGTGGAGAATTCAGTGAGTGGAAAGCAACATGGACCATTGCATGTGACACTTAAGAGGTGGAACAATTACTGGGCCCTTGAGTGGATTGTCCTGCCTTTATATACCTTCTTTCAGGACATTACCCTGGTTGCCATCTTACTCTCAGGAAAACCCTTCTGAAAGTGAAGGAATGGCTTCTAGTTCCTCTTCCTAAGTTCTCTCTAGACATTAGATTCTTCTGACTGTAATATTACAATGCTTGTCTCAATTTTCTTTCTTCTGTGCAGGGCCAAATTTTATATCTGTGTATTTTTATTGATTTTTGATATGAGGACTTGTGAATAACTGCTTATTTTAGTGCCTTCATTTGTTGATGCAAGATAGATGGCTTCATCTCTGTCCACTCAGCCTAAAAAAATATTTGTTTAAATGGTTGTATTTAAGTAATTGAAGCAGCAATAATTTGTATATAGTGCTTAAAAATATTTCTGTCATTAATAACCTGAAACTGAGTAGGATGGGATATGTAACTTGGAAAGATGCGATTTCTAATTCTATATTCTTTCTCTTGTGTATGTTACTGTTATCTGCCATGTTGAAAAATACAAAGGAGACCAAACCAAATCCAGAAAAGCTCCCTTTCAAAGTTGAAGCTGTTTCTTCTCCTTTGTGGACAGCTGCTGTACTTGGAGAACAGGACAGGTTCTGTTGAGGTCTCGCTACCAAAGGTGTGGAAGAAACAACAACAACATTGGCAACAAAACAGCTGTTGTCCTACGGGACTGCACAGGAACACACATAAGGCAACATGTTGCAGAAAGAAGTAACGGGGGCTATATAATGAGCTAATGATGCATTGTCTTTCCATGCAGTGGTTTTGGTGTGATTTTTGACCAAATTGAAAGATCACTGCACTATTCAGTATAATTTGCAGGCTTAAGGGAGGCCCAGCACTGAAACAGCATGCATTTATAGGATTTGGATCAAGGTAGATTGGCATGGAGTAATAATAAACTTATGTCGATGTCAGAGGTGCAATATTACTTAATATTTCTTTCTTTTAGAATCTTTGGCACCACTGTTCCATTTTAGTGCCAGTAAAGTTGGGTATGCTGTTTTAATAGCCTTGTTTAACCTGGCAAAGCTAGTCTTACACCTCATATCTGTCAGTTTAGCATGCAGAGGGGCAGACCTCAGAAATCTTTATGTATTTCTTACCAAAATGTGCAAGTTCTATGAATATGGCTGAGTTGTAGGCTGAAGGGCAGAAGTGCTGAACTGGATGATAATTCTTTCATGTCCCCTTTCGCTCCCAAATTTTCTCTTTTGTACATTGGCTATACCTGATGTGTTTTATCCTCTAGGAATCTGTAGATATTTTAAAAAAACCCAATCATATACTCTGAAGTATGAGTCTCAGCATTGAAAACAGTAGCTGTTGAGAGAAAAACGGCGTGGAGGATGTAGACCTGGATCATATTAAGACAACAGCTTGTGGAAATTCTTTTGTGGGGACTATTATAAAAGAACACCATATGAAGGGGGCTCATACAATATTCTACTTTGACTTGCAACATAACTATTCATGTAAAATGTTACAGTTTATATCTTTAATAGTTCAAGCTTTGTGATTGATGAAGTGCTACATGACTGAGGGCCCTAACCTACCAGCTAATTAGCATTTGTAGGAAATGTCATAAAGTCTTAGCTGTCATGTAATAATCGGAATCTGTACTTGGAGTGGCTGGACTGTGCACACTAGGTGATATTGTCCAGTTCATGTTAAATTAAAATGCATTGTACAATTAATTGCATGCATGACTGTTAGCTGTCTTCTAAAAAAAGAGGAAATTTACATACAGGCAGATTAGAGTATACTAGTGTAAACAAATGAGTCCTACTTTTGCACCTAGAAATTTGCATCAGTATTGTTGCTTGATGTAGGAATTCTGCCTAAGAACACCACTGAAATTGAAACTTCTGATTCCAGAATGGTCCAGGAAGACCTAAGAGACCAATTTCTTTCATTTGATCCTAGCAAGTAGAAAGTGCAAGCACATTGCTGATAGAAGATGTCTTTAATTGTTTTTCATGGTTTACTCAGTTGGAAGCACATTTTCATAATCCTGTAAAGGGGTCATGATGGCATGATGAAGGACATTATTATTAACTTTGTCAAATTCTATCAGAACTCTCTTATGTGAACAGGAGTTTTGCAATTACCAAATCAGAGTTCTGTTGTATTTCTGGAGTGAGAAAACAAATTTTGAACTAATTAGTTGTTCTGTAAAACAAACTGATGTTCTGACTGCACATTACCAGTGTAGTTAAAAAAAATTAGGCAGTCATTCTGGCGTAACATGGAAGTTTTGATGTTTCAAAGCTGCTGTGGCAACTATTAACTTGTGTATTACATTAAGAACTGTTTCTTCTAATAATATATGCCTGCTTTAGGGATACAGCATTCAGTGTAGTGTGGCTGCTTACGCTTGCAGTTTTGCCAAATCATGTTATGTTATTCAGATAAGGCAGTCTGAAAGTGAGATTGAGCTAAATATAGCCAATTAATTGTTCCTCCAGGGTGGTGGTGTCATTGATCCCAATACATTGTCAAAAAAAAAGGATCCTCCATGATTCTACATAGGTTATAAAAGGTCACTGGAAATATGTGACTTAATATAGGTTCACTTAATGAAGCCAACCTGAACGATCATCCAGCCTAAAACCATAGCTATGAGTTTACGTAACTCCTTGCACCTTGAAATCCATGATCATTATGAAGTTTTCCAGTCAGTGATTGAATCTACTGTCTTTTCCAATGAATTTGCTACCCACTGAAGCTAGAAGCCCAGCATTTTGTTGTTCCCCAGCATTCCCGATGACCTGCTTGCTACTGCCGCTTTTTTTCAAGTCTACACTTCAAAAGGAGAATAGTTGGATTACATGCTTCTGCTTACTGATCTCTTTGAAAGTAAACACTTATCTTTATAGGAGAAAATTGCTGAATTCCTCAAATGAAGTTTCATGAGACTACAAAATCTAAAAACTGTCTTATCTAATGCCAGTTCTGTAAACATGGTAATTTTTTAATATCAGGCATATTGTGAATCATGGACCTTCAAGTAAGTGAAGAAATACTGACTGCACCTGGTCTTGGTGTTAAAGTTGTTTGGAGACCTGCTCATAATAATCATGTCTAAGCAGGTGTCCTCTTTATAAATGGCAGCTGACAAAATAATGAAATGGCGGGAGATGTTTGGTACCAGGTGTTTGAAAGAATTCAGAAGCATCACTACGTTTCAGTATAAGTAGGTGAAACTGCAAGCATGTCTTAGTTTACACTAATTATTCCCCCAGTATGAGGGGGAAGCATCTATTCTTTGGGATGGCCTTCACTTGTCAGAAAATATTACAAGAAGCAATGTGTATGCAGTTTTTCAAGAAACAGGGTTAGACTGCAGTTGACCAAACTAGTTTGGTTTATGTATCAGTAATATACATCTCTGAGTAGGTAACAAAGGAACCTGTTTGTGTGTTTGAACATTGTAATTGTATTTTAAAATCGTGAAAGTTAAAAATAATAATTTGGCTGCCTTTGTATGCCACCAATGGAAAACAGCATTTTGGACATATCATTTAATTCATTTGGGAGCTATAGGGTAAGAGATTGTTAGTGAAAGTGAAAAAACTCCTAGTTATTTGAAGAAACAGGCTGAAATAAGAAATGAGCTTTGAAAAGATGAGGTCATATATTTATGTTTGTGTAGGTTTTAGCACAGTAGTATGATACTATTACTACATACATTATTAGATAATACATTATTAACTTTCTAAATGTAGTTATATATACAGAAAGGAGGCAATCAGTTGTAAGATCAAAAATATGATGTAGTACAATATATAAATCAGAGATAAAAAAGATCACTTTTGGGGAAATAGTAAATACATGTGTAGATCACATGTATTTAGAATTTTAAAGATAAATCCTTAGGTGTAAATAATATAAGTTATTCTAGACCAAGTTACGCTGGCTAGTTTTTGAAAGGGTTCTTCACATGCAGCTGAAATGAAGAGAATTGAATAGTTCAAGACTTAGGTTATACATAGCATACAGAAGTGCTCTTAAAAACTGTATAGCATTTGCAAAGTAGGACTGAGCTTAATGAGATACTTACGTAAGGGTTTCATACTGCTAGGGTGACACCAGTGCTATTGGTGAGGAAGGAAGCTGCCATTTGGCTCTGAAATGTCAATACTAATTAACAAAGTTATCTTTAAATAAGATCCTAAGTTTTATTCATGCCGAGAAAGCAGCCAACTCCCATGCTGGGAATTTTAAGCTGTGAGAAGAGTAATATTTTCTTTTCAATAGAGTCAGAGGAAATTTCTTTTGAAGTGTGAAAGAGCTAAATTATGTGTAGTGTGACTGGGCAAAAAGAAAGTAGAAGTTGTCATATTTGGGAGGTGCAGAAGAGCACAAAGGAATTGTTTAGGGAAATGGATGATTACTGGTAGATCTGAAAAAGAATGAGCATTGCTTAAGAAAAGAAATTAATTTTTCTGTGAAAGTCTTCAAGAAATGTAATAGAAGTCTGCTGATTGGAATTAAAAATGATAAGGGAGAGTGTTATAAAGGTAATTGAGAATAATTTTACATTAGAGAGGTATCCTGCTGTCATGACTTTTTTTGAATTTTCAGCTGCTGACTGAGAGGAAGGTGTGTATTCATGTGATTCACTGCTCTTGGAACTGCATCTTTGAATGGCAGCCTGACTATTTCGTAGTTGTCTCAACATGACAGATTCAGCTGGTTTTATACCTGCCAGCTGTTTACCATTGAATCCTTGACAACTCATTTAAATGACACAAAATCAGATCCTTCAAAAAGTAGTCCATGGAACAAAGTTTTGCACAAACCCAAAAGGCTTGTATGTCTTATTTACATGCTAATCGTTTTCTTGAAAGCTCTTTCAAGCTCCACGCTCTAGGTGACTGATTTGTCATAGGGAGGTAAGAGGCTGGGCAGCTTCTCACCTTTTCTGACTGACACAGACACTGAAAGGGGGGATTCACAGGGACACACAGCAGCTGTCTCTCTGAATCAGCAGCCATTTCTCTGTGTATGTTCTGAGTATAGGAAGCAGTCTCTGCCAGACTCCAAAATTTAGACCCACTGGATTAGATTACCATTTTAGACATATTCTGCAGTAGACTAAATACATGTGTGTTAAAATCATAGCTCTAGCTTCAGAATATATAAGATGGCAAGCTGGGAATATTTTGCCAAGTAATACTTTAACGAAAGCAACAGTTGTTTTATTCTATATATATATTTTGTTATACGGCATAACTGTGATTACACCAGTATTGGCAGAGAAGTTTAACTCATGTCTTCTTCCTTTGGTATACCTAAGTTGTCATCTTCAACATAATCCTTTGTGAAGCTGAGGACTGTGCATCCTGTCAGGCTAGTATATTTGGAGATGTTACATATACTTCTTACTGCTACGTGCATAGCAGGAGCAACTGTTGATGCTACTAGTTTGGGGAGATTTATATTAATGCTGTAGTTACTTCCTGCTTAGGTAAAGTGAGGATATTATTTACAAAACTGAGCAAACAAAATATTTGGTTGTTATTTATTTGTTTTCATTTAAAGTAATGCACCATTCATACTGATATTTGGTGTGTTAAAACTAAGTCTCAGACACAGTTCAAAATTTACTAAGATTGCCTATATGCAAAGTATAATGATAAATTTTGAATCTAAATAAATGGTCCGTATGATTCTGTATCATGGTTATAGTATGCTGTTTCAAACATGTTGCTACCAGGTTTTTATTAATGATCCTTATTCTTTTTTAGCATATTTTAGCTAAAAATTGCTAGAAAATTGCAAATCATAGTTTTATAAAATGGTTCCTAGGAAAATAATTTCATCAGCTTGTTAATTATATGCAGTAAAATCCATGAGAAGACAATTTAAAATCTTGAGTGATTCAGAAATGGTACATTTTATGTATGATTTTGAGCCTGTTTTGACTGAGAGATTAATGTTTTTGCATAGTCTGATGCATGAAATATTTAACAATGTACTGACTGAATAACTTGTTAATGTGGTAAACCATCCTGACCTTATCCTGAAATAAGAAAGTAAATCCCACTGCCCTTATTCACCTCCTTGCTAGGATAGGCAGTTACAGCTGATCCGCAACTTGACTGAATGTATATCCAAGTTTGTTATATCTCGAAATAAAAAGAAACATTTCCTAATAAATATAAAAAGTAGACTTATGCATTAGCAGTTGGTTTTTACCAGTTTTGTAGTATATTAAGTTTCTACTTCTTTGTTGGCATAGAATCAAACACGTTAATTTATACATTGCTAGAGCTCCTTGATGTTGGTAGTTGTGCTTTCCTGGTGGTATTCCATTGCTGTCTGCCTGACTGAGCAGTCTGTGACTAGAGACTCTAATACCTTAGTAAATTGGATATTTTATCACTTTTGGAAAACCATCACCCCTCACCTTTCAGTGGAGCTCTTACTGGCTTTATGAAAGCATGAAGTTCAAAGCCTTAAGAGTACGCATGCAGATAAGTTTAATAGCAACAATAAATGAGAGTTGTTATCTTCATACTTCTCCCTTCATATTATTGTTACCAGATGTAGCCAGAGCTAGTGGTGCCAATTTGGTCAGATTGCTTTGATAATTTTCTTGTTGCCAAATAGTATGTATTTCTTGGTGGTAGAATCAGCAGTGGTATGTTTGAATATGAGTAGAATAAATACATCTTTAGAATGGAATCTGAATCTAATTCACTTCCTTCTCGCACACCTGATTTTAATTTTTAACGCCTAGCCAGGCACAGTGCTAAGATCAAAGCGAAATAAAGAGAATGGACTAAAGCGGTTCTTGGAAAGTAAAAAGAAAAATGGCATAACATTGTGTAATCTTTTATACATGAAAGAAATATTGGGCCTATTTGCCATTCACTTAGGAATAAATCTGCAGTAAATTTACTAAAGGTAATTATGCCAGTGTAAACCCTTATTTATCTGGGAGAAAAATCAGGCCCACTATATTTATTATCTAAGAGATGCCTTGATTTGACAGTAGAAATCTCCATTCGTGTCCCCAGACAGGCACAGAGTCCTTTATTGCTCTGTGTTTAACCCCACGCCAAAGTGACTGTACACCATGGGAACTTATATACCTTGCTCTCTATAGTGCCTACTGCTGATCTTGAATGAGGGTGAGAAGCTGCTAAAGTCCACATGATTTTGTAAACTATTCATCTTAAAGCAGCTGCTTGTTGATAGACAGGATTGAGAGTATGTAAAAACACATTTTAAATTTGAGTGAAATACATGCTGTGACCTATCCCAAAATCTTAATCTATGGTTAAGTCTGGATTTTTGTTGTGGCTGTCATGGGAGCCATAAATAGCTTGATCTGAATGTTTATTTAAAAAAAATAAATCCATGACTTTTGAGAGTTTCAGATTTTTTTGCATGTCAGGAGGTGGGTGTGATAGTAAGCAGCTGAAAAAATGTGAAGAACTTCAAAGTATGGAATCTAGACTACATAGGAAGATAATAGAAAACAGGAGTTTGCTAATTTAGTTGTAAGAGATCATCCCTGTGAACTGTCCATGGGAGCTAGTCTTGTAAGTTGTGTTAGATTTACAAAACGTGATTTCTTGCATGACATTTTACATGTTCAGCAATTTTCAGTTAGTGCTCTTTAATTGTTAGTAATTTTTGTATACTGTCATTTTATGAAACATAATATAATTCAGCCTCTGCTTTGAAATGTATGAATTGCAACACCTTCCATGAGTGCCTATAAATCATTCCAACTTTGGGGAGGGGGAAGAAGAGCCACCTGATAGACAGCTAGCTGCAGGCGGAGCAGCAAAATGAACCAATTCATACCATCATCCTTGTGAATTGCCTCCCCTTGGCAAGGCAGGAGCATTTCTCCTTCTTTGGGCATATTGTAATGCTGACAGCTTTGTTTAATGCTGACAAGCGTATCCTCTTCTTATTTAGAACTGTGCTACAATTCATGCTGCAGGACATATTTCTCAGTAAGGGCTAAAGCTGTTTTTGGTGGGGGGAAGGGAATTGAGGTGGGAGGAAGATGGGCAGTGCTGCAGTCGTTATCACTGTGCCTTAAGTGTTCTGCTGCAAAACATAAAAACCCCTAAACCCACAAAAAAGCACAGGAACAACAGGAAGATTGGCTTGGCTTTGGTTAAGTTTTAATATACTATTTACAGAATACCTGATTAACACTCATAGACTACCTGATTAACTTTTTGTACTAATGCTAAATTAAAAATTCGCTGAGTAGAGCAGCAGAAAATAATCTCTATATATGCTTAGTTCTGGAATAAGCTCTTCCCTGTGTCTCACAGTTTTTTAGCATTGAGCTGGCCATCATTCAATCATTTAAAAAGTCCAGACTGTTAGTAGTATCTATTGTCTTCTTGAATGGAAGACAGTGAAAATGAAAGTGGTGTCAGGCTGTTGTAGTTTCATTGTTAAGCAATTCTCAAGTTTTTAAAAAAATTGTTTTGCCATTGCAGTTAAGTGCATGTTCTTGAGGAGAAAGCCTGACAAAAATGCAGTTCTGTAATAATTCTAATGCGTGCAGAACTACAGAGATAAAGTAGTCAATCTGTGTAATATATTTTGATATAGCCATCATCTCTGAAGGACTTCAAAGTGTTCTTAACTGAAAACTCCTAACTCACCGCTCTTTTGAAGGTTTTATCTAGTGTCCGTCAAACTCCACCATAGAGAGGGGCATGTGTTTCAGGTAGAAACAGAATTGAACATGGAGCTACAAGGGCTTAATGCTATGGGTGAGAAAACTGCATCTGACAGTTGCTGAAACTTCTCACCATCCTGTGTAATTCTTTAAGATAAACTTTTAAATATCTAGCATAAAAAGTAAAGAAATATGTCAGAGAAAAATATTGCGAGTGTGTTATCAGTTTTAGAGTAGTATGAGGTCAGTGTCACTGACATTGCAATAGCAGATGACCTCCAAATACATCTTCAGGATATTACAGTGGATTTTCCTGTAAGTGCCAAAGGGACAATGTGTGTTCTTCATCGATCCTTTTATCAAGGCTTTTACAATAAATTAAAAAAATGAAGAAAGCCAAATGAATGATGGCTACATTGATTAATAAATCCCAGGCATCAATGACCTAATGAAAAACTGAGTTGGGGAAAAAAAGCATTTCTGTGTCATAGACTTACTATAAGATAATTTTCCTTTTTTTTTTTTATAGTTGATATTAGAATGAGGCTAAGTTATACATACAAACCTGCTGTCTTTTAGGAGGAGGTACACGCGAAAGGAAATTCAGTGAAAGATTAAAAAAAATAGGACATTTTTTCATACCAAAAGCAAACTATCTTAAACACAAAACTGCTTCAGATTATTTCTACTTCCTATTCAGACATTTATATAATAGCATTGCTGTGGTACCTTTGCTGCTATAGAAAATCTAAACTGTTCAGCAGATGTTGATTAAAGACATCCAAGTTGCTGCGTTTAACATTTCAGTTTAAGTTTAGTGGTGCTTTGATAGTTTATACGTAGAAAGACTGTGTCTGGCCTGCAGTAACTAATGGTGAAACTCAATATGTGCATTGTCTTTCGTGCAGCTATAGTGAAAATATTAAATTACATCTCAGTAACAAGAATCTTAGTTCTTTGATGAACAACATTTTGAACACTTAAACTCTTAATTGATATAAACCTGTGTACATTGACCATATGTTAATTTAGAATGATTAAGAAAAGACATCTTTAAAAAAAGGGGGCCAAGGATATATGTTATCCTTCTGCAAAGCTTTTCTTTCATGTGAAGTCATTACACTGTCCCTTACATATGAATATAGATGGCCACTGTAACCAGGAAACTAAAAGGAAACTTTCCAATAGAAAGGGTATTATTATTTCTGATTAATTACCGCCTAACTGTTTAAACTCCACGGCTATGTTTTTTTCCCTACTTCTTACCACTGGCACTTAAGGAAACTCATATAAAATAGTACCATGTGAAACTGGATTCTTTATAACAGGCTCTCAAATGTAATTTCTAAGGGCAGGATGCTCTTCTAGTACGAATCAACATAGCTGTATTGAATTCATATGGCCATCTTTCACTTATAGTAGCTAGGGAGTAGGCATGTTATTTTTACTTTCAATGTAAAAATTTTTGCTATTACAGATTTTTTTTTTCCCATTTAAAATTATTTCCTATTTTTTGGTCTTCCCTCCTCCCTTTTCAACCTATCTGCCCCCTTATTCCTTAGTCTGAGAGTAAGGAAGTGTAAAGTATAATATTTTTCCTCTGTTGATTTTGATGAAGTATTATATTATTATTTAGAACATTTTACAGGAAAACTAGGAAATAAGAGAGTATTAGAAATCTCTGAAATAATTTCGTAAGGCTGTAGGAGGAGGTATGTAATTAAGGATTAAAGATGACAGCTGTTTTAAAGCACTGTACTTGCACTTTTTTTTCTCTTCAGGTGTGAAATGTCTGATTTATAAGTTCTATACAATCAATTTACCATTTAGAATTAAAAGCAGTACACTTATCTGAAAGTTTCTGAATTAAAGAAAGGATACTGAATTTTCTGTGCTCTGGAATAATCAAATAAAGCTTACATTAACTCTCAAGTGAATTATCCATCTGTACTTTTGAAGTCTTTATACCAAATATGTTTAATATTGTCATACAGTTCTATGTAAAAGGCATGTTACGAAACTATTAATATAAGAAGATATGGAATTACTGTTATAATGTAATTTATGGCCAGAGTCTTCTAACAAAATCAGTTGTAGCATGCTGCAGTAAATATTAGACATTTGCTATACGCATAATTGTAAATGGTCTGTGTTACACTGTCCTGTAGAACAGTGTGATGTTTAAATGTGCATTTATTTTGCTTTTGTCTAGACTCTTGTGTCTTTTATAGCTTTCCATTGGAATCAAAACTATAGGAGTTGCTTAAATGAGAGATGTATTGAGTTTCAAATTCAAACCTTACAAAGCATGTTAAATATCTCTTTAAACTTTCCAGGAAAGGAAATAAAGGTATTCTTTTCTTTCACTCAAGCTGGTGATTTAAATGGTAACCCTAAGCCATCAATAGAAATATATAGTAGTGTTAGTAAAAACAAAACAGATATTCTGCAAGTATTACAATGCATATGTACCTAAATTAAAAGTATATGAAAAATAGGCAAGAAAAACTGGTAGACTACAGATTATGAGTTTAAATTTGGTGTTAATTCTTTAACTGGATTGTCCGCATAGATGTATATGATATCTCAATGGAGGACTGACTTCATAGGCTAGAAATATTTTATTATAAATCATCGTTCTGGATTGAATATAGTAAGAATGAACATAAGAGAGCAAGAATAAAAGTAAAAAAATCCTTCAGATAACTAAAAAAATTCCCTGCATTGATTGAAGTTGATTGAAGAAGTGTGAAAAAGGATAAATGGGCAACTACAGTTAAGATGAGGGGCACTTACTTGGAGTGACAAGGCAAATTTTTGTCTCACATATGGCCATCTTCAATATTGTCATTTAGCAAATATTCTTCAGTATTTCAATTAGGAAAAAAGAAAGTTTAAATGCAGATGGGGCAAAAGAAATGGTGACTAGCCTGAAAAAGAAATTTGGAGTGTTAATGCCAGGAGGCTGAAGGGTGTGATTAATACCAATTTAGAAGAGTATTTGCAATGTGATGTGGTAGTAAAAATTGCCAGTGTTTCTGTCTGCAGAAATACTGGGCAGCAGAACAAAAGATGATAACCTCTCTCTAGATGGCCTTTGTGTCATCCCATCTGAAAAACCATGCTTGATTTCAGTCATCTCATTGTCAGAACAATGATGTGAAAGAGTTAGACAAAAAGAATTTTTAGAGACCTGACAGGTACAGGTATCTGGCTAAAACTAATAGAGATTAGTTTTTTATTCTAATATTCTGAAGTTATAAATATCACAAAAAAGGAGAAATTATTGTGGACAATGTAAAACTTAGAAAATGAGTAGCATGAAATTAGATTGACAAGATCTGTTAAGTGATTGGATAGCTTTCAGATGGGAAAGGAAATTCAATTACCATAGGTTTTTCAATGCTAGGTGTAACACAGGCCACAGCCCTGGAAAGGATCTTAGAGTATCATAGGCGTTCCACTGCCCACAAGGAGGATTTGAAGGAGATTCTTATGGTGAATGAAAACTGCATTTTCTCTAGGGATTAAGGCAGGCTTCCAGCCTCTACATCATAACCTGCTCAACAGTTTCACTTTGAAATGAAGTACAGTTTTTAAGGTTTCTGCCTGTTATTCAGAACTCTAGATGATGGCTCTTTAATTAAAAAGCAATCTTTTTTCTGTATGTCTATCTGTTTTCGTATTTTAATAATTTTCTTAGGTATGTAAAATCATAACTCAGGATAAGTTACAGTAAATCATTCCTTCTGTTCTTTTTCTAAACTCTTTTTAGTCTTTTACTGATGGAGATTGTTTCTGGTTTACTGCTTTGTTTTCATGGATGAATGCTTCTCATTAATTTATTAGAATTATATTGCTCTTTAATAACTACAGCGAATTTAATAACGTATTGTAAAGTGAAATGATTTTATTTAAAATGAGGTAGTATGCTTTTAGCTTCTTTCTTGTAATACTTTGGGTATCAAAACCTAAATCTGCTTTCTGAACAGATTGGTCATCTCTTTTAAAGCTTATGTCATTTTTCTGTTTATATATGTATTTCCCTTTATATGTCTGTGTATTTTAAAATAATGCACACAACATACACATCTTGTGCTATTTCCCATTCATGTTATCCAGCATATTGATTTCTCTGTGTTTATTGCCCTGGAAAGCTTCCCATACTACTAACTGGCTCTTGCTCTTTTTCTGCAGCACTTGAGGTACCTATTCATACCCTATTTCCTTTTTAGCTTCCTTTTTCAGTACTCCCTGTTGCCCAGCACTTGTCTATACAACTTATCTGCTGCCTCTCTCTTCCCACCATCTGTTAGCATTTTTGAGACGTGCTGTAGTTTTTTAATCTGGGCAGAGGCCCCCAAGTCTTCCCAACTGATACAGACATAATAGGAATGACAGGGTACAAACTAAAAGGCCTATCACTGTTTATCTTAAATGATTTGTATTAAAAGTATAAGTATGCCAAAGCAGCTTTTTTCTACATGTAGGTTTAAATTAGAGTATATTAGAATATATATACTTCTCTGGCTTGCATACAACATAGTGTAACAGTTTTCCATGCAAAATCTTCTCAAAAAATTCTTGCGTAAGCTAACATCCTATTTTATATGCGCCTCTACCAAGTAATACTAAACTGGCCATGAGTAACAAATCATCAGATGTCTTCAAATACCTGAAAGGTAGAACTGTGCAGAAAGGTATGATTTTTCATGGTTAACATGGAGAAGTAATACAGGTCATATTTCAGGTGCTCTCAATGTGCAGTCAGGCTAGACTTCAAAAAAAGTTCAGCAATCAGTCATTACCCTGTAACATGTAAAATGTTGTGAGATGTAGGAATTCATACCCAGCTAACCCAGCTTGAAAATCTGGCCCTGAATATATACACAGTTGTAATAAGAAGTATTAGCTTGTTAAGAATGAATGCCCACCTTTTCACGCATCATAACTGGAATTATGTTAGTCTATTTTGTATTATTATATTTACTATCTGGAAAGTACTTATGGCATTTTGAATTATATCACAATAAATACATATAACGAGAGCAAAAACTGTTCAATGGATGTCTCACAAGACTGTGAGTCCTGCTTAGAAGAGTCCAAGAGTCAAGCTGTTTTGTTCAGAGAATTTATTGGTCCCTGAAGAGAAGGAGACAGAGACTGAGTATTTCCAGATACACAAGTGGATATTATCAGCCCAGGCTTCTTTTGGCTAGCTTCCTGGTGAAGGTTAATTTTAGCATTAAGTTCCAGCTCTTTCTCAGCTGGAGTCTGGCAACAGAAGCCAAGCTTTCAGTCCAGGAGCTCCTTTTTGTGTGACAGCCTTCTCCTCTCTTGGCTCAGTTTGCCCACTGACCTGCTTTTATAGTCCTGTAAAAGTATCAGCTGACTTGAGGGCAGATCCCTTCTCTAAGCAGCCCTAGGGGAGTTTTCTTCTCCTCTCTGTATGAAAACTCAGCACGCACATCATCTTTCTTAATGCATGTTGATTCCTCTGAATCCTTCCTGTACCTGTACATTTGAATCCTGTATTATGGAAGGAATCTAGAATCTCACAGTAAGTAAAAATGGGTGCGATGTGGAGATCAGTGATGAGTGGCATTCCTCAGGGGTTGGTACTGGGACCAGTGCTGTTTAACATCTTTGTTGGCAACATGGACAGTGGGATTGAGTGCACCCTCAGTGAGTTTGCTGACGACACCAAGCTGTGTGGTGCGGTCGACATGCTGGAGGGAAGGGATACCATCCAGAGGGACCTTGACAGGCTTGAGAGGTGGGCCTGTGCGAACCTCATGAGGTTCAACAAGGCCAAGTGCAAGTCCTGCAGCTGGGTCGGGGCAATCCCAAGCACAAATACAGGCTGGGAGATGAGTGGATTGGGAGCAGCCCTGCAGAGAAGGACTTGGGAGTGTTGGTTGACGAGAAGTTCAACATGACCTGGCAATGTGCATTCACAGCCCAGAAAGCCAACCATATCCTGGGCTGCTTCAAAAGAAATGTGACTAGCAGGTCGAGGGAGGTGATTCTCCCCACTGCTCCACTCTTGTGAGACCCCTCCTGCAGTGCTGCATTCAGCTCTGGGGCACCCAGCATAAGAAGGACATGGACCTGTTGGAGCGAGTCCAGAGGAGGGCCACGAAGATGATCAGAGGGCTGGAGCAC
>JAVKLA010000036.1:9506241-9597031 GCA_034782735.1 Sagittarius serpentarius | reverse complement strand
GCAACCTGGTCTAGTGGAAGGTGTCCCTGCCCATGGCAGGGGGGTTGGAACTAGATGATCTTTAAGGTCCCTTCCAAACCATTGTATGATTCTATGAAATATTTCCTGCAGTGATTCCAACAATTATGCTTGTTTTGGAAGAAAAAGAAGAAAAGGTACTTATCACTTTTGATCCCCAATTTTAGTTGCATTTGCTTCTATTTATTGACACAATAGGATGACCTCAGTTTCTGCGTGTACATGATGAGATAGTAGGCTGATATTTCCAGTTACAGAATAAAGAAATTCTTTTTTCTAGGTACATGTAACAGCACTTCATTGCAGGTACTGACCAGAGAACATGACTGCATATTCCCGCTAAATGATACACGTTTTCTCTTAGTCATCAATAGTTCATAGGTTCTTTTCCTTCTTTATACCTTTCTTTTCCTCTCTCAAATTAAGGGGCATATATAATTTCTTTTTTCTTTAGGTAAACTTCCCATCCTGTTGGGTTGTTTTTTAGATACCATAATGATACTTTATGCTTCTGTACTGTTCTCCCTAAGATTTTACTAATACTCAGTTGATACTCTATACGTTTAACAAACTGAATCACACAGAACATATAATGACATGGGAAATACTTGCATATTATGTGAGTAGATTTCTTGATTCTACCACTGACTTATTTGCTTTCCTCAGCCTACTTTAGGAAAGCTACTTTAGGAAAGTTTAATTACTGTGTAACATCTGTTCAGAAGCTTGATATCAATGTAAATTTCATGTCTTCATTAATCATATCCTTTTTGTTCTTTGCAGCTTTACAACCATACTGTGGTGAATGCGTTGAATGGACTATCAAATGGATGGGTAGACAGAGTGAACATATGGGACTAAAGTGTTTAGTAGCAAGAATGTCTTCTAGACCTTAAAATGTCCCTGTATTCCTAAATCACTTGCTCCTTAAGACAGAGATTTGTTGTAAGCAAATGTGGCAAAACACTTGTAGTAAGTTACAATATAAAAGCAACTATTAGTCCTGTTCAGGTAGACCTACAGCTGCATGTTTCTGTGACAGCTAAGAGAGGTTCAAGGGCTGAAATTTTGTTTATAGAGGTTCTGTGGGAGGTGGGCTTCAGGTACTGCAAATCTGTGAACACCTTATTTCTTTTCAGGTTGGTGTACCTGTGAAGTATGTGAGAATTTTGAAAACAGTTCATTTAGTTATCAACTAACTGGAAAAGGAAATGTAAGAGATGCATTTCCCTATTATTGTATGGGGTTCTGATAAAGTACTTGCAATCAAGCTCAATATATTACTGCACTCATACTAGACTTCAGAAATTTTAAAAATACAAAAATATAAATAAAAGTATGAATTCTCCTGTTCTCCCTTTCCAGAATAACAATTAAGTATTGGGACCAATTATTAGTATTTCATAGAATCATTGAGGTTCGAAAAGACCCTTTTAAGATCATCGAGTCCAACCGTTAACCTACGTATAAAAATTGTATATGAAATTTTCAGCCTTATTTGTTTCTCTAAAATGAAAGAAAAAAGAGACTCAAAACTGAAAGCCACATTGGAAAATAAGCATCTGAATTCATAGAATCATAGAATGGCTTGGGTTGGAAGGGACCATCAAAGGCCATCTAGTCCAAGCCCCCTGAAGTGGGCAGGGACACCTTCAACTAGATCAGGTTGCTCAGAGCCCATCCAGCCTGAATGCTTCCAGGGATGGGGCTTCCACTGCCTTTCTGGGCAACCTATTCCAGTGTTTCACCACGCTTATTGTAAAAAATTTCTTCTTTATATCCAATCTAAATCTACCCTTTTTTAGTTTAAAGCCATTTCCCCTAGTCCTATCGCTACAGGCCCTGCTAAAATTCTCGTTAATGGCTTTGAAAATATCTCAGACTTTGCAATTTGAGAGAAAAAGATATGAAAGATATTGACACAGGGCTTGCTGCCATTACTAGTAATTCAAACAGGAAGTATAACATCCACAAGCAGAGGAACACTCTGTCCTAGTCGTTCTGCTTTCTCCTCCTGGAGGTCTTGCTGGTGCTAGTGGGGAATTCAGCATGAAACAGAAAAATTGGTAGAGTTCTGATGACAGACTTGGGAGTTCATTGATGATATAGCCACTTCTGGTGCTGCCATTTCTTCTAGGTTTTGTTTTCATGGTTGTTAGAAACTTATGTATCCATTTGATATTTTTTTCTGGGCAGTCTTTTGTTGAGTATCTCTTGTTTAGAGATGATATTAATTTTTTGCAATAAAGGCATTTGACGACATAGTGGTGGAAGTGGCTGAAATATTTCAGACTTCAGTTTTCAAAAACATATGCACGCTGACTTTGAAATTATTTTAGTTCTCTATATTGTAGGTTTTGTTTTTTTCCACTCAAAAAAAGTTGTGTATATCCTGAAGTTGAACTAAATTTAATCCTAAGAAGGCTTGAATGCACCATTTCTCATATTTTTTTAGAAGTGTTTTTTGACCTGATTGTTATTAGGTATGTAATGTTAATCCTTAACAATATTATATATAATATATAATAATAAAATTATAACTACCCTTTCATTTTTCTTTTGTGTTTGATGCTGCTGCCAATGTTTGTTACTTCTTCATACATTTTATATCTCTCCCTTCCTGTCTCCTGTTCTTTTTTCTTCATTTCATTCCTTGAAAATTCCCATCTCCAGATGTCAGCAACTGTGTAAACTCTTGGTTTTGTTTGTCTGGTGTTTTCTTTACGTTTAGTTGCTACTACAGCTTTGGTGTTCAGTAGTAAGAGCATCATTTTTTCATCTAAAGTACTGTTTTCTGTATTCTGGCCTTTGCATATTTGTTATAATTTCCAGCTCTCTTATAGAGGCGTGATGTAATCTTTGTCTCTCACCTTGCATGTCCACTTTCTCTCTAATGGTAGTATCTTCAATTATTTTTCTTACTTATTCAAGGAATTAGTCATACACACTGCATACATTCTTTCTTTTGAAGAGTGCATGCAGTTGATAATCTCTGTCTCATGTCCTGTTGACACTACTGTAATTTTACATATTCAGCTTAAGTTGTTGCATGTGAACAAAGAAAATGAGTTGCCCTCTCTTTTCTGCATTATTTCATAGCAGGTGCAAACTCATCTCCATTATATCAGTTTCTCCGTTAACTTTTTGTGGGGGTTAATTTGCAGTGTGCATTTTAATACTTTATTTGGTACATTAGAAACAGTTTTTGCAGGTTAACAAGAAATTAGAGATAAATATGTGAGTGAAGAGCTTTCATAAAATCTTGGATGGTACTGGAATACAAGTGGTAACAAACACGAAGCAAGCACTCTTTTTCTAGCTCGGAATTTCAGCTAAATTCACAGTGCTCTTTTTTGGAAGAGAATTTATTCTAGCCACTGAGCAAGGCAGAGATAAAATTCTCATGCAGTCTTTCTCAACTATCTTTACACAGACCCTTGCATAACAAAATTAGTCGTACTTAGTATGTCATCCCAAGACTTGACATTTGTTCTCTATGAAATGGTACACTTGGCTTACTTAACATCTCAGTGCATATTACAAGGGACAACGTAAATCCATGGGGTATAGTTTCCCAGTAAATTCTTGGCTGACACTGTTAATACTGGATAATAGTAGCATTTTGTAAGTATAGAGAAAGGTATGTCTTAGGTAAGTTATTGTTTTGTTTCATTTTATTGGAACTATTTTATACAAATTGTTTTAAAATTGCATTATAGACATTAATACAATAAACAATCCGATAACATTACCCAACAAAATGTGATGAAAAATGGAGATGAACTGATTTCACTGAGAAAAAATTAATGTCACAAATGCTTCAATTGCATTTGTGAAATGATGTAGTATTTTATATTGCAGTATTTCTGTGAAGACACCAATTAGAATTTGAAGCCTTATTTTGCTTAAACACTGCATTAAACTAACATCCTCCTGGTCCAAATCACTTGCTACTTTGTTAGAGACAAGTTCACATGTAAAGATTAGCAACTTCAAACGAAGGAAAAGGGAAGATGATTCTGTTATATTGGATAAAACGGGCATGGTTCTTAATAATGTAGCGGGGAAAAAAAAATTAAGTCTTTGATGGTGTAAGAATAACGAACAACCATAAAAGTAAGTTTGCAAACCACAGTGTTAATCTGATCAGCAGCGTAATCCTAACAGCAAAAAGTTGATGAGCTTGAAGAAGCAGAAAATGTGTTGTATAGAAATGCTGTAACTTTGGAGGGAAACAGGAAAAGTATTCTGTTTACCTTTTTTTTTCTGGTTTCTTATTATGGGTTTGTCTTTTTCTGTTTTTTAAGCTTGTCAAGTGGAGCAAAATTCTGATGGATTATTTTCTTTCCTGCTTGGATTATGTGAGTTGGGAAGGTAGCAATAGGGTAATTACTAGCTCATGCCACTTCTCTATTGCTCTTGTCATCAGGTTAATGTGAGGGCTGATGTCTGAAGCAGCATTTGCTTCATTAGCTTCTTTGTGACACTCACTGTGCAGCTGCACTTTGTTACTTTGAACTGTAGTCCTGAAGGAAGTTTGAGGTAAAAACTGTTCAGACAGATCAATTGTCTTTTGTGAAAACCTTACAGACCCATTGATTTGGAGACTGCTTTCTCTCTGGGTACACACCGTATCCATGGTTGGAAATGTTGTTTTACATAACCTAAAGGGTTATGTAAAATCTATGGACAGCATTACAAATACCTTTACTGTTTCTGATTTAATAATCCACTGTCATGTTGTCAGTGTAGGATTGAGTTTATCATATGCTTTGGGCCATTTAAAAATCTCTGATGTTTAAGGATGTCTTGTGGGGCAAAATAATGAAAGAATATAAAGATAAAAGATACTATTGAACCATGAAGTATGTTGTAATCTGAAGTAAGTACAATGCTGCTGTATTACTCCAATTTGGAAAATATAAATTTGGAAGGTAGTAACAGGAAGGCACTCTGGAAATATTTTAAAAAGAAAACATATTGTGCAATAGGCAACTATAGGTAAGAAGCTTTACTCTATCGAGAAATAAGCATTTTGGTAGCTATTGGAATGCTTATGAAATCCAAGAGTATTTTATCATGTCATGATAAGATTAGCAAAATTTTTTCTAATTACCTTGGTAAAGCCAAAGATTAGTGCAAATCTTGTACTTTAATAAATATATTTAGTTGCAAGGATCAAAACCCCACTTTATAATATTTTAAAGAATTTTATATTATAGTATAATTTTTCAATATAACATTTATTTTACTTTTTAGAATCTGAATGTACATATACTTTGACTTTTGAAAAAATATTGCTAATTAATGCTATTCTGTCTACCTACTTAAAAGCTAGAAAAACAAAGTGAAAGTTAGTAGTACTGAATGATGAAGCACTGTTGGGGCTAATCTCTTTCAAAACAAAAGACAATTCTGCAGTGTCAAACTGTTGAAGCAGAAGTTGTCCTTCAATGAACTCATTTTGTTAACAGAAATCCTGCTTAAACTGAAAAATGTATTTAGGTCATATCATGAATGTTAGTGGAAAGCTATGGATCCATAGCTTCCCGCTCTTGCCCCATAGGCTGAAACTTCAAATAGCTGCTGTAAAGCCTGTTAATTTTAAAATACTTTGACTGACTTGGTATTTAGTAACTGTACATTATTCAGTAAAGATTTCTGGCTAAAAATCTATAGTGCTTTCCAAAAACTATATATCTGTACATTGAGCTTTCAGGTAGTAATATTTTTACAGTCATGGTAGGGAAAAATGATTTCAGTTTTTTGTGGGTATTTCGTTACAAATTATGCATGCACACACACACGTAAACGAATGGAGATGTTAGGACAACTGTAGATACATCTATTTTACTGAGTCACTACCAAAGCTTGTTTCATGTTCTGGGATATACTAAGATGTTTCTGAAAATGACCATATGAGACAGAACATTTATCATGAGTCTTACTAATAAAAATATATTGTTTGTGAGTAGATATTTAGAATATTTGCATTTGAACTATACCTAACTAGTTTTTTCTGTTTCGATCAATAGTTACCTTTTTTTGTCTTTTGTTATGTATATCTATGAGGCAGCAGCTAAAGTCTGAGAATGAATATTAAGGTTTAAAATAGTCATAGTTAATCCTCATGTTGGATGAATGCTGTTGAATATTAAATCTCTTTTCCTTGTAGTTCCATTAATTGTTTAAAGTAGAATGTAACAGTACTTGAGAAATTGTTCAGTAGAAATTGTTTTTTTAAAATAGTAAGAATTTTAATTTTTTTAGTAAATAATGAAAATTACATATACTAAAGTTCTGTTTCCTCCCCTGTGTTTCAATTTTAAATTTAAATTAATCTTACATTATTGATCTACTTCACCAGAACAGACATGACCTGTGTTTTAATATGACAGAAATCTCAAAGAGTTCTGCCTAGAGAAATTTAGAATAGAGCAAAGTGGATTTTAAGATTGAAAAAGCCAGTGTTACAAAATACTGGTTGTCCGAGTTATTAAAAATCAAATACAGTGCTGAGAGGAAAATATGTGGAGCTAAGTTTATGGCTTTACAGTTTCACTAGCTAGGCCTAGGAAGTCTGATAAATTTTCTCTTACATTGTCTTAGACTCACTTATACTTTAATGCATATCTCTAAAGGCAAATTGTTATAGCATGGAACATTTTCTTTGATTATATAATTTTCTTGCAAATTCCTTAGTACAGTACCTTAATTTTGATAATGCAAGTAATTTTCTTTTGAGAACTTGAGTTATTGTAGTATTTTAAAGCCTGTCTGTGGGTGAGATTTGATTTAATCCCTTGAGTATTTAAGAAGCATTCCTGCGACCATCGCCACAAAGTGAGATTAGCACTTGCAGTTTATTGACAGGATGCCTCATAGGAAAGACATTTATCTGTAAGAGTATTGTTTTTTAAAAAGGAATATAGTCTGTCTTAAGCTCTGGGAATATACACACTTTCTGAAACACAGAAAGAATGGAGCAGTTTCTTTTCATACAGCTTGTGACACAGGGACATAGTTTACAGAGGTAAGAATTACATTTTGACAAAACTACACAGTAAATAATTTCCTATCAGATAAAAATATAAGTGCTTGAGGATTAAGAGAGTCTTAACAATCCCTGTCATAAATTGAATTCAGGCATGCTCAAAAGTAAGTCATTATTCAGCAATAAAATTGTATCCTTACATATATGCTAGTACCCAAATAAATGTTGGAGAATGACAAAGGTTACCAGAGGGTTTGTTATTCTTTCTGGAATTAAAAAAAAAAATAGGAAGAACTAAATCATATCTTGTGTTCCAAGATTTTACACGTGAGACTGCTCAATCTCTTTGTCTCCTGTAATCTTTTTGAAAGAACCCTTTAACTGGTCATAAAATCTTATCTGCATTAGCAGATCTTTACTAATCCCATGCCCATCCCAACAAACAAACAAATACTCTGCAGCACTGATTCTACTTTCACATACCCCAGTGTGGTCCTGTTCCCATCAAAGTATTTCCTTCAGATTTATCTAGCACAAATAGAAGAATAATCAGATCCTTTCCTCTTATTTTATCTATCGACTATGCATTGAATAACTTATTTTAAACAAGTTGTGATTCAATGGGGATGTTTTTAATTTGCTGCTTGTTCTTTTTACCTCTGAGGAAAGAATTTTGTAAATGCTGAATAATTTTAGAACATGTTTTCTTGGTTAAGGGTTGGATCATATTTTAAATGAGTTTTAAGAGGAAGGAAATCGTGTAAATGCTGTGGAATTCAGATAAGCACTGTGCATAGGAAATAAGTACTTTAATTTAGGGTGCCTAGAACTGGTAGGTCAAGCTGATGATAATAAAAGACCAGGTCTTAACTTTGTTTCAGAGAACATGTAATCAATATTCACTCCTGTTTTATTTCCTTTTTGCTTGAGAATTTATTTTGGTGAAGCTGAAATGTGCAATTGCTTAAGTATTCCACAGGGTGTCATGAGGTAGTTGTTGGAATCATTAATACTTGGATGAAAGTAAAGAAAGAAACATAGTGTGCAGTCCTCTGAATGCCAGTTAATGTAATTTTAGATGTGACTAATATACATCCCATAAAATAAAAAGTTCTTAACTCATTAACACACGTATCTTATTTCTGTATCTGTGTAAAATATACACACGAAGAAAAATATTATGAGAGGTCATTTACAAGAGTGAGCTATTCTATGTCAGGTCTTCCCAAAAAACCTTTCTATATATACCTTAGTATTTTATAGTTTACAGAGCAAGAGGAATCTTTGGCCCATGGCAGTAATCTGACATACCAAAGTATGTATATTAAAAAAGAGGGGGGAAAAAAAGAAAGAAGGTACGATACCTGTATTTGTCATACTGTTATAATGAATTTCTAATTGGTATGTTCTACTCCAAATTTGCTTTCAAATTTTATTTTACTTTTATTTTAATTTTTAAGTTCTTTTAAATTTATTTAAACAAACTTTATACAGTGTGCACAGCTTTACTGTGGATTTTATGATTTGTTAATTATAAATATATATGATGCCAAAACTTCAGGCTTTTTTTCCTGCACACGTATAATGTAGTAGGAGGAGAATTTTTACCAAAGTATGCCCCAAATTAGTGTGTTTGATTATGGTGGTACATTTTTGCATATGGAAACCAAATTTTTACTGACATAACGGCTGACTTCTGCAGAGCTGCACATGCATTGAATTCAGCTTCAGGTTTGCAAAAGAATCTTTAAATACAGTTTAACAGTAACGAGGAAGGATCCTGCTTCGGTTAAAATCTGAACTGTTTTAAAAGGAAATTACATTGGCCATGAGAAAAATGACATTACTTTATGAAATCAACAGCAAAACTTCATTCATTTCAGTAGCAACAGAACATGATTCAAAGTGTAAAATCACTGATGAAAGTAAGAATTTTAATCTCTGTTGACAGTAATAATTTGTCTAATTTTAACAGCGTATTTAAAAACAGTTTTGAACAAATGATACCTTATGGATTTGGGCATATTTTCTTGTATTATACAAAGTGCCATATTAAAATAATAGACTAATTAGTTTTCTTGTTACTATTTATTTGTGCTAAGCATTATGGAATAAATTTTGGTTTTATGCCAGTGATATGATGGTGAGTAGCACTGAGAGCATAGGATGAAGGGAGGTTCTGACAGACAGTTAATGAAATTTTACACATATGACATACCACATGTGCTCTCTGCATTATGCCCAGAGGGTCATGGTGCCTTATAGCCATAGAAGGTGATTGCCATGACAATCAGAAGCCGAGTTCTTTTATTCAGATTGGCTTCCAAAATCCACATGTTCCTGTGGACAATCTTCTGTGCAAAACCTTTCTGACTTAACCACTATAAATCATGACCTGTTTAACAAGCCAGTGTGTTTGTAGGTACCTTAGCAGTATGTTTAAATACTTGCTAGAGGAAGAACTAGACCTGTTTAAAGAAGTTTTAATATCCCAAATAGAGTGACATACCTTAAATCTTCATGGAGATGAAGAAAGTGAATGGAAATGGTGGCCTTTGGGTTGTCTGGGGTTTTTTTTGTTTCTGGGTTTGGCTTTTTGAAATATAAACATTCTGATCTCTGTCCAGGTGAGTTCCCTTTATAGTAGGGTGTTGTGGAAGAAGAGATTTTTAGATAGGTAGGCTATTATCTTTCTTCTTCCTCAGTTTAAGTCTCTCTGAACTCACTTTGCCTCTCCCTTTCTTTGTCCTTCCTAATGCAACTAGAATAATCTAAAGGGGTAATTCCACACATACTTTGAATTACTGAGATAATGCACTACCTTAAACTAAAGTGATTAATATCATGAAATATTTAAATAATACCTGACTACACTGAGATTTTTCCTATAATTTATTAGAAAATGATACTTTTTAGCAAAGGAAAACAAAATAGAAAGGACAGAAGTTAAAAACTGATATTATACCATGTAAAAACTTGGCAGTATGCTGAGGCATATGCATCATATGTGTGATATGTTATACATTCCATTGATCCCTAGCACCCACGTTCCTCTGAATGTTAAGACAAGGTTGATGAATATTATCATCTGTTTTTATTTTCAGATTGAAAATCTACAGGAGCAACTTAGGGACAAAGACAAACAACTAACTAATCTAAAAGACAGAGTGAAGTCATTGCAGACGGATTCTAGTAACACAGACACAGCACTAGCAACCTTAGAAGAAGCTCTGTCAGAAAAGGTAATGTTTTCTCATGGAACAGCATTTATGTGCTGCTCTTGCGAGTGAAGTATATCCAGAAAATGTCTTTTTAAGTTGGTCTGGCAGCTGTAACAAAGCCTATGGGCCTGGTGAGGAAAGCAGGCGGCTCTGTTCTGGTAGGATGAGCAAGGAGCGATTCCTGGCTGATGAACTGAAACAGGACTCCAAGGTAAAGGATGCCCTTTTAAATGGGGATGGAGTAAATGGCCCAGGACATGGGAGGATTTTTCCCTTAGTTAATGGGATGAGTGGTTGTTCCCTGAAAGAACTAAAAGGCATGAACATCTGACTTAAAGAAGGTAGAGTTTTGGGTATTTTCATGGCTTTGTGATTTTGATTATCCTGTTCTTTTGTCTGTTGAGCAGAACCTAACTGAAGAGCCAAGAGCAAGTGAGTGTACCATTACCTTGCCTTGCTGTTAGCGCTATTAGTTTCCTACGCTTAATTTATAAGAGAAACTGCATTTCATAAAAAAATGGACAATTACTTTTGTTCCTTTAAAAACTCTATGGCTTTAATTTGGAAATACCTAGCAGAAGGGATAAATCTGGACTGTTTAAATTAGTGGCAACGTTCCTACCATTTTCAGTGAGGTCAGGGTTTTTCTTGCAGTTAACTTTGAATACGAGGTAATCCAAGCGAATTTATATGCCCAAAAAATTAGTACAAGTATCCACTTCTTGCAGCTCACAGATCTTAATGTATAACACTTAAATGTGCGCAGGTGAGTGCAACTAATTAAAGTATTATGTGCCATACTGCAGTGTGTAATCCTATGAAGGTATTTATGACTGTAAACGACTTTAAAATGCCACTGTGGTATTGGCACTAACACCTAAAATGCTAATGTTGGATTTTTGATGTCTTTGTATGTCTAATCACCTTACAAATGTTTGCTTGGTCAACAGCAGTGAAAAAAGTTGACATTACGATTACTTCTGTGGCTTCATACGGATAAGGTTACAGCATTTATGCAGTAAAGAAAATTACACTCATTTTGTTAATCTTTCACTGCTAATCTGGACACGGTGCTCACTAATCTCACAGCATATTATTAAAAAATGACACAAAGCACTTCTTAATCTGCTTTTCCTCCTTGTAAACTGTCTTTTCGGGATTAGTCTACATTGTCACTTTCCAAAAATGCCTATAGAGGCAGCTGAGAGTTTGAAACAGTCCTTTAACCATCGTGCTACTGTTGTCAATGTAGAGACTGAGTGTCACACTGCAAACTTGCAAGTTCTCCTGTGCAACTGAGTGTGAAGGAGATTATCAAAAGCCAAAGAAATCTTGTATCCCATTTTCTGCCTCAGCTATATCTGCAGCACTTCAGAGAAAATGCACCTATGCAATACTTCTTAGCTGGAGTCATTTGCTAAGTTGCAATCTGTCTTCAATTGTAATGTTACTTCTTTGTTGAAAGTATTAAATCAATGACAGTTTGCCAGGGTTCATAGTAGAATCAGCTAGTGTGGAGGTATGGAATAGATCATGTATAGTCATCTTCTCACTACCAGAAATACAAAAGATTAAGAAGTATTGGGTTAAAACTTAACCCAAATTCATGAGTGGCAATTAGTTGTTTTCAAGTCATTTTGTACCAGTACCATTCTAAAATCTGTTGAAATAAAGGTAAACTAATAAATACATGAAAGTTTTTATAATTTGGAAGGTTTTGTATGTATCTGATAATAAAATATTCTATTATTGTCAGATATACAAATTGTAAAATTTTACTGAACTCAGGATCATAGTGAGGATTTGTCCCAGAGTTTGTTTAAAAATTATGCTATAGAATTTCTTTGTGTTTATGATAACATGAAATGTGACAACACTAGAGACCCTGATGGTATGGCAATTTTGTGTCAAGCTTTATTTGATTGCTATAATAAAGGTTCAAAGTCTGATAAATGATGCTAGTTTTAATGTTTTGGAAAAATTAGATACACTTCAGAGAAGGATCTAAGTTTATTTTTGCAATTCATGTCTACTTCATTCGGAATTGTATGGATATATATGAACAAACACTTTTTAAAAGAATCAGTGTGATTAGTGGTTTTTCCAAGTGGAATTGATTAGAACTCATGTGGGGTCTCTAAGGCTGAATTCTGTACAAAGTAGTCACTTTGCTTACATACAGTCAGCTGAGAATGGCATCTTCCCTGCAGTGTTTGCAGGCTCCTCCGAGACACATATGCAATGAATACCATGGAATGTCTCTTCTGCCATAGAGATTTCTGTCTTTTTGCAGCTGATGAAGGCATGGTATCTTTTGTAACCGTATGCTTTTGAGAAGTGGCATGAAGCTGAGTTGTGCTGTGGTTCCTTGTGACTCTTTCAATCACTTATGGAGAGATTGTTACTTTTAAAAGTTAGGTGGCAGTATATCAAGGGAAGTACTCTCTGTTAGTCATATGCTTATTGTCCTATATTACTTCAGAAATGCTACTTTGTTAATCTAAGGAAAAGATACACAGAATTATTAAATAATAGCCTTTTTCTACAAATGAGCTTTAAAACTTTAATGTGTAACCAGTCACTGTGCACTACTGGGAAATCTTTTTACAGTTGAGGAATGAGTAGTATATTAGATAAAAAAAGGAGTAAAGCAGCACTGCAGAGTAGAATTAATATGAGCTTTTGAGAAACAGGGTACTTGATCTTAGAGTGTTAGACACAATGAGAAGGAAGTTTCCAAGGTAAAAGCATCTCTCTGTACAATTTTCATTTTTTATTGTACAGCGAAATCATGCACAATTTCTTTCCCATTGTAAGTTTCTTGAAGACCACGCTTTCAAGGGTAGGTTTCTCAATCCTAAGTGTAGTATCTGGGATGTATACTTTGGAAGAAGCCAGTAGGCATCTTCTAGAAGTTCCAAATGAACCATTGTGTCTATCTTTCTTGTGTCTTCTGGCAGCTAAATACCTTGATTGTTTATGTTTACATATGTCTCATTCCTATTTGTGTCCAGCTTTCCAATTCATCCTAGCTGCTCTCAGTGAGTAAGTTTTCTTATCTCTATTCCTGTCTGCAGTAGCATTCTTAAGACCTACAGACTTTATCAATAGTTATTAACTTTTTCCACTGCAAATACTGGTAGAAATACGGAGTAGTTTTTTGTCCAAATGGGACAAAACAAGAACCCTTAGTGATAGATTCTTATTAACCAAGTGCATCAATATAAGTACTTCTATCAATTTAAAATTGTAATGCTGTCAAGAAAGGATGCTGTTTTCATTCAAGAATACCTGATTTCCGTGGAAATACATTGTCTGGTTTTTTTTGTTTGTTTGTTTTTCCTAGAAATTACATCAGACCTATGGTTTTTTTTGTTTGTTTGTTTTTCCTAGAAATTACATCAGACCTACTTTGCAGCTATCGTCTTGTTTTATACTCTGAGATTAGGAACAGTTTTTGGCTTTACCGTAATTCTTCAATTCAATAGTTTTGAGAATTTTAATTTAAAAAATAATGAAGCAAATACTCCAAGAACCTCATGGGAAGCTCTTTTAAAATAGAAATCAAATTTATTTATACCAGTTTAGTTGACCACAATTCACTAAAATTGAAATTAATTGCTTTTCTTAGTTTCTGTGGGAAGAAAAAAAGATTAAAACATGATCATATGATATGAATGAATTATGAAGCATTTATGTTTTTCCTGCATTGTTCTTGAAAATACTCAGATTGAGATTTTGGCTCTGAATTAGAAAATATGACTCTTTATTCTTCATAAAAATAGATTTTTCCAAGTATCTGTCTCTGATTTTCTTTCATATTTAGTGATTAGGTAGCTTGGTAACACTAAATGAGAAATTACTGTGGACATCATAAAACAGCATCAAAATTTCTGAAATGGGGTCCTTTCAATCTTTGTATTTTCCCAGCAATATTGCTGATATAATTTGTTCTTTTGTCAGGAATCAGAAACGAATCAGCACAACTTTTGTCACTTTTGAGTGCATTTTAGAACTAAAGTGAAAGAAGTATTCATTCAATTCTTTACCCCTAAGTTTGGAGCCTCTCCTAAGCACTGAAAGTTCTTAACAACAATAACGGTTACATTGCAATAAACAAAAAATAAGTTTACTCCTATTAAAAAAAAGTTTGAAAATCAGAATATGCAAAAGTGCTATCAGCTTCCTTGATGTTTTAACAAGAAACTTTTCAAAGAATATCTCAGCTCTTGGACTGGCCCAAAGCAGCTCAAGAGGTTGCTTTCATGAAGCTGATATTTATAAAGTTGGTCCTACTGTAGCAGCATACAGCAGATAAGCAATTGAGTATGTCTGATAATAGAGCTATATGCTGTGGCAATTCAGTTCCTGCTTCTGTGATAAAGTGCAAATAGATTAGACCTGTGAGGTCCTAGATTAGTGCATAAGGAAAGCTCGCCAATGCAAATAAGACTGAAACAAGAGCACATTGTTGGGATTTCTGCAAGTTAGCTGTTAATCAAGTAAAACATGGTATATTAGGGCCTTTTAACACGTTTTTGACATTTAGCCTTATGCAGCTGACAGAAAAATTAGTCTTCTTTTGTGATTGACTGAGAAAAAAATTATACTGTTCATTAATAAGATGAAATAGTGTTATGTTTAATTTGTTATATAGAAGAAAAAAAAATCATTTAAGTAAATAAATCTTCAAGAAGGAATTGGTATAAAACCAGGTCTGAATATAACTAGGTGGATTCTGAATGGTTATTCAACTATTCCACTTAGTGGAGGCTGGCCTTTTAACATTAATATTCAAAGGATTAAAAATTTAAATTATTTCTTACTAGGAATAATCTTGAAGTTATTTAGTATCCTATATTATCCCTTTGTTGCATAATCTATATAGCAAAAGCCAGCTAATACTAAAATTAAAAAAACCAACACAAACAAACCACAACACGTGCATTTGCTGGTTTGTCATTTGCGTAATGCTCAACAATGTTACTGTGGAAGGACCTTCATTCTGTATGAACACATTTCTACCTGAAATCCTGCACGGTATGAGTCAAAGAGAGATTTTGCCACTGGGCTGAATGAAGCCAGGAGTCGTGTACCTCTGCGGTTCCAGGGGTCTCAGTGCGTAGACAGTTGATACTGTCTTGAAAACAGATTTAATTACAGCCTGCTACCTTTAGTTTTGACCATATCTTTTTTACTGTATGCTAAGTGGAATGTAGTATGTCATCAATGTGTATTTCTTTCTGAATGAAATAAATAGGGCTATGAGTTTTATATGAGTAGTCAATGCTGTTTGCTGTGAAGATTATTACAGTTAACATTAATTTGGTAATATGTATGTTATAGTTAGCTACACTGTAAAAGGGAGTTCCTGATATCAGAGGAATGCTAGATGCAAAATGAAAGTAGCACTATAAACTTCCAGCCCTTTCAAAAGGTTTTCCTTAGGAACTGGGTAGCAAAAAATAACTATACCAATATTCTCATTAGAAGATTGTTCAGTATAGTGCTGATTATTTTCCAGTGTCTAAAAGATTCAAAATACATTTAATTACAAACTCAAACAGAACTACTTATTTGGTAAAGATCTTTATCTAATTGTTAAAAACCTTCTAATAATATTTAACATTAATTTTACTAATACATACAATTACATTACAAAATACCTAATGTGATCATTTTTTAAAATGTTGACTATTGGTGAAAAAAATAATTACAGCTGGAAGACAATATTATATAACTGGAAGAAAAAAATTAATTTATCAGAGGAACATAAATGTTTGAAATGACTCTATAAGAAATATATTTGAAATATATCACGTGTTTTGCACTTAGGCCTAGTTTCACATCCAGTAATACACTAGTCTTATAGCAAGCATCTGTGAAGATTTATACCCCACATCTGCTTTTGATACTTGATCTTAACTGCTCATGTTACATAATAAAATATGTTGCATCTAGCTTACGTTTGCTGTATAAACATAATGCAAAAGTAAGTTAATTTTTAAATTTTTAAAATAAAAATAAGGAAGTATAAAAATTAAGATTTAAATTAAAAATCTAATATGCCTAATTGCACTTACACTGGGGTCTACAATTAGGTTTCTAGTAAGCAACCACAAACATTATAGTAATTCCAAATAAGTAAAGATCAATATATGAAACTGAATTTTTCTATTTCTTGAATTGGCATTTAAATATTTTCAGGGAAATGCATAATCCATTAGAGTCAAATTGATTTAAGTGTAGCCAAGTTTTAAATCAGTAATTTAAAATAATATTTATTCAGTTCATACAGAAACTGATTATCAGTTTTAAACTTTATACATGCAGATAATATGGCATTTAAATGATAGGAGAGTGAATAAATGGGAGATCTTCAACAGATGCTTAGTGAAAGGCAGACAAGAAAGAAGTACAAGGGCACACTTTGAGAAAAGTTCCCTGTCTTCTGAAAACACTATGTGTTCCATTTTCTAGTAAATAGGTCCTTTGCTATGCAGTATGAAAGGAGGAACAGACAAGCAGAGGCAATGGACAGCTGTCAGCAGAGTTTCTGATGTGGTCAGTGTTACAAAGGATGAATTGTGAAAATGGGGGGAGAGAGACTGAGCAGAAGAGAAGCAACCAGTGTTTGAGGTACAGAATTTAGAAAATGTCTCTGGCTATTCCACAGAACCAATGAGACTGGGAAAGACCTCTGGAGGTTTTCTAGTCCAAACTAGCTGCTCAAAGCAGGGTCAACTAAAGCAATTTGCTCAGGGTCTTCTCCAACTGGGTTTTGAACATCTCCAATGTTGGAGACCGCTGGGATGACAATCACAGCCTTGAGTTTAGGCTCTTTTTTATGTATATAAGTGTTGACAGTTGGCTTTTTGCAAAATATGTCTTGAGCTTTAAAAAGCACAGAAGCAAACTTCAGAAGATCCTCTAGGGTTTGGAGGAACATCATACTTAGTGTATGGAGAAAATGAATGAATAACCAGGATTGTCTGAATGATATATGCTTTTTAAAAATCCTGTTACTGCTGACTTTGGTAATGAATTATTTTTTTTCTTTCATTATAATAACTAAGTTTAGTACAAATCAGAATGGGATGTACAGCTGCTGAAATGTTGTTCGCATTGTAATGTTTGTTGAGATGCAATAACCACAGCTGACAGTATATTGATATGGGCAAAGGTAAACTTCATGTATTTGTGTAGTGTGTATATATATGTGTGTATGTGTGCGTATATAGATATCTCTCCAATGTCTGTGTTTATATATATATGGCAGTATAAGGAATCATGGACAGAGAGAATTAGCATGAGATTTTTCTCTCTTTCTAATAATAATAGTAGGCTTCCATCAGTCTTGCCCAGTTCTATGAAATAGTATTTTAAGTATTGATCCCACTCTTACTCCTTCTTGGAGATTTCAAGCATAAGTACAAAAGATTTGAATAGGATCTGTGAGCATGCTGATGGTTATACCTGAGCCACGCCACTGGTAGTGTAGAACTTCATCTGTCAGGTTGTAGTTTTGTCCCATGTAGGTTTAACTTTCCTAAGTCATGTTGCTTCCACTGCACTCCCGACTACCACTTCCAAAATGATACTAGTACTTCCCCTGATGCTCTGCTTCAATTGAC
Organism: Sagittarius serpentarius; assembly: GCA_034782735.1. Lineage (NCBI taxonomy): Eukaryota > Metazoa > Chordata > Aves > Accipitriformes > Sagittariidae > Sagittarius > Sagittarius serpentarius. Next base: position 9,579,164 of record JAVKLA010000036.1, on the reverse strand, counting down.
CTCTTCCCAATTCAAATGCAATTATAGTGGTTATTTTATTTTATTTTACCCTAAATATTTCTCTCTGATTATTATTTGCATCCTTCAAGTATTGGTAGAATGTGATTTTGAAGAATGTAATCGAAGCTTAACAAAACCATGCTACTGCATCTGCTTTTTACATTTCACCCTTTGAATTCATCACCCAATCCTTGACTGGTGGTTTTCAGCAATCCTTATAATAGCAACTGGAAGTCAGTGAAATATTTAAAAATGTGGTTGAGTTTAAATGTGTGTAGGGTTACTGTTAATTAGATGGAGAAAAATCTTCCTTTGGATATAAGTTGTATTGGGGGACTTTTTCTGTGTCTTGGACAACTTTTGGTTTTAGTCCACTCAAAATATAATACATGTAAACTGTAAGTTGCCGATAGTTAGCAAGTGATTGATTTCTAATTAAATTTGGAATCTTGAAAACTTTTTGCAACTACTATAGAGGCTACTAGCATTCAAAAAAACATAACCAAATTCAAGCTAAGCCAGTCATGACCTGTCTGTTTTGAACTTTTATGCAAGACTTCAATTGCTTCTGAATACAGGAAATACATTACTGAGATGAATAACTTTCCATATCTATCACAAGACTAAACATATTAATATAAGTATAGATATTTAATGAAGTTTCTGTACTATGTTACTCTTATCAAGAATTTAAAACCTTGATCTGATGCTTTTGAAATCAGGGGAAATCTTGCATTTACTTTAATACCATTAACTCAATCATCCTCTGCTTCTGAAAGTTGATTTTTCTAAGTGCTACTTAATGTAAAGAAATTTTATTCTGTCTTTTCTTAAAATGATTCCCAAATTTTCCATTTTGCAATTCTTTCCCTTGTTAGGAAAGAATAATAGAGCGCTTGAAGGAGCAAAGGGAGCGAGATGACAGAGAAAGACTTGAAGAAATTGAATCTTATAAAAAAGAAAACAAAGACCTGAAGGAGAAAGTTAATGCTTTACAAGCTGAACTGACAGAAAAAGAGGTCAGTCTTTTCAGTAAAATCTGTGTTCTTCTATCTATGTCATAATGATGAAAGAAAGTGCATTAGGATTATTCTTGAATCATTTTAAGTACTGAAATTCTGCCACTTCAGTGGTCAGCTTCTGAACTGCTATTTTCTTAAGCATTCTTCATAGTCCTCACTTTTCTACATAAAATATTGCTTCAGTTTTTGCATATTTGTGTGCTATTATCTCTACTTTTTCCTTTATATAAGCCTCCAGTATGCTCAAATATTCCATTGTTGCTCCTGTTTTCATTTGTCAGAGGAATAGACTTCAAAGTAATTGTACCTCCAGAATAGAATGTCAACTTCTCTGTATTCGGAATGTTTCTATGTTTCACTACGTGTCAGCTCCTGTGGTTCTAATTGGTTGTATTCTCAAAATGGTGTCTTTTGCTATCAATGCTTATCTCTGTGTCAACTTTTTAGGGAAGGGGAGGGGGAACAGGCTCCAGTGATTACTAAGTTGTCAATAAGTTAGTGCCCTGGTGACTAGGAATTAACTTTTTACTCTTGGTCATTTTTCAGTCTAGTTTAATCGATCTCAAAGAACATGCATCTTCATTGGCATCAGCAGGGCTGAAAAGAGACTCCAAACTTAAGTCTTTAGAAATAGCCATAGAACAAAAGAAAGAAGAGTGTAGTAAGTTGGAAGCACAGTTGAAAAAGGTAAGTTCCATCTTAAAACAAACAACAACAATCAGAAAAACAAAAATCAATATCCCACCCCCTCATTTTGAAAAGATGAGCTTATTTACGCTTCTGGAGTAAATCTAAAATCTACCCATCTTATGCTGTTTGCTGATGCTTGCATCAAATACTGCTAACTTTTTCTTAAGAGGCTTGTACCAAAGCCACTTGTGAGCCTCGGAAATTATCTTGAATACCTATATGAGAGAATTCTGAGAAGCAGCTGCAAATAGATGAACTGGGAGCAGGACATTTGAGGGAAAATGGAACGGCAGAAAGAAATTATCAAACCAGCAATTTGTATGTATATGAATTTATACCTCTATTAGAAGTAGACTGAAATGTTTGTAGCATGGGAAAAAATTAAAGGCTTGTCTAAGAAATGCTGTACTTCTAATAAAAAAAATTCTGCTTCCGAAATGGAAACTCTAGCTAAGTTTCATTTTGGCATTTTTTTGGCTTTGTTGGTGAGCACGTTTGTGATAATTAAGCAAAATAATGCATAGTTTATCTCAGCTAGCAATTCAGTATTTTTATTCAGCAAGTAGTAGAAGCAAGCATTTAAAGGAAAACATACAAATTCTATATTTTATAACATGGTTTTATTTATATTGATGCATTAAAATAGTTTTTGCTTAAATGATTTGCAAGTTTGTTGATGCCTTTTTTACCATTCATTGTTTCTTTGACCTTTTTCTGTGTCATTTGGTAATGTCTGCTTTCATTGTTCAAACACCAATCTCATGACATATTTGGTGGGTTTAGGCATTGTTTGCCTTCTGCAATTCATGACTAAGTGTATGTCAAACATTAATTTTTTTTTATTCATATCTAATGTTTCATTTTCTAGAAAAGAATATTTATTTGTTCTATGAATGTTACCACCAGTAGGATAATATTCTGACACTCTTTTTACCTGGGTTGAGTAGTACCCTGCTCTGCTTTTAAGCAGTGTTTCAATAGCCTTACCTGTGAAGAAGGTTTTGCAAAGTATAAAGTATACGAGAGTGTAAATCTTATACTTCTATTATTTTTTTAATTCAGAATGAATATGTGCCATTAGGTGCTTGTGTTATATGTTTAGCTGTGGAGAGGAAGGAAGGGAATCTTTTTCAATAAACATATACAGACGCTTTTAATGGAAACACATCTACTTTAAATGTTTGATAGCTTATAAATGATATCAATGTCAGAATTAAAATACCCAAAGAAACTATTTTCCTGGAAGTCCTTCATTTTGTTTTCTTTTGTTAGAAAATGTTTGTTTACTTTGCACTTAACTACAAAATATACTTCATTGCAATCTGAAATATCTTATTTCTTCATTTAAAAAAATAGTTAAAAATCCCCTAAAAGCACAGATCACTTAAAAATCAAAATTCTCTTGAAGGACTTGAAATCCTAAGTCAATCTTTTTTGACTGTACGTACAAACACGTAATAGAGTCATGGAAAAATAAGCACTTATAAAAGTCAGAGAGTATCTGGGACGTCTTTTGTATTAAAAAGGGAGTATGTTCCCTGTGTATAAATACAAAGGATTATTAAATGAAAGTTGAAAACATCATAGTTTTATTATATCATAAATGCAGCATAAAGCCCCAATGGAAATTCACCCAACATTTGCAGGAGACCAGGTATTTCCACAATAAAATGTAGTTACAACCTTCTTTGTGGGCATGTTTAGTTGAACAGAAACAGTGACTGTTAATGATAGTAGACTCCAAACAGTAATTTTCAATTCACTTTTTCTCTAATAAAATACTTTATGTTCAAACCTGTAAATATCCTGTGTTAAAAGTAATTGGTCCCCAGAAAACTACCTTCACCATGTTTTCACTCTTTAGGAAACTAACTGAAACAGAAATCTGGGTTATTCTTGCATATGTCTGAGTTAGAGTAGGAGGGAACATCAACACAGTTAGGAGTAAATTAACCTTCAAGTCCCATAAGTGTGCTTATGTATGAACATTAACCACTACGGAAGCTAGAAGGAATGGGCACAGTTTATATCTCTTTTTCAGAAGGGACTCCAAGGGGCTGTCTGTTTCTTTGAGAAATTTCGATGCACCTTACGCGTTACTCCTCTCTCTAAAAATATCATAGAGAAGGCATTTTTCATTATGGTGTTGTAAACTTATTACAGTTTAATGTTGATTTACATGTTTTAAGAAATTATGCTAATAAATATGAAGATAGTATTCTGTGCATGTTTGCTAGGAGTTAGTTTTTCCATGAGCAATAATAGGAATAAGTAGTATGCCTGAAAGAAAAATGTGTACAAAGGGCAAGTCCAAACAAAATCTGTAAATGAAAAAAACCCAAAAATTTAAAGTTTCTTTCCCCTTATTTCCTCTCCTTCCTGTTTCTTGAGAGAATAAGATTCATTTATAGAGGTTTTTGATTGGGTCTGATTAGATCAAAATATTTTTCAGAATTACATAACTGGATTGTTTGCATTTCAGCAGGAGAAAACATGCTGATTCTAAAACCAATGTTTTAATTTTATAGAGTAGACACATTTCAAAAAGTAATAAATAGGATATTCATAAAGAGTAATTATTCATGTGACTGTGCTATATTTTGCTACACAAAATAATATTTAAAACCATAGACATGCTTATTAAACTTTTTGTGACAAAGATTATGAATTGAAATTCATAAAAATAAAATCATAAACCCCAGAAGAATGCTCAATGCTTTTTTTTTTGCCAAAATTCTGCAGATTTTTTGTTGAATTACTTTGTATTGCTACTAGTGAAAGAACAGCAGGAATTACCTAATAGGTAGCTAAGTTTTTTATATATATGTGTGTGTATATATATATATATAAAATCTTATTATCTACTCTAGAATTTCCTCCTTTTGTTGTTTTTCATTATCTTAAATTTACTTGCTTACTGACATATTTGCAGTTGCTAAAGTACTTTTTGCCAAGCTGTACTGTTAGAAAGTCATTCTGCATAGAAAATTCAGTCTTGTGTTAAACAAAAGGAAAGTAATCAATTTAATGACACAATTTAATTAATCTTTTATTATTACTGTCTTTGAAGCTTTGGTGATAAATTGCAGCCTCAGCCAAAAGCACTTCTTGTGATTCATTGCTTGAGACCAGCACTTAATGTATCATCAAAAGTGGACACCTTTCTTTATTTCATGGGTTATTTAACTTGAGAAAGGGAAAGTAACACAAACCTTAAATTTCTTACTCCAGCTATTCTTTTTTAGAAGCCAAAGTCAACATTTATGTTTCCCCAGTGCCTCTCATTTTCACCAAGGAATGTTTAGAATCTTAAATTTCTACTTTTTTATGACAAGTTCTTCTGTGCAAATGCACTGGTTTTGTTGAGCTAACGCTGTTTTCCTGGATCTTTCCTTCTTTTCCTGTCTGTGCTTCACTCCCTTCCAACTTTGCAATGTAGCAAGCTGAACAGTTGTTCAATCAGATGTACAATCCAGTAAGTTCTTTTTTAGAATGCCCGCTGTAACATATGAAAGCATGAGGATCCATTACCTTACTGTCTTGTGCTCTTCCTCTGTGGAGCTTTGCAGAATAATTCTGATGCTGCTATGCTGTATTCATTATACCAAAATAAATGAACTTTGTGGACTTGAAGGCCATTTTAAGAATATGAAATGTATTAAATAGGTACATACAGTATTTCTGAGAAAAAAATTTCCTAGCCTTTAGGTCCTCAACTTCTCCATTAGAAAAAGCATGCAGATGATTTTTTTTTTTTTTGCTTTGCTTTGCTTTTTAGTTCCTCCTTCTGCAGTACTTTATTTGATCCTTCAAACTTAAATAACTTTTAATAACTTTTAATTTAGTCAGTTTATCTTAAGTGACTGAGTTGATTACGTGAACAATAGTATCTAGGAAGTGACTGGTACTATTTTCAAAAGTCTGTATGATTAAAATAGTTCAGTTTTACTCATGAAAGGCTGTATACATTCAGCATATAAACATTAAGAATATGGAAACATTTATTTAATTGAAGCAAATGCTGAACTATAAAATGATGAATGCACAGGGCAGTATTTGAAAAAGCAAAACAGTATTACTTTGGTTGTTTAGCATTATTATTCCTGCCAATGTCTGCTTTAACTGCACAATATCTACCCTTATGACTTGACTGTGTTTCTTTTTCAGTTTGAGGAAGAGCAGTAACAAACATTCTCTCTGCAGAGAACAATTTTCATTTTTTTTGGCTGAGACTGTTACATTTAATGTGCTGTGAGCATCACAGGACAGAAAAGAAATTATGTAACTGTAACAGCAATTTACAAACTATAGTTTACATAGTAATCATAGTTGGAATTACCATGTAATTGATATAGTATATATAGAAGAACTGGGTTTGTAGCTTAAGTAATGTGATACTATGCATTAGGGAAGGTATTGCCTTCACTGAAGTTAATGGGAATTTTGCCATTAATGTCAGAGGACCAAGATTCCAGCTTTGGACTCTATTATTGCTAAGTTTTGTAGCTTCTAACCATGTAATGGATATGTCATGACTTAGGTATGGGAAAAGAGAGTCCCGCAGAATGTGCTGTATTTACTTTTAAAGTTATTGGTTAACTGGTGTTAGAATCCAGTTATAAATTGATTGTAAGCAGCATAAGACCTGATATTATCACCTCTACCATCCAGCACACTGCTGGTCAAAGAGCTTTTTCCCCTTTGAACAATAAAACCTTTTTTTCTGTATCATCTTGGCTTACCTTTGTGGTAGTTATGTTCCTGTTCATATCATTTGCGCTCCTACTGTGCATGTCTTTTCAGACTGGAGTCTTTTTTGTGTTAGTTTTTCTCTTGATTTTCATAAATGCTTTCCAGTCATTATTTCAGTATTAGTTATTCTGCTGTATGGAATTTGTTTGTTACTTCCTAGTGTATTTGTGTGTGATATTCCAAAGTCAGTCAGTCTTTTTTTTTTTTTTTTTTTTTTTTTCCTTTAAGTGATTAATTTTAAAAAGGAAACCCGGTTGACCATTCTGAAATAACGGATGCAAGATCCTTTTCCTTTGGCACCGGGCAGCAATCGTAGTATATCCATGAGATGGGTTTTGTTAAATAAACTTTTCTTGCTCATCTTCTTTGTTCTCCTACTTATATATATCAGTTTACTTTTAACAATGTAAGTAGTGATGATCCTCTTCTTCCCTAAAACCACTTAAGATCTTGAAATGAAATTGTGATTTGATTGAAGTCAATGACAGCATATTCTTTGAATCCCACAAGGCCAAGGTTTCACCTTTGTTCTCTGAGATGGCTTAATATCAGTTACTTGAATCATTTTTTTTGTACTGCAAATCATTATGATACTTTATTTAATAGAATGTTTCCTTGCCTTTTTTTTTTGTTTGAGAATAATACTGTTACAAAAAAACAGATGGCAATCTAATCTTAAAATACTGAAGTTTTAATGCTCTTCTGTTTACATGTGTCAGAGAAATAAGTCAGTCTCTGAGTCGTAGAATTCTTTTAGCCCATGCAGTAATACAGCATTTTTTTGGTGGTGGAATGTGTCTGGTACCTGTGTGTATGTCACACAGGTATCAACTCCAAGACTTTCATTTATTGCTGAATCTAACTTTTTTAAAATACAGCAATAGATAGAAGTGTTTTATTCTTATACACATTTGGGTACCAAAGTGGAGATGATACAGAAGCGGTGCAAGTCCTGCATACTCTACAATGCATTCAGCTGTGTGAAGAAGCTGTGAACAGAATTAGGCGCACACTTCTTCATGTTTTCAAAGGTGAACTTTTTGAAATACCCAATGAATTCTTGTGCAAAATTGATTATAAGAAGTTACATGGTTGTTTTTGTACTGTAATGACAATATAATGATGTACTTAGTTTGGAGTTCAGGTGAACCTTTTTCTGAATAATAAGGACTTAATTTTCCAAATGGTCCATCAGAACAATGTCATATTAAAATTTAAAGTACATGCAGAATCCACTCTAAATTGCTTAGAGCAGTCCCTGAAGTTAAATAAAAAACCCTTGAGTTTTAAGGAGACTACAAAAAATTAAGGTGACAGCAATTTTTTTTTAGTTTGTTATTGAAAGTAATAAAATTTGAAGGATCTTACAAAGTAATTTCTTGCATGTAAATTCTGCTGTTCCATTTTTTTTAATGAAGCACACAGTTGATTTCTGTGTATGTTTGTGTCTGAAGCTTTAAAAATTAAATACTGTATCTCTCCATCCATTTGTGTTATGCAGAATAATGCATGCATGATTGTACCGTAACATTTTAATAGACTAAATAATTCATGTTGCTTGTCTGTGCCACACTATTATGGTGTTTCTGTAGGAAATTTGTGGTTTACGTAAGGAAATGTTACTTTACTTCTAAAGTATTTGTAGTACATACTAAGCAAATATCAGAACAGATACATAATTACTGTAAATACTAGTGAAATTCTAATGGTAGAGTGATACACTATTTTTATTGAATTGTAAAAGTAATACACAACAACACAGTCACAAGATTGACAGACAAAACATAAACCAAGGGTGCTAGTTTGAAACTAGCCTAATCTGCACACACAAGTATTATCATTTACAGATTAAGAAATCAATTACGTTGCTGCTGAAAGGTATGCATGAACGAGTCACTCTAACCCATAAAAGCCCCATAAAACCAGAAAATGTATTCTTCCCAAGAAAACAGGGAACTTGGGGAGAAAAAGGGGGACAGAAATGAAAAAAAGGATAGAAGAGAGGACAGCAGTAATAGGCAGAGACTTTCTGATTCTTGTGATAACCATGCATCTTCTGGTTAAGAGTGATCCAAGTCTGTCTCCCACAGCCTGCAAAAAAGCCAAAGAAATCTGCCCTGCCTGGGTGGGAGCAGGGTCAATATCAGCTGAGTTGCCTTTAATCTCCATTGGGCCTACTGTTTGACCGCAAAAGTCAAGTTCCATCTGTCAACAAATCACCCCTGATCTGTATATAACAACCAAAAAAAAGCGCCTAGTTCAAATCCAAACACGTCTTTCAAAGCCATAAAATATAATAGAGCTCTTATAAGTAATTCTATGCCTTTGTCCTGGGAATATCAGATGGATTGTGTTTTGCTCTCATGTAGTATTAGCAGCTTTGTTTACAACATGAGGATTCCCTTAAAGGGACTCACTGCAAGTTAGAGTACCACCTGCAGAAAGCTCTCTTTCAAAAATGTTTTATATTCTTGCTCCCCTTTTTAACTAACTTTCCTTTCCTTCTTCATTAAGGCAATGCCCTGGTAGAAATCTGATACCTGCATATAGTCCAAAAAAATTCTAAAGAAGTGCTTATAAAAGTAGAGGCAACCAACTTAATTGGTGATTTGTGATGTTGGGAATATATATTTTTTTAAGATTAGAATAATCTTATACTTTTCTTTGAACTGAATGCTTATATTGATGTATATGCGACATTATGGATAACTCTGTTGCACGTCAAAACCCTGTATAAGTTGGACACAATCACAATGCATTTAATCATACCTTATAGGTTCTGCTTCATGTTGAAAACCATGGGGAAATAGAAGGACCAAGTTTGTGCTACAAAATTTTCCAAAAGCATCTCCCACAAATATGGAATGACATGAGTGCCACAGAAAGCACAAGAATTGAAAATACTTTTGCAACTTAACATTAATTTTCTTAGCATGCATTAAGCAAGGATTATAGGGCTAAAATGAAGAATATAATTTATGATTTCAGGTGATGTTTTAGTTATAAGCTATGCAGTAGATAATTTGTTCAGTACATTTCTGAGCTGCTGTGTGACAGGAATATTCGATGATAGTTCAACATTTGGCATCTTTGCATTGGTGACACTATCATGTTCTTCCCAGTTATGTATTTTCATCATAGAAAATCCAGTGTGGCAATGAAAAGAAAAAAAAAAAGGCAGGTTTCTCTGTCTCTTCTGCCTCTTCCTGTATGCTAAAGTGAAGGAAAGACTGGTTAGAGGCAGGAAGGTGGGTGTTTTGCCTGTTTATGAAATGATGAAAGCAAGGCTGGTAAATAAGTGAATTATACACTAAAATAAACAGAAGGGAAAGAAAGGTGACAGGAAGGAATATGAAAGAGTGATAGTGTCTAGAGGGGAACTGTGAAATTCTGGATTTACCCTTAGGAGAGGAGGAGAAATCTGAAGAGCAATAAGGAACAACATGCTTATTGCGTAGGTTTCTTTCTCCCATCTTAAAGGTGCGAGTTGGGTTTTTTTTTTTTTTTCCAAAGAGAATTTACCTTTACCAACCTATAGAGTTATTTTTATTCTTTGCAGAAGAACACAGTGTTCATTTTGGAGAGATAAAATGTTGTCTAATATCTTAATAGAGCTGATGGAAAATTGAAGTGGTTTGCAGCTGGAAATCGGTACACAGTCTCTCACATAATTGCCCCAAGTCTGAGTATTACATTTAGTCCAAAAATTACAAAGCTAGTTGCAAGTAAATTTCTTGAGGCAATTAACACCCGGTATAAAATAAATCAAAGTTTATTATTAAAGCAGGAAGATTTATGAGAATGAAAAGGAATCTGTTGCTAGCATCTCACCCAAACAGTAAAATCAAGATACTTTCTGGATGTTACCTTGAAATGAGCTGTGTTAGGGAAGTCCTGTAGCTGCATACAATTCAGGGCTGGAGCATGTATTATTGTCCAAAATAGAGAATTTGAAGAGCAAGGCCAGTAGGTTTAGCAGGCTTCTCATGTCATTCCCTTGGCTTATTTCGGTAACCAAATGTTTCTTCTGAATAAAAATCTCACAGTAGGATAAGTAACACTTAAAATCTACTATCTTCTTTCTTATTATCCTCATGCTTAAATGATATGTTACATGCAAACCCCTTAAGTTTCTTCCCTAGTAATTTCAATTTTTTAATTGCAGTATTTATACTAAACCCAGACTTGTTCTTTATTTATACAGAGTTTTAATCATTGCAAAGAATATGAGCCTTCTAATATCTGTAGTTTATATTAATTCTTTCCAAAACATGCATGTTTCATTTTGATCTGGATTTCTTTCATTGCTTGCTTGCATTGTCTGTTCCCTGAAATTAAGAAGGATAAGTAAGTCCACATCTTCTCTGTGTAATGATAGTTGGAGGACCTTTGGTTCTAAATATCCTGGATTTCTGTAAAATTCCTGTATGTTAAGAGAATGTTATCTGAATTTTCTATGTTTAATGTGCACTGCCTTAAACTACTTGTTTTTTCCTTGCCTGCTCTTTCAAGATGCCAATTAGGAATAATGGGAAGCAAGGGGTAGGCTAAGCATTGCAGTGCATTGTTGTTTCCATCTGTCTGTGATTATTCCAGCCAACAGTTTAAAGCACTTGATGCCTGATCATGCTCCCATTGAAGTTAATTGGGGTTTTGCCATTAGGTTTGATGGGAGTAAGATTGGGCTCTGCATTGTTGTTGTATTCATTGCGTTCTTTCTTGTCTGTGAAACTGCCACCCATCCATGCATGTGTTTGCCAGGTTTGTGCCGTTTTCACCAATGGGCTTGTTCTTCTGATGTTTCAGGTTAAGTATTAATGGTAAGAGAAAAAGGATTATCGGGTAAAAAGTCTGCTGAAAGTAACTTTTTAGTTTATTGGTTTATATTTTCAAAACAGCACTGCATAAAAAACATTTCTTCCTTTTAAATTCTTTGTATCAAACTGCATTTGCAACATCTGGTGATACAGATTATGATATGTATATATATATATCTGTGTGTATATATATTGAAACATATACACAAAGTGTGTATATATGTATGGGGAAAGAAAGAGAATATGATTTATTTAGACATTGCCTATATATTAAACACTTTAAAAGCTTAATGTGAATTAAATGAATTACAAGGTGATTTTTTAATTTCAAAAACACTCTTAAAATATTGTCACTTTAATGTGTAAAAAACCTTGATAAATCCCCTCTCCCTTCAGGATGATGGCATTTGACCATAATTTTAGACAATGCAGATATTTTCATTCCTTTTTATAATGCTTCTGTAGAAAACATTGTCATCAGACAGAAATACCCATAATCCTTTTTAATGAAAATTTGAACTCCGAGACTGAAGAAGTAAAGCTCTTAAAGCTATATAAATTATTGTCATCCTTATTTTTTTTAAAAATATTGATTCTGAAGGCTCATGATGCTGAAGAGGAGGCACGGATTAATCCAGAATTTGCAGACAGAATGAAACAGCTTGACAAAGAGGCATCGTACTATAGAGAAGAATGTGGCAAAGCTCAGGCTGAGGTTGACAGACTTCTAGAAATACTCAAAGAAGTAGAGAATGAGAAGAATGACAAAGATAAGAAAATTGCTGAATTAGAAAGGTAATTCTTTTATTATGTCTTATGCTAAGTGGCATTTTTATTTACTTAACTTCTCTGCTCTGCGATGAAGATCAAGAGTAGAATACGGTTTTTAACAGAATATTTGTTATATCTTGTAAAATTGAATCAGAAATGAAAAAAAAGGCTCACTGAGAACTGCATCTCCTGTCTGCTGACTTTGGAACAATTTAAGGTTTCCACTTTTTTTAACTGTCTCCATAAAAGGAACATGTATAGGAAAAGCCATATGTAAATTTACAGTGACCGTAACCCTCCCAGAAAACCTTGTTGGGGAACAATCCTGTGTTTCTGGTAACTGGTAAATCAAAACTGTCCCCACAAGTTTCTTCAGTGTGAACAGCATCACTAGTTCTCAGAGGTCCTGAAAAGTATTGGTAAGTATTTCTAACTAGTCTCATGGCTGTTTAATAATAGTTGTAACTATTTCTCAGTGTTTCTGTAAAATTTGTCTGCTTCAAATGAATCTTTTCTGATGTTGACCAGGCAGTGTTTGCCTTATTTCTGGGAAGGTTGTACAGTCTTTCCTTAATGGAGACAGGAGGGTTTTGGGGTCCATTTGTCTTGCACCCTTCGTAATTAAATGATTCTTGGAACCGTCTCCCATATGGTACGCTCTAATTTATTTGATTGATAAGCAATCTGATTTCTTTGTTCCCTTGCTCTACTTAGCCACTTTTAGGTAAATGATAGAAGGAATTTTATGATTTTATATAATTATTTTCTAGTGATCAAGTCAGAAGAAAAGTGCTTCATGGTTCCAAAAGAGAAGCTTAAGGGATCTCATTGTTGTGATTACTGCTATAGGTTCAGTCAAGACATAACGCTGCTCTGTCCCATTAGGGAGAATTACCATGAAAGAGGGGAAGATCTTCTGGAAATGTTGGTTACCTTAGGGGGAGGAAAACAGCCAGCTTGGAAAGGAAGATGTGTAGAGCATCTTCTACTGATGATGACTTACCAACCAGTTATCTGTTGCCAGAACTTATCTTTCTCTGCAGATATTTGGCAAAGGTTTAATAATGATAATAATGAATGATATGTATTTATCAATCAAAGTGTCATAAGAACCAAGACCTCAAATTTAAAGTGAAAAAAGATTTATACTCAAAATAGAATGGAGTATTTATGTGAGGACATCTTTAATTAGCAGTTACCTCTTTCACCACTTCAGAAGTTTAGAATACTCTAGTGTTTGCACTGATTTTGGTGTGTAAAGTAGATAACAGAGGAAGCTAGTAATGAAGAGTGGCCACTTTGTGCACCATGACCGAGTTCTGCCTAAACTTCCCAAAATCCTGAAGCTGTATATTGGAAAAAGATAACATGGTTAGTGAATTTCTGTGGTCAAGAAAGTTTTGCCTATTCCACCCATCAGTGTATGTACTGTAGGGGCAATTACAGACCTATGCTTTTAATATAGTGACTCCATGTGTGACCAAGCTGGTAGAAACTGACTGTGTAGTTTTTACAGAAACAGTAACTGATATCCTCATTGGGCTGTAAAACCTACTGAATTATTGTGTGACATTAGACGCAGTAGTAGGCATGCTAAACTTTTCTTCAAGAGGATAATCTCAAGAGATTTATTAAGTAGCAATCATGTACGTGTTTAATGCTTGAATGTTAAAATGACAATAAAGATTAAAAGATGAACACGATGAAGTAGTGAAGCTTGTGATCTAAAATTTTTAGTAAATGTTAATTTGATTTAAATATTTTATATAAAAGAGAGATAAAGAATCAATATAGATCAGTAGATTCATTTGAATTAAATTGAGAATTATAGATTACAAAACAATGATTACACAGAAACAAGGAACCAAGAGATGCAGAGATATTACTAAAGCCTTGTCAGCATACAACCTCTTCTTATTATCTGAGAACCCTGTAGTGTTATGTAATGGACAGAATTTTCTATTTTTGTATAAATTTTTTTTTGAAAATTCGATGCAGTACTATCAGTGAATTTTTGGGACACCGATTTCCAGTCTGTTATTCTTGATGAGGGTCTTGATCCTGAGATAACTTTTTAGAAAATAATTTGGTACCACTGAGTAAGCACAGACTTTTTGAACAGCATATACTGTACTTTGAATGTGATGAAGTAGCGAAGCTTTGCTATGAACCTTTAAGTGCTTCTGCAATGCTTACAGTAAGATATCTGTGGCATGACCAGCTAAGGATGGTTGCAGTTTTTGGGAATCATCATGCTCTAAGATTTGTTTGTGAATTCTGTTAACTTTAATGCAGTTTCTTATTTGATTTAACTTACATACAGCTTTCGAGATTAATTCCAAATTCCTATGCATACAGTATCTCTAAGTTAATTATTGTAAACTGGGGGGAAAAGAGGATTTACATAAAAATTATCTATTATTAATTTCATCAACAGAAGTTACTGCCTTTACTTGGTAATGGAGTCTTAAAGCTACTTTCCGCCATGCATAGGGACAGGCACGAATTTGTTGATTACTGCAGTAAGGCTAGCAATCTGCCAGCAATATAAAGCTGTATTAGGGGAATATTTTTAGAGAGTGGGTGTCTAACCCTTCTTACTAATCAGGCTCAACTTAAGTTTCTCTAAAATTTAATTTATTTTCTCTCCCTCTTCCTTATTTTCTAAAAACATTGGCCTAAAGATCTAAATCTGTATATAACTGTGCCAACTGTTGGTGTCCCTAGAGAGGGAACTTTGATGTTGAAATTCCCCTTTCTAGGGGGTTAGGTGGAGTGTAAATTGCTGTAACATTTTATGAAGTGCTACTACTTTTTCTGCTTGTAATGGCTACTTGATTGGCTCATTATTGAAGGGAAGAGGTGGAGCCAAAACTCAGTTTATCCACTTTATGGGAATAATGCATTGTGAAAATGACTGCAACTTTAACAGAAGTGTATTTGAAAATGTTCTTTCCTTCTTGTCCCGCTGTTTTTTAGTTCATATAATGTGCTCTAGGTTGCTATTTTCTCTCCTTACTTTTTTTCCTTTTTTTTTCTTTGCTCAGAAACAGCATATCTTAAACATTTCCCCTAACTTCAGATGCAATGGCATCTCTGAGGTTTTGTAGGAAAATGAAGACTCTTTTTGAATGTGTTTGTTGGTTAACAGCTTACTGGGATCCATGTTCACTGCTATGCCAACATCTATGTTGCAAGATAATTGCAATGATGTAAATTCTCAAAATTTATAAACATAAATTTCTGAGGGAGTTATAATCTACAGTATTGCAAGCTATGTTATCTTCACAATATTCGTTATATTCACATATAAATTCATCAGCACAATGATGAGTACTTGTATAAATCAGTTTGAAAAGTAAAAACATTTGTAATAAAGTTATAATTTACAAATTCAAACAAGAATTAAAACAAGATGATGAATACTAGTGTTCTACTATTGTCAGAACATATTGACACAAAGTGTCAAATACTCAAGGGCAGAAATATCTGCTTCAAAATGTGGACAATTAAATTTATAAGTGTGTGTTATTTGGCAGATGAACGTTATTAATAATCCTGAAGAAGATTTCCTATGAATGGTAATTCTTTTGTTTTTAATGTGATTTTCTTGACTCAGAAACTATCACACTTCTGAGTTGCATCACTTAAGATTCATCCTACTCATATATAAAAGCATGTTGGTCTGTTTCTAAAATTACTCCATATATATTAACTTTGTATTTTATAATTTCTTATTACTGCATAAGAGAACCAATTCCTTTTCCTATACTAAAGCTGTTCGATAATTTCTATTACATCTTTCATGGTTTATCTGTTTATAATAGAACAGGTTAAAATTAAATGCAATATATCCAGCATAATGTACTTTCAGTAAACTTAGCTTGATGTTTTTCTTTGGTTTTCTTGATGAAGGAAAAGTAGCGGGTTTTTTTTTTTTTTTTTTTGATAATGTAAATGAAACTGGGTAAGTCAGCTTAAATCTTAATGTGAAGGGCCTAGCCAAAGAGAGGTAACTGCATCTGAGACAGAACTGTCAGGATGGAAGGAGTATATTGTTTAATGCTTTTATTAATGGTGTTAGAATGAAAAGTATATTTATGAAATACACTGCAATTATGAAATTTCGTGCAATACAATAGTACAAAATGCATGATTGTGAAGTTAGGACCAGTAAGACTGTCTGCTGTAAGCTAAGGGTAATGCTTTATACAGTTTAGGAAGAGAAGGACTGGGTGAATTTGCTAATGGCACTGTCATTGTGAGCCATCTAAATAATGAAGCAGACATCTAAATAATGAGGTGTGAATCCTGATATGTCAGAATAAATGTCTGCAGTAAGGATAGCAAGGTATTAATGTCATCAAGCGCTAGCAAGGCTCCATGTGGAACACTGCTGTATACTTCTCATCAGTCATATTTGAGAAGGTTCAATTAAAACTGGAAACAGGTGCAGAGAAGGCTGGTAGGGTAATTAAATTCTATTTAAATCCATTCCAGTGCTTATGTCACAGGAGTCGTCTAAACAACAGTGGTTTGTTTCTCTGGCAAAACAAAGGCTTGGTAGGGATACTTGTTCTTTATAAATATGTGAAGGAGTAAGCGCTGCGGTGAAAGAAGAGTGATTTTGGTAAAATTGTTGGCACATGATACAATGGATATAAATTATCCATTAATAAATTTAGACTGAAAAGAGAAAGTGACGAGAACATAGTGTAGATCGCAAAATCTTGGATCTGCTTTTCTCCAGTGGTGTTAGATGGTCAGTCATTTGCTTGCTTGAGTGTAGCTTCTCAGCAAAGCTTACAATATGAAAGTCCATTTAAAAATACTCTACTAGCTATGAGACAAAACCAGTTTGTTTTTAAAGGAGAAGTTTGGGGTTTTGTTATCCACTTCGGATAGGCAGTGGTAAGTTTTGGGTAATAACACTACAGATGCGTGTTTTAGCCTTTGGAGTGTTCAAACTACAATTAATTCATTCTGAATTGATTTGGATTTGAATTCTGATGAAAATAAGTCCATACAGCACTGGCAATTCATTGCATAAATGACAAAACATCAGCATATGGAATAATTGTGTTAAAAAAAAAAATTTTAGTGGCTCTTAAAAATTTTCTCTTTCATAAGTGAATGAAAAACAGTGCACCAGTGACAGCTTTAGGGATTAATCTAGCTGGGTGTCAGGCAGGAATTTTGTCTTACTTAATTGAAAGGGCATGTTAGGTATTTTTTAACAAATAAGTTATCAAGCATTGGAGTATTTTCAGTGATGAAGTATTGACCTTATTTTTCAGACTGAAGAAAAAAATTGCTGTCAGAATTGGAAGGGGCTGTATTTCCTGGGGGGTGGGGTGGCAAATCTCTGTTTGATTATTAGGTACAGTGCTTTGTGAACTTCTAAATGATATCTTTGAACAAGCTGCCAAATTGTTTAGCTGTTTTGGCTTTCATGGGAAGACTTGACCATGGGTCACCAGACCTATGTCGGTTCAAAAAAGGACTGCATGGTATGTGATGAGACAGTTATGTGGCAGAGAATGCTACCAATATCCACCTAATTTATTTGTTCCATTTGGTGTGTGTATGCATTTGGATGGTTATAAATATGGATGGCTTTCCACAATCCACAAATGACAAGATGCCATTTTACTTTAAAATTTTTGTTTTATTCAGTGCACAGCAAGGATATACTGCTACAGAAATTTTATTTTACTTCTCGCTTTCCCTTCCCTTTTCGTTTTTTGAATAAAATCTGTTGATATAACATCTGCTTGTTATATTTTTAAAAACTAATATGTTCCTCCCTTTATTCTCTTTCGCTGTCTTCCTCCTTATCTGTTTTTCTCCAAACCGCTGCCTTCATCCCTACTGCAACAAGCTTGACTTCCAGGTCAGTATTTTCTGTTCTCCTACTTAATTGCTCCTTCTGCAATGAAGGTTTTCATTGATGCTTCATTTATTTGGCCATTTTGAGTCCATATTAATAACTTCTGTTTGTCTTTTTTTGGTTTTTGTTTTTATTCTGCTTGTCCCTATTGTGAAGGTTTTGGTCATTCCATTTCTAGATCAGAAAGTTTACAGTAGATGAATGCTTTTGTCAAAATCTGTAAGAAAAAAATGTTTATTAACAACGTACTCAATTCATATGTTGTTTTGTGTGAAGATTTTTTTTCTTCTTTCAGTTTTACTTTTATTATATTTGTTTAGAGAGTTCAACATTGGGAATAACTTTTTGGTAGACATTCCAATAGGTAATGGATTGAACAATAACAATAGTATACAGAGAGGTTTATACCTAAGATCAGAGACTTATTCTTAATACTTTACCATCATGCCTTTTACTGTTATTGCAAACATAATAGGAGGAGTTGGAGTGTTTCAGCTTCTGGTTCAGAAACTTTTAGCTGTTTGTGCTGGCCAGATTCCGGACCAGCACATAAATGCAAGGGAGGTGTATGTATGTGTATGTTTTATATCTTATGTTTGTATATAGCATCATCTGGTCAGATTCATGTTTTTCTTTCTTCCAGATTTTAGATTAGTTTAGCTAGCGTTTGTGCTTGTGCACTGTTTTTGAGTAATCTTGTCATCAAGTATTATTACATGTCTAGTGGTGTTTGTTGAAAGTAAAAATTTATCTAGTCAACATTTTTTTTTCTTAGAGGAAACGCCTTGATGTTAATTTTTCTTTCTCATGTTTATGAATGGCTGTAAAGTGTAAGTTAGCGAAGTCTTAAAACACCTACTTGGTATTTTAGAAACTAAAAACTTCATATGGTTTGGACTACAGGTTCATCTGCTTCTTCCTTTCCCCATTCATTCCCCCGTTCAGTTCTGTACTCTTAAGCTTATCCCTTATTTTTCAGTTTCTTTGTTTCCTATACTGAAGGAGCTTTGCTTTAGGCAGGAACAGACCTGGTTTTCAGTCATTATCAAGGTAGAAAGTGTTTCCTACTTCATAGATCAATCAGATTGGAGTATAAAGGAGGGTGTATTCTGCAAAGACTTTCCAGGTGGATTATTTCAGCTACTAAAGTTTTGCATTTGCAGATACGGTTCCAGGTATCAGGTTGCCATGCAGCACATTTGACTAGAATCACGGCAAACATCCAGTCTGCCTTTATAATGTATTCAGATCCAAAGTTTTCAGAATTTTTATGTCAATGTATACTTTTTGCACAGCATTGTTCTCTATTCATATAGAAGCAGACCTTGCCAGTTTGGGAGAGTTTTGGTATCTTAGTCTCAAAACCAAGCACAGTTCACGTTTCACAGTTCAGATGTGTCAGAGAAGTTTCTGACATGGATACCTTCGAACTGTATAGCAAAAGATGGATCATTATGAAAAGATTGACAAGGCAAGAGGTTTTCTTTCGTGATGTGCTTTAATGAACCTCACAATCGCAAGTTACTTTCCAGCTGGAAAATTTTGTTTCTGAAATTTGAGGCTTATTGATTGCAGTAATGAATCGGATGAACACTTTCTTTTTATTGTCTATCTACTACAAGCACATTTTAATGTGCTTGAATGGATAGTTATTACACCTGAATTAAAAAAAAAAAAATCTTCAGAATCTTTCTTTCTTCCAGAGATTAATTAAATGCATTTACTCTGGAGTTGGCTATGATGAAATTATTGTCTGAATGTGAGCACTTTGGCATTTCTATCACAACATGCTTAACATTTATTGAAAATCTCTCTAGCTAGAGAGAGCTTAAAGAAAGGTATTATGCTATGCGGTTGTCATTATGGTTGATTTCACTGGGATTCAATCACTGGTATGCAGAAACATTTGTTCAGCAGTTGGAGGTGCAATTTCTGTTATGTTTTATTGACCTAAAATCCAGCTGACCTTGCTGAAGCAAACTGTCCTCATAACCCTGCCAACTTTCATCCCTAGAGTCCTAGATAAGTTGTAGACTATGATTAGTTTATTGTGGGATTTTAGTGAAGTGTTAAGTTTTCGCAGCTTGAATTGTCATTAAGGTCAAAACTTAATTTAAGAAACAGATCTGTTAATTTCTTTAATTTCTGCTTATCAATATGTTCTTAACTGTCTTTGTTCATCCATATTTATTTGGGGTTAGAATGATTAGAAAAATACTGCGTCTGTTTTATAACATGACAGCCTATTGAAACTGAAGACAAGAAAATCAAACACATTGACATAACCCTCCCCATGTGCGTCTACCTATACAATAAAAAATGTTCTGAGCACAAGAATCAGTATAGTAACATTTTTTTAATTAACATAACAGCAGTTTATATACTCCCCAAACTTTTCTGCCTGCAGATAAAGAGAAGATGGATGTTTTTTCCATGTATAATATACTGACCAGTGTTAGCAGTTTTCCCACCAGCCTCTGATGTTAGCCATCCTAATTGTTTCCGTGGGAGGCTAGAGCTCAATGAGATGTGTAAGGCAAGGTTTAACGGAGTTTTAAATTTAACTTACGAGCCTTCCACAGTTTTGTCAAATGTCAGTTTGATGGTTCCAAGGGCAGAGTGATATGTTGTTCAAAGATAATTTCCCTGGAGAAATTGAGATAGTGTACTAATGAAAACTGAGAGAATCTGTGATATACATTACTCTTCTGAGAGACTGGTTATTCTGAGTGAGAAACATAGTTGTCATATTGGATGACAGGCAGATTGTTGTCATGTCTTTCTGTTTTAGTGTGTTTGCTACATATACAGAATCAACATTTTAACATTGTGAACATTTTGAAAGAGATGAAGGTTTGAGGAGATTATTTAGATTTATCTGATTATGTGTGTGATTTTGAATTTGTATATATTTACATTTCATTTAAGAAATAGTAAAACAGAAAGTGTATTTCCCTGGAATTCTACTTTCTTAAGAAAAAAAAAGTAAAATAATAATATATTACAAAACAAGCAGAAATCATAATGATAAATAATAAAAAGATACAAACGGGTCCCTGGGACAGGATAATGCATTGTTGTTCATTTTTATCCCACTGACTCCTGGACCTGTCTGCTCAGTTCTATACTTTGCCTTTTCAGTTTGCTTAAAGGCATGCAGAGGTTAAAATAATAATTTCTGGGACCACAAGAGATGGATTATTTAAATAAGGAAGGTTATTTTGTAGTTTCTCAGTGATGGGCTTTTTTTTTGGTTTTGATTTGGAGTGTAAATACTCTGTGGAATTAAGTGGATATGCAGCATAAACTGGATATGAGGAGAAAAGAGCTCTACCTCTCTGAAGGTCAAATACTCACTTTGGATTGGGTTGGACCTAGTACCACAATTCTGTGTTGGGGAAGAGTGAACATAAGGAACTGTTTCATGATTACTAATTTCAAGACAAAGCAGTATTTCTTATGCTTCTCTAGATCTGCTGCTTCTGCTAGTTTTCCCCAGGGGAAAGATCCACAGAGCATATTTCTCTGCCTCTTGAATGTGTGAATAAATTAGCCATCCAGCACTCCTTTGGGGAGCTTGGTGACTGCCTGGGTGCAGTGCTGTCAGGATTTCCTGTGTACAGTGCAGGGGTGTGTGAGTGAAGAATCATTCTGAGATAGCATAGCTTACCCTCAAAAAGCTGTGACTGAAAAGAGACAGGGGAACTAAATTTAGGAATTGGGCTATTGGTGGCACCACTTCTTCCACTCACATTGTTTGCTTCCATAATGCAGGAGCAACATGCCTGGACAACGTGATTGCGAGTGGATTGAAATGCTCTGATCTGAATTTATAATAAGGGGAATTTAGTATGTCAAAACAAGAAATCACACAAAGTGTACCTGATTTATTTGGAGGTCTGAAGAAATTACTGCAAAAGCACGGAAAGTTTGATTTATGTATTGAATGATAATGGCTGGACTGATCCTGAGAACTGCTAGGTTGAGCTAGGAGTTGCAGTCAGAAGATTTGATTCAGAAGGAAATTGCAATGAAACGTGAAGTGCAGCAGAGGAGGTTTGATCCTGATTGCTGTCAGGCTGAGCTGGACGTGCTGTGGAGCACATGGATGCAGAGAATAACTGGACAGAGTCAGGAGTTGGTGGCTTTTTGTTGTTGTGTGTTTTGCTGTTTTGTTTTGTTTTGTTTTTTTTTAAAGAGAGAAAAAAGAAAAAATCTTACCTGGACAACAGCCAGAAAGGACCTGATGAAGCAGGAGCAGGACTACAGCTCCTTGGTTGCAAATATCAGGCAACAAACTATTTCCAGTTACTGGTTACAGTTATCGCTAATGGTATCAATTAATAAAATAGCTGAGCAAGCAATTGCCATATTAAATCAGATCAAATATCCTTCTCATCTAGTGCCCTGTCATCTGCAGTCTTTTTTTTTTTTTTTTTTTTTTTTTTTTTTTTTTTTAAATAAAAAAAAAAAAATAAAATACAAAAAAATCCTGGGTGTACAAGAGAGATGTGTGACATATGAGTCTTCTGGTACAGATTTCACACATGTTCATATGAAGTGTCATCCAGTAAGAATGTGCTGAGAAAGACAGTAGTGCAATGCACTGTATTGGAGTTTCAGTGGTTGCAGTGCAGATATGTGTTGAAACAAAGTGATATGAACCATAGTTTGGAACAGGATTTTAGAAGGCCTTTTTCATTCATGCATTATCCTCATGTGGATATTTCTAGCATCTCTCTAGGGCTTTGGAGGGAACTGTGTCAGACTAAACACTTCTTAAACAAAGATTTTGGAAAACTTCCCAGACTGTGTGTTAGGTAAACCCTTCCTCCCACGTTTTTGTCTTTGAGGTGAGAAATGTTTCACTGACTTCTGTGACACTTGCTTTATTTCTACCAGGCAGAGTTGGTTCTCTCAAGCCAACAATATCTCTTTGTGGTGTATTTGGAGGCAAGATACTTGTCACTGCAGCACAGTCATAAGCTGAGTATTAAGAAGTCTTAAACTAGGTAATCTGAGTATTAAGAAATCTTAAACTAGGCTTCAAACATTTGAAATAATGAGATTTAAAGGAGGAAGAAGAAGAAGAAGGATTATTTTTATTTGTTGGTTTTGGTGGTGTGTGTTTTTTTTTGTTTTTTTTTTTTTTTTTTAACCCATCAGTAGAATCACCTTGAGTTTTTTGAGACATATAGATCTGTGTGGGCTGCAAGATTGCTCCTTTGAGTGAAATTGAAATATCTATGTAATCCGTTGGTAACAGGAGCCGAGAATGTAATGAAAACATTGAATATACTAAAATTTATTTATCTTAACTTATAACTCTGGACATTACAGCATTTTTGCATTAAACTGGAGGTGTGGGAATCAAATTCTTTGGAGATTTTAGAAATATTGTTTGGGTTTCATTATTTTTTTTGTCCATTGTTTGCACTGGTCATTTTGATTCCAGTCCTTTATATCAACACAGAGAGAACACAGGGTGCTTCTCAGTTCTCCTGCTGAGTAGATGGAGTAAGAACTGTGACGTGGATTTTGCCATAGTCTCAGCTTCAGGTGAATGGCAGAAAGAAGACTAAGCATTCTTCTTCAGTAAGAGATGGCAATATTAACTTCTTGTGATAATATTCTCTGAGGCATGTAGCAGAACAGTGGCCTTTATTACCAAAAGATAAAGTCAACTTGGCCAAAGTCAATCGGAGAGTATTACCTTCCTCCAAATTCTCTTGTCCAAAAGGCAACAAAATTTTACTCAGTAGTCACAAGCTTATTTCTTAAGGGAAGGTCTTAATGTGCCCTGGTAGCCTTCCCGGCAGCAGGGGCAATCCAGCCCCAGGGTGACAATGTTTTCCTGTCTCTCCAGGAGGCATCCACTCAAACTTTCCTTCTCATCCCAGATTATAATAGACATGCTAGGGAAGCTGAGCTACTCCTATATATGTCACTGTGGAATCGATACTTTTTTCAGTTACAAGATCAGATAGCACCACTGTAAAACTGAAACTGTGTCACAGGGTGGGCCGTAGGGTGGTAGGTTATGTTGTTACACAGTTTAGGAGTTTAAACAATTATAAAAGCAATTTCAGTTCAGGCAATTGAAGTCTTGCCCCTGCTTCTTTTCAGTGGGAAGTAGAGAAGGGAAAATGTAGTTCTTCTACAGCGAAAAGAAAAAGAGTGGGAATAAGATCTGCCAGATTTTCAGTAGGGCTTCACTGAAAACAGTTCACACTGATGCCTTTAGCCTTGCAACATATACACATTTTTCTGTGTTTTGAAGATTCCCTATTGGGAGAACCAGATAGCTGCTTTGTACCTTTGTTTTTCCCTTTTTGGTACTGCAGTTGTGACACACCTTACTTAAGTGAGGAATACTCTTCTTCTGTGCAGCTTTGGACATACTAATTCTTTTCCCATTCTTAACAACTGCACTAGCAATAAATAGTTGCATTCTGTGTTGCTGTAACATGACATGATTGCTAGTCAGTGGACCTCACAGAAAAAATCACTGTGTACAGTGGTGAGACGGCTTTGCAGTTTTGTAGTCAGTAGATTTCATTTTACAAGGACAAAGGCAAAATGCCTATAAAATAAAATGTTGTTATTATTTTATATGTTAATAAATTTTAATGTTTTCTTCCTGTGTTATGATCATTATTCTCTACCATTTTATATCAGGGCATGAGGCTAGATGAATGATGTGGCCTGGAATGTACAAGCAGTCTAGCTTCTGAGCGTCATCTACATCATAAAAAAGGGTCAGTCCCAATACAATTTTTTGCCATCAAGGGAGAAAGACTAGAAGTTATTTTGCAGCTTAGCTCTGTTGGACATGCTGGTTGTGTCAGAGTAATTAATTTCTTTATGGCTGGGATGATTGCTTTTGGTTTTGCATTTAAAGTATTTAATTTTTTTATCATTATGACAATTGTA
Organism: Sagittarius serpentarius; assembly: GCA_034782735.1. Taxonomy (NCBI): domain Eukaryota; kingdom Metazoa; phylum Chordata; class Aves; order Accipitriformes; family Sagittariidae; genus Sagittarius; species Sagittarius serpentarius. The sequence goes on along the minus strand of JAVKLA010000036.1, from coordinate 9,554,289 downwards.
TTAGTTAACAAAAAGAAAATAAGAATGATTAAGAATAAGGAAAACCCCTGAATTTTAAAAGACATTTTGGATACTAATAATTGTTTAAGTTATAGAATCTGGATTAAAAAAACCCAACCTGGAAGTTTTTGTAAATGCAAATGACAGCACAGAAAGATACTAATTAGTTTTTTATTAGCATACCATAAATCTTAAGGTGACTAGAGTCTAATTTATTAAATAAATCTAGCAGTCAATCACGAGGGCTTTCTTTTAGAAGAATGATGGTTATTTGAGGTATGTTATGTTTTCTTTTCTCATATCAAAATTTCAGCCTGTCATGGATATAGATTTTCTTATAATACTTTTTTTCCCCAGACAAATCCATCTTTGGCTTGTAAGTGAATAAACAGTGTCCTTGCATATTTGTGTCAGGAATGCGTCTGTCAGTAACCCTCTTAACATCTCTTGTGATGTTTACAGTTTGCTAGAGTCTAACCCATCTTTGTTTTTCAGGTTTATAGACTGGTAGTAGCAAATACATTTGTATTCCAGGCAAATGCCAGAAACAATACTTAGCTCATATCTTAATGGAAATTCTATCTTGGGGATTTCAATGGAGTTAGATTGGAATTTTAAAGAATTACCCTTACGCTGTTGTTTTAGTCTTGACTCAACAAATCACATGGGAACATATGCGTACTGTCATTTTTAAGACAGTGAGAACAGAACTGTTGGAAATATTTCTACTGAGTCTTACTGGAGTAATGTAGTTCAGAATGGACATTCACATGGACAGGATTTACAGGATCAGGCCTTCTGCATGACTAGCTACTGGGATCCAGAGTGCCTAGTAAAATGTTAAGATTCGTTTTATTGCTCACATACGTGAATTGTTTGTAAAGGTGTGGAATATTTATAAAGAAGAAAGAGATTATCTGTTAAAAAGAAAAATAATTTTTTCAAGTAATGGTGTTGGTAGTAGTCTACCCAGTGAATGCCTAGAACAATAGCTGAAGATGTTTATTTAAAGTATCTGTGCTGGATTAAATTTTAAAATGTATTTTTGAGACTTTGCTATTTTATAGAAATTACTTGTTTTGACTAAATTGTTGCATGTCTCATTTTTTTTTTTTCCCTGAAAGCATTTTTTGGTAAGTTTATTGAACTCTTGGGTTTTTTTATTTGTTGAGGAGTACAGGTTCCTAGCATACTGGAGAAATTTTTGATTGACTTTCAGACAGCTGGTCCCATCATAATGATGTTTAATGTGATGAAAATTATTACAGAGACATATTCCTTTAGAAAATGTTACAAATTTTGCTCTTGGGAGTATTTTGCATGTCTGCATTTTTTGGATGCTTTCAGGAAAAAAAAATCTTTATGAAATGGAGTAAAGGCTATACTAAGCATGTAACACTTATTTTTGGCTGACATTACCAGTTTTTTGGCCAAGGTACCCAGGTGGCTAATTAAAGCTGGGAATTTAATGAAATAGTGTGATTTTCTATAGCTATCAGAGATGAAAGCATTGGAGTTTAGACAACAGTTACACACTACTGTAAAATGAAATCTGAAAGATACTTACATATGCAGAGACTAAATGTTAGTATTTGTCTTAAAAAGTTGGACTGGAGGAATTAAATGAACTGTAGTTAGAACTACGAGATCAATTTTTACGCTGTTCCAGAAGAAGAAGAAAATACAAACGAATGTGATTAAATGTAGTCATTACAATTAGTGATATTCACACTAGTAAGAACTAAGTGCTACTACCATTTTGATATATGTCTTTCTGCTGATCAAGGGTATGGGTCTCCATGACACTGATGTCTATTTCTTACAAAGACATTTCAATTAAAAAATTAAATAGAATGAACGGCTAGTGTAATTGATGTAAGGACATCTTGCTGTTTGCACAGCAAGATTAAGGGGCTCTAGGTTCTTTGGTCCAGACTTCATGAGAGACAAAGCTATAGGTCTGTATAAGAATTTTTTGTCTTTTTCCTTCACCTGTCCTGTTCGGATCTATGATATTCTAAGTGTACCTAAATATTTAGCACTCACAGTTTGATGGTTCTTCAGCAGTATCAGAAATCAGAGCTGCTATAGCCTATTGATTCCTATGTTGGCGATCTAAGGCCATTTTTCTGAAAAAGTTGTCGGATGCTGAGGAAAATGGATGTAGGCATTGCTGTGGTTTAGATACCTGATTTGAAGTCTAGTGCCCAGCTGAGGTGGAAGTTAACGGCTGTGGAGCATTCTGTGTGTTGAGAAAGATTATCGAAATTTATCGCAGATCAGGAGGATTCAGGAAGAGGAATGGCGTATTATGTCTGGCCGATTTTTACTGGAGTAGCATAGCTACAGTCTACTGTGAATGTACAGTTCAAAGCAATGGCTTGGTCTAGGTTTAAAAAATTAATAAACTCAGTTTAACATACAGTAAGGTAGTTTCTAGAGATGTATGTTACTTTATATAATCTTTTAGTTAGGAATGAGAGAATGTCTAATGTGCTAGAAGAATCAAATTTTATTTAGAATTTTTGTCTTATATCTGGTGATCTTCATCTCTTCTTTAGTAACTTCCAGTATCATTGTCATTTAGTATTTATGTGGCATGGGTGTTTGCTGGATACTGCTTCTCTATATTGAATGATCAAATGAGTTGGAAGATGCCTGTGAATTCCTGCAGTTTGTAACTATGGAATAGAGCAGAACTTGTTTCTTTTCTTTTCTTTCTTTTCTCTTTTTTTTTTTTTTTTTTAAACTATTGAACATGTGCTTACATTCGAGCTCCATTTTGAAAACAGCTTAGCTCCACTCTGAATTTTTTTTGTCCATGGATGAAGCTGCTAGATGCTTTATGACAATTGCTGACTGGCTATAACCATAGGAACACAAACAGAAATTTAAATTTGTTATCTGAAAAAGTGTCAACCAGCCATTTTAATGTTTGGACAAGATTAAGCATCAGTGTGAAGTGTTAGCCATCTATGCTACTTTTTAGACTGCTTTTTTTCTTCTTAAATCTTATGAGCTCAGAGCATCTTTTCTTTAAGCCAAATGTAGTGTTGGCACCACTTCAGTGCGCTCTGGGCTTGGGTGCTTTGGAACTAGTTTGAAGGCTGGCTTCCCAGTTATGTGAAGTTTGTAAAATTAGAAACACAGCATAGTATTCTATAATAATTAGTTTGAGGTGACTGTAATGTCTAGTTCAGTGGTTAAAGAATTTAGCTCATTATAAGATAATAGATACCCAACTGCAAAATGAACTATAACAATGTGGAAAATCAGAAAGGTGTGGATTTCATCTCACTGTTTTGGGGCAGTTAGGCTATCAAACAAAGAATACTTTTGCATATATTTTAGTACCAGAATATGATTAACATGTGGTGCTAAGATCAGTTCTACCGCCCAGACCACTGCAGCATACATTTCAGATTTTGAAGACGTATATCTTAAAAGGTAATATTTTATTTATTTTATTCTGTCTAATGAATTTTGTGGTCTTATAGCTTTAAACTGAAACAGTGTAGCAGACCACATGAAACTAATTCCTCATAATAAAGAATAATGTAGACTCAACTACGCATATCAGCATAGCTACTAGTAAACTATGTGGATATTTTATATCCTATATGGTAATGGCATATGATATTTTATGCTGATTGTGTACTGTTCCCAAATATTTTTCTATTTCTTGTGCATAATTTTTACTTATCCTAATCTTCCATTTTATTAAAAAGCATTTTAAAAACAGAGCCATGTGAAAAAATACTGGAACAAGCATACTCAAAATATATACTGGATCAAGGATTGTAGTTGATATATTTGCTGTAAAAAAAGAAAAAAAATATTTCCTCTATTGAACTCCTCCTGTACCTTTAACACCAGCATGAAAGAAAACTACTCAGCAAGGCTTTTTAACTGTAGCATTTTCTTTTCATTTCCACAGGCATGTAGTCAGTTGTGGAAGAAAGAGAGGCTACCACACAGCTTTCTTTTATTTCCTTCTCTTCAAGATTTTGCATATCACAGGCACCAGATGTTTTCCTTTGCAGCTTTACCATGTTCTACTTTTCAGTGTGGCATTAGACAGAAACTGAAATGGGAAGTTGTGAGAGGGAAGGGTGATGAAAGAAACAGTTAGCATTGGCGTAAAATTGAACTTAGAGACTGAATATAAATTAATTTATCATTTACTGAGCATTAGATTGGAAACCATTTTATATTTTAACAGCACAAAGTCATATTACACCACCAAAATTTCTGCCAAATACCACATTTATATATGAAGTTGTGAAAGTCATTTTTTCTAATATTCATTTTGGTTTTATGGTGATTAGGTCTATGCTTACAATTATGTGACATGGACCCATGAAAGAGAACTGATTTTCACTTGGAGTTGCATAGAGCATCTCATGTATATTTGAATACTTGATTTAGAAAGACAAAGGGCAACACTCTAAAATTCCTGAGGAAATTTCGTAAAAAATAAAACAACTTGATAGTTAAAACCATTATATTCTTTAAGACCTAGAAACAAGGAACATGCAATTTCTGGTTGTTGTTTTATTAATCTGCTAGTGTAACTTTGACAGAAATATTTAGCACTGTCATGTTGCTTGCTTATCATTAGTTAGCTGTGGCAGAGTGTTGTGTTTTCCAGAAAATTAACCTTTCTTAACACACTATGACAAAATACTGGTGATTTATGCTATACTTCCAGGCCTATTGAAGGAGGTCTCATGTAGGCAGGTTTCTTCTGACCATTGTGTAGTGTATTTTTTGTTCTCAATAGAACTTAATTTGGGGTTTTAAACATGATGCCAGAAATCTACGAAGAGACAGCTGTAGTGCTGTACTGGTGCTCTCTTTGAGCTGGGAAAAAGGTGTTTCTTAGGAGTCTTGTCGTTTTGTTAAAGTTAGGTCTAAAGGGGAGAGAGCCTTAGCTGTATAGTATATTAGAACTATGTCTGGGTACTATAAAAAATATTTGAGAATATTGAAGGAAGATCCAGGCTAAGGTCTCAAAATCTCTAGCATTGCTAAATGCTAACTCCTGACTAGAGTTGGTTCAACCTGGAGAAGCTCAGCTGTTCATCTTCCAGTCACTGTTTTGTGTAATATAGAAATGATTGTACTAAAAAGAAATACATTTAAAAAGGATGGCTTTTGATTTTTTTTTCCTGAAACTGGTCTGTTTTCTGGCAACAATAACTTGTTGGGGATTCTTTTAGCTTTATGCTATGTACAGTCTTCACAAATTTTATTTCTAACATTAAAAAATAAGTACAAAAGACAAATGCTGTAAACAGACGATCAGTTAGGCTAATCTATCTTTTTGTGCCTTAACAGGCTGATGCAAACTCTTGAACACAACGATAGGATAAATCTGTTTTTCAAATAGAGGAATTCATACTTGTCTTCTTAAAAAGATATCTCTGAGCTTGATGTAGATTCTTTTAAAAAGCAAAGATTTTTATTTGAATTAGTTGTACCCAATTTTCTTTTACTAGGCAAGTTGAAGTTAATTTTTAGTAATAATAGATTAGCTTTTCTGTCATGTACTGTACCTACAAACTTGTAGAGGAAGCGTCTACTAAGAATTTTTAATACCATGGCAGCATTTATTGATTAGAGCTTCATTGTAAATTTTTCAGTATAAATAAATAGTGAAAAAAACAGTGGTAGGACAAAGAAACCAGTGATAGAAGTAAACATAAAATGACCTAGTTTCTTTAGCATAATAAAATCAGTGCAAGTAACGTATTCAGTAACTTTTTTTTTTTCACTGAAATTTCTAATGTGGAAGCAACAGAAACATTTTCAGTGATCCTTTTGGGCACAGAATAATATTCTCTTCATTTGCCAAAATAGGATTAGTGAGTAGATCCCAGTAGGAATTTGCACATGACTTTATTTTTAAATAGATAAAAGGGAGTGAATTCCTCAAAGTCAAAGAAAGTCGGGAAAGAAATATCTAAGAATCCACACAGGTAGAAAGCATTACTGCAAGGATATTTTTTCAGTGCCTACCAGGCAAAATTAGGTTGCCTTCTTTCTTAAGAGGGTCTATGCTAAGTATCAGAATCAGGAATGCTTCTGGTAACTTAATGAATAAGATCCACAGCAAGAGATAATTAAATGTTGAAACAATTTAAAAATGTATTTTTTGCCTGAGTACAGTCTTAACAAAATAAAATATGTAATGGAGGTAAAAGTTGTTTCATTTTCATTAGAAGTTACTCATAAATCTGTTTGTTGATAATATTTTGTAGGAAGAAGTCTCATTATTAAAAAAGGTAGAAATGTAATGTTTTTGTTATGTACAAAGCTATTTGTAAAGGCATCCTTTATTCTTCATGGCATATTTATGACCTGACCTTCTACCCCACCATACTTTAATCCTCAGAAACATTGTATTTATAGTCCAGGTTTTCAAAAACAGAATTTCACAGCATACATTAGTCGTCACCTTCACCTTCTGCTTCCTTTGAAATTAATGCTACTTAAAGCACCCATTAAAATTGTTCCCGAACTCACTGAGTGTGTAAGGATTGTTGGATAATCTCACGCTGTTACAACAATTTTTCTGCGTAGTGCTTAGAACACGTATGAGTATTTGTGAGCAAATGATAAAAAAGGAAAAATCTTGTAGGCTCAAATAATTGCTTTACCATTGTATAATCTGATGGTATTAAAGCTATTTTGATGTGCCATCTTGAAAATAAGATGAAGTTTTATTGTTTACATCTGATACTTGGAATATTTGTACCTGTTGGAGAATCAATATCCTGTGTCATAGTCACAAGTTAATTTACTGAGAAAAAGAAGAGATTGCAGTCATTAACACTAATGCATATGTGTATGCAATTCTTAGACATATGAAGGACCAAAACAAGAAGGTTGCCAATCTGAAGCACAATCAGCAAATGGAGAAAAAGAAGAATGCGCAGTTGTTGGAAGAAGTTCGTAGGCGAGAGGACAATATGACTGACAACTCTCAACATCTACAAGTGAGTTTATTTTCAGTTGTGTTTTAAAACCATCAAAGATTGTACACTTCTGTTTCACTGTGTGTCTTCCAGGATGTATAATGACTCTCTTCCCACGAAGAGCTGATGGCTCTCTCCTTTCCTACCAGAGCATGCATTACTGACTTCAGTTGCATCCGTGAAATATTTACTATTTAGGGTGAGGAAAAAAACAATAGAAGTTGAAGCCCTCTCCTCACAAGGTCTGTATTTTACTTATTTAAAAGCAAGTAAGTCATTATAGCTTGTTTTGAGGAGAGTCAGAAAACAGAAGAATACTTATCCTTTCTGGATTTTATTTCTGTGCTATTCACACGATTATATCCACAAGCCATGGTGAGGTTATATAGTCTGGTTATGAAAGTTCAGCATGTTTGAATATTAAATAGTAGTGTGCTGTGATTTTTTTTCTTCTTTCTTTTTTTTTTTTTCTGGGCAGACATTTACATATCTGTGTGATTAGCTCTGTAAAATACAATTTTGTTTTTCAAGTGCATTCAATTGTGTAACAGAAATTCTGCCATATTTTCCAGTGTGGAGATTAAATGCAACAACATTTGAGACCTATGAGCCCCTTCCTGTTCTGTGTTTCTAGATGTAGCTCTTCACATTAAGTTGCCTTTCCTGCAAGTGAAATTCTATATCAGCAGGGATATCATCATCTGGTTGCATACTCAGATCATTTAATGAGTGAGATTTCATCTTATTAATTCACTGTACATGCATACGTAGTAGGTTAAAAGGGTGAGGACAGATTGTCTAATAGGGTAATGGTGAATTTAGAATCCTCACCAAAGACCATTTTTATCTTATGTACTTAGCCGTAGCATAGAGGAGCACTGGAGACAGCTATAGCTGCCTCATTTGACAGCTCTCTTATAATCATTACTGCACAGTTACTACATCAGCAACTCTTTTCTTACAGTTGGAAAGAAAAGGTTCTCCTATTTTTTTTTTTATTTAAGATAGATTCTGAACCTTATTCTAGGAGAATTTCTACAGTTCGTAAGTTACTGAGTTTGGGCATTGAGATTTGAAAGATAATTAACTGATCTGGTTAAATGGTACATTACATACTAGGGAATTTGTATTAAAGGCCACAAACCAAGTGTGATGCTTGACTTCTCTGAGATCTGACCATGAAAAACTATGAAGGGAAGTACTGATTTCTGTCAACAACATCAATGTCTCCATACCCAGTGTTTATAGGCAACTTTAATTTACAGTGCAAAATATCAGTTTTGCCTTGATCTGGTTAATATAATGGGTTTCTGGAAAATTTCCAGTAGATGGAATTTGACCCTCACATGCCTCATATGGTACTGTGTTTCTCATGTGTACCTACACGCAAAATGGAGAAATTAATGCCACACCTCTCTTCAGGCTTGTGCTGGTGAAACTGTATGTCAGAATCAAATTCAGGAAATGATACATTATTTATGCATCTGTGTAGTGTTATGTATACTTTATAACCTTGGTCATTACATACTGATTGCATCACCATGCATTCTACTGCATGTAATATAGTAATAAAACCTTGTGAAGTATTTGGTCTGACAATATGATATATCAAAATTAAATTGCAGTGTTGAGCAGCTACTTGTAATTAATGTGGTTCAGTAAAGAGACTATATTAGAGCTTTATTTTTTCAGTATTATTTTGGAAATCTATCAGAGTGGTGTGATCACTAGAGAATAGAAGTCATTCCTAGGGTCTTTGATGTAACTGCTATACTGGAGCTTTCAAGTCATGTGATGAGAATGGGTCTACTAAATGGAAGCAGCATGGCTGAATAGCCTGAATTTAGAAAGAAAAGCCTTGTATAGGTCATCTGTGCCGTTCACTTGCCATAAAGTATTTACACACTTAGAACAGTTTATGAAAACCTGTTAACTAAAACCTGTTATTTTTCTGTTACTATGCCTTAAAACATTAATATTTTAATATTGTATACTTGAACATACTGTGTTCAGTAACGTATGTGTGTATGTGTTATGGCCTATCCTACACTTGCTGAGCTGCTGGGAAAGCAAAAAAGAGAGGATCCTAGCTGCTTTTGCATATCAGTAGGTGCTTTGCATTCCCCAAATCTTCCTCCAGTAGCTGCAAGAACAGGAGGAAGTGAGTATTGGTGGTCTCTGCTGCTGGCATGCTGGTACAACTAATTCTGCCTTCTCTGGCTTGAGCAAAACAGGCAATCTGCCGCTTTCATCAGTTTGCTGCCGTAACTAGTTGTTATATTTACTGTGTCTAAATGTTTCCTCATTTCCTTGGCTTATTTCTTCCAACACCTTTCTTAATGTTGGCTGTTTTGTTCATGCAGGGGTGGATGTGTTCTACCATTGCAGTTTGCTTCTTTAGTGAATTAGGCTGGCTGTCACTGCATTGGATCATGGAGGAAGCAAATCCATCTGAATAAAAATGGCTTGTTTGACTTTACAGACTGAGCCATAAAATACCTGGAGGTATTTGCAGTTGCAAATCAAAGGTTGACTCTACAGCACTATCATGTGTTCAAGTAAATCCCTAATGAAACAAAGTGAATGTAGAGGGATGGAGAAAAGCAGCCAAACTTGATGAACATCTGGCAGCTTTTTCCTTCCCCAGCGAATTAAGATACAGAGTTGCTTTGATCTAGCAGGTGCAGGAGACAGATACCATTTCACTGCTTTAGAGGACCCTTTCCAAAATGGGCTTGATCACGTTTGTCTTTGTATGATTGCTTCTTTCATAAAATCAAGGAAAGTGGGGTAGTGGTAGTATCTGGGCCTTTTTTTCTTGGAGGTAAAGGAATTTTTATTCTCTGTGGAAGTTCCTAAAGGAAAATGAATCACAAAATTCATTGTTCCAGTAAAAGTTCATGATACTACTTCTACATGTAATGGAAATATGTCCTTGCCTCACATATTGGGAGCTTGAGGTTTCCCTACATTGCAAGATTTGGGGAGTTTTAGTTGTTCTACGTAAGTGCCATAGTGAATCTTGTAAGTAAAGCAAAGAGTTTGACATTGAGTAGTGGAGGTAACATGATTCTGATGTGCATTTATTCTGCTGATAGGAGAGTATTTTGATTCAAAGTTTTTCACTGGTATGGTTTATTTAGTTTATATGTGTAAGGTAGTTACAAATATTAAGTGAGAGCATCAAGTCTTGTTCTTATATGAATCTGATGAGTAGATGGTTGACTGGTTAAAAGCCCAAGCAAACTCTAAAGCTTCAGTCAATTAGCTTTGGTATAGAAAGGAAATTTTTTCATAAGAGTTGTTTAAAAAAACCCCCTTCCTTCTCTCTATGGAGTTGTTTAAAGAGCAAATATCTCTTAAACCATAAGTTTTTCCTTTTAAAAATATTGATCAAGAGCACTGGTGGATGCAGTTATGATTTTGATTGGCCTGTACGGTTTTTTATTTCAGGGTGATTTTGATATGAGACTTTTGTACCTGGTCACCCAAAACTATTTTGTGTATTTGGCATAAGATGAACGTTTACTCCTGTAATATTTAACCACAATGCCTGGGTGCAGGGATGGCATACAGCTGCTTTCTGCAGGTCTGAGTATGCAGCTACGTTGTGAGTGTTCTAGATTTGAACTTATTTATGCATGTGTTTAAAAGCATACATATAATGCAGTACGTAACAGGTAACAGATAAATTTATTTTCTTTCCTACCAACCCAAGGATACAATACTTTCCCCAGGAAGCAAAATATAAACTGAACTTCTGGTGATTTGAACATATACAGAATTCAAATTGGAATACAAGAGTTGACTAAATGAATGATCTGACAGAGTAGAATACTTGATCACTCTTGATACTAAATTTCAGTTTATAAATAATATATGGAGTTAATAAAATGTTGTAACAGTAGTGATCTAAGGGATTAAGTGAAGCAGGATTTGTGGGGAGACACATGATGTGAAATAAATACTTTGAAAAACAAGTTTCTGGGACTACTGTGCATCTGCTAATTAAAAATAAAATTACTAAATTAACATCTTAGTAAACCATAGGGATCTGACCACCTTTTCTTATTACTGTTTGTAATACCTTCTACTATGTTTAGTAGAAACACCATATGTTTATAGGCATTTATGTTTATAGGCATTTATAACGCGTAGTGCTTGTGTCTATACTGTACTTGTTACATTTGTGAATGATGTATTGAGCTGTTAGGGTAAAGTATATCCTAAAATTCTCTGGCCTGATATAATGATTGTATTTGTTGGCTAGCTGTGATAAGCTGGCTGTTGGCTAGCTGTGATAAGCTCAGCTGAGAATTGAAGAGCAATTAGACTAGTGAAATTACATTTACTCCAGCCAAGTCTCAATCCCTTTTGCAGAAATACTGGAAAAGGTGTAATAAGAAAGCTAGTATAATTGTCCGTGGACTATTCAGAGAGACATCCAGGGCAAAATGAAGCAATCAGTTGAAGTGCCATCCATTTCGTGCAGCTCAAGGCTGAAGCTCTACCCACTCAGCTGTCCACTTACTTTCTGGTAGGCTGGGAGAAATTCAGAAGTCTGTAGTTTCTTTGAAGCTTCAATAGTATGTAATAGTTCCTGAAGCTTGTAGCATTGTGTATATTCATGACACTTTTAACTATCTTTTCAGATAAAAACCTCTTAAAACTGGTTCATATCCTAACATCCGTGCTTACAGGTCAAGTTTGAGTCTCTGATGGCCCCATCTCACAGCACTCCAGGGCCACTGCTGTGATGGAGAGTGCCCTGGGATGCCTGGGGAGGGAATTCACTTTGGTCTCCCTCAGCTATCAGCTATAATTGTGAGTGATGCTTCAGGTGTGGTTTTGGGGGGTTATTTGGATCACTGTAAAATTGGAAACATCAGGGAGCCAGACTTCAGATTAATTCTTGGGAATGAAGAATAGTTGTGAGGTTTTCTGCTTTTTCCTTCCACAAATCAAGGGCAGACATGTGCAAATCTTGCCAAACATGATGGTCATATATTACATAAAGCATCACAGCAGGAGAGCTGTCCCTTGAACACTTTATCATGAAATTTTTTAAGAATGATGTATCTAACATGCCTTCATCTTTCTCTCTTTTTTTGTCTGCCTTAAAAAGATAAGCCTTTTTGAGAAATACTGAGCTAAAAATTATACAGGTATCTTGTTGTAAGGTTGCACATAATACCTCAAATCTCTTTGCAGGATCTTGAAATGTTATAGATGTCAGACGTTTATTTCCCGAGATGTGGTTTTCTTGATTCCTGTGTGGAACATATTTGTTCCAGTAACACTGTTACCCCAATAGAATTGGGAAAGAAAACATTTGCATAACATTGAGAACTTGAGTGGTTTTGGTTTTGATTCCGATTTTCAAACCTGCTGTAATAACAACAACAAAGTCCTTTCTTTTCTCTAGAATAAACAATAGGAATGTGGATGTAATAGTATTCCCATATGTCTCATCACATAGCCTCAAAGGAAATTAAATGTATGCTTTTGTCTGATTATACTTTTCATAAATGTAAAGTATCAATTTATGAAGTGAATTGAACCTTACGGAATCATATCTGTACTAAGTCCAGAAACACTTCTCTGTAGAAACTTTATGCAAACTGACGCATACGTGTCAGAGAGGTACAGGGCTGAGCCTGAAAACAAAGTTAAAAAGTTTAATACCCTGTTCTGCTCTGATCCGCACAGCTTCTGTGTGTTTCCGCCTTTTCTTCTGGTTTATCTGCTGGAAAAGTTTTTGACTCTCCTAATGTTTTAAATGCTTGGTATATTTGTCACCATTCTCTTTCAGGTAGCTTGGATTTTCTTTGGGTGGAAATCCACATGCTGAAAAGAGATATTTCACTATAAAAATTGGTTTTGAGTGAGAAAATGTGTAGTTCTCATTGATTTCAAATACATACAGGCAGCTTGATCAATGCTCTAAGCCTGAAGTACTGTGAAACAGATTGTGTACATGTACATTTTCCAGGTGTAAATATCTCGCTTTTCAAAAGGAGTCCAGCATGTCAGCCTTGCTTTGTCACTGGACAGACTGAGGCAAGGCAAGAATTCTAGTTTTTCCATAGTATTGTACAGGCTGGAAATTTTTTCTTAGGTAATGAATAAAACATGATCAGGAGAAAGTCCTACCAAAAGGAGATAGGAAAACTGGGTCGTTCACATTACTGCTGTCTGATTCTTGCCATGTGAATATCTGTGATATTTTACTCACTAAAAATAGCTCCCAAGAGATTTCACAGCTAGTCAGCATGAATCCTCAAACTTGGATTTGTTTCTTTACTTTTCACTCTGTGCTTCAGCATATAATTTTCATCTCTGTAATAGTTCTAGAAATACAAAATATACTGAAGACATAGCACATTGCCATATGTTATGTCTATGTCTTTTAAAATAAAATAGCATGGCCTAAACAAGGGGTATACCTGACATTAATTTATTATGATTTTTCTCTTAATGCAGTGTATTTCCTACTGCATTGTCTCAAAAACTTTGAAACTATAATTATTAATAAAAAGAGGAAGCTAGGGAATGAGATGAAGTCTTGCAAATAAAAATGAACAGAACAGTGTACTCGGTTCAGGGACAGAAGAAACAGTCGTGACTGTTAAATAGACAGGCATTAGTGTACGTAGCTGACATAAGGCACGAGAGAATTCACTGCATAAACACACAGCTTTGTATTTATTAGTGCTGAAATACATATGCAGTGAGAAAGCTCAACCTTTTAAGAGGTTAAAATCATGAGTTATTATATTAAAAGTGAATTCTAGTTTAAGCATGCATCCAAAGGTGAACCTTTACCTCTCTGGAAGGCTTTAATAATTTCAAGTGTTCACGAGATTCTGTATGTTTCTGTCTTCAGAAAACTGGTCGTTTTGTGGGGGAAGATGGAGATAAGATTGGGATTTTGCCTTTTACACCATTCGTCTCTGATTTCCATAATGTGCATACGTGAAATGCTCATTGTAGTCTAGCTCTGATGAGTAGAATTGCTCCCTACCTTTCATTCACTTGTGGGTAGAGGATAACGGTAAATAGGTGACTGCTCTTGCTTTTGCTTTCTCAGTATTATGAGCAATCAGAACACACAGATGAGATATGATGGAGATAGAATTTTGGAAATATGTACAGAGGCAAGAGAAAGGATAAGATATGGTCTGAAATGCTTGTGAAGATTTTAACTCTTGCTAATGTTTCTACTATCAGATAGAAATATTTTGAAACAAAAACTAGGTTTTTTGCAAGTCTGTGTAAGAGTCAGCTGCAACAAGTCTTTCAGTCTTTGTCTAAGTTAATAAAGAATCATAAGGTTTTGGAACCAGTTCACTGACAAATTCAGAAGATGAGGTAAGCTACAGCTAGAATGAAGTTCTCCCTTTAAAGCTCCCATGGACCTGTTTGTGGAAAATACAGAATAGAACCTTATTTTTATTATGGTTTTAGTGAGTGGAAAAACTTATTTTACCGGAACTTTTCTACAGTTAAAGCAGAAGCTTAATGATACGCCTGACATTTAAGATCGAAGACTGTGATTGTCTTATGTTGTAGATGTCCTATTTAATACTGTAGCCCATGCAGAAATTTTCAACAACCTTATTTCCAAAGTTTCACACTAAATTGTAATTTTTCTGACTGGATACATTTATTCAAGCTGTTGCAAATACTTTTTAGCAAGTGAGTTTGTTCCAAGTGCAAGTGAGCAGTTTTTGGAATTTTTGGCTAAGTTCATGTATAGTCTATTACGTTAATGAACTAATGTACTAAGAAATGTAAAAATCAATATTTTATGCTAGTTTTCTGTAACACATCTACAGAATTCTCTTTAATGTATTGCTTGAAAACTAAAATATGTTCTTGTATGCTTCTGTTTTCCAGCTATTGGTTCCTTGGGGACTCTAAAGTTTTGTCTTTGAGTGGTTAAGCTGAAGTTTGGTCAATTTGTAAGAAAGTGTTCAGGTACATGTTGAATAGTTTTACCCTTATAAAGCAAGAGTTTTGTACTAGCAAATGGAGAGAACCTAGCACAGTAGATTACACAATTGTGTGCATTAGTGATATCTTAATGGGTACTTCCTTTGGCATTTCTCTGTTTCTCTAATTATAGGTGGATTTTGCCAAGATAGAGTGTAGCTCGTAATTACAACTTCAAAAATGTCCAGCCTTCAGCAAAGGGTATAGCTTATTATAAATTTCACACAGTTCAGGGAACTTCTTTTTCTCTTGTGAATATATAGGAAAAAGGCAGGAATTGCATTTTCTTAAAGAAGCCATTTTCATGTAGCTGAACATAAATTTTTAATAGACATTTTGAAAAAGTAAGACTTAACAAAACTCTCTTTTCTGTGACACATTGATAACCAATCTATAAAAAAAATCCTTGAGCGGTGACTCAGGCAGCGTATAATAGAAAAAATAAATAAGCCTGTGATGATGTAGTGCAATATATTAAAAAATGATTACCAGATTAGAAGTGCATACTTAGAAAAATCAGACTAATCAATTCAACCACATGTAAGACTATTGAAGACACAGGTAGTATACTTATCTTCAGATTTCTAGCATAATATAAATATAAATTCAGATTGTAAACATGGATGGACATTCAGGAATTATCTTTCCTTGTCCTGTGGAAATTCCATAAGTTGTGGATAAATTCCATATGTGTTGCTGAAACGTGTGTTGAACTTCAGCCAGTAGTTTAAGATTATGTTGAAGAAAATATTTCTAAAAGGTTTCAGATGAAGAAAAGTATTTGAGAGTGTACAGAGGGCAGGAAGGTTGATTGGTAGGTCTGAGGATCAATACCAGAAGTGTTTTTTTTTTTTCCTTTGGGGATTTACTTCGACATTTGTTTTCATTGTGCAGTGTAATCCCCAGAAGCCAAAACTACTCTTGTTATAAAATGTCCCTATAGACACTCTGTGAAAATCTCACTTGAAGATCAGTTTCTACTAGACTCAAAGCCTCTTAAATCTTTCTGGTTTTGTCATAATTGGTAGGTTGACAGAAGTGACTCGGTGTTCTGTGCTATGTTGATCTAACCAGTTATAATGTAAAAAAAATTTACTGGGTAAAACTTATTAGTACAGCTGTTGTATGTAGTTATGTCCTTTGTTTTGTCTAGAGTATTACGTTATATAAGTATGTACAAAGTAACATGAATTTTATTCTTAGAACTAACCCAATTTATTAGTTTTGGATTTTTTAAGCAAGTACACAATATTATAGAACGTTATATATAATTATGTTATATACTTATATATAGTTATTAATAGAACATTTGCACTATTACAAGGACTCCTAGAGCATCCCATATCAGAAAGTCTGAATATTGACTTTCTTGTCTTTCTCAGTTTCTACAGTTAAGTCAGAAACATGTTTTCCAGTGTTGTCTAAGTAATGTTAATTCACTGACTTCAGTTACCCAAGAATAAAACCTGGACATCTTGATTTGCAAACAAAGTTAGATTTGTATATTCTAATAAAATTATTTGGAAATCTGTGAACTGCAATTATTGACAAGTATTTTATGCTTAGATTAAATAAGTTATTTCTACAATGTGCTTTAATAAGTGCTTTATTAGTTGAAAAGGGCATATATGGCAAGGCACTGGAAGAAAAAGATCCTGTTGGGAAAAACAGAACTGCAACAATAAGAAACAAGAAAAATTTAATATGATACACCTTTTTTTCTCCCCCTCAATATTTATGTAATAACTCACACATGTGGGTCTCCTGTTGTCTCCAGGGGGCAATCACATTCACCATGCATCAAAAGAAATAGTTCGGTTAAACCAACTCTCCCTATCCAGCAATAATTACCACAGCTTTACACTGAGATATAGTTGCAAAAGGTTAGTCAGTAGGGCATCTGCAAATCAAGTCATATGTCAACTCTACATCAATAACCTCATTATAATAGATGTTAGTATTTCAGCACATGACTGTCCAATGTAGCATTCCGTGTATAGTTCATTTTTAACTTTTACATTGACTTATAACTCTTCTAATATTTAAACACTCTATATTACATAAATTATAATCAATGACAAAGGCAATGATTTAGACTGAAATTCTGCAAAGTGAAATTGCAATAAAATGTCTGACCCTATTTGTGTAGCTGTCTTCAATATAAGATAAATATAGGAGGTTTAACCCTGTAATATAAAAGCAGTATAATGGAAATTTGTATTAGCATAGATTTTCCAATTTAGGCATTGCTTAAAAATGTTACCTATACTTTTTTTATTTTCAGTTTTCACAAATGAAAGCTGTTTTCCTATATATAAACTAGCAAAAAAGTAATCATATTCTAAAAAGAGAACTGATTAGCTAAGTTCTGTGCAAACTCTGTCTCTATATACTTTGTTATATTCATAGCTTATCCATGGGCTATAACTTTTTTTGTTGAAAGCTTGACAGGCTGGATGAAAATATAAAAAGGTTTTAAAAAAACCTCCTTGTGCTCTGCATCAAGCCCAGGTTTCTAGCTAGTTGCATAATTTTGTCCCATATTTACCTGTTTGTAACCAGTGCTAGCTGTGGCTGCTGTTTGTCACTCTCCATATATCATTTTGAATAGCATGCAAGTCTGTTACTAATACATCTGGTGAGTTACAAAAGTTCTGCTTGAGGTAAGCCTAAGTAGAATTATCTTGGTTGGTTGCTAATAAGCCAGATTTATACCACTTATGTCTCATTACAAGTGTTCTTGATAGCCTTATACACTATTACTTACAGACTACCTCATGTTACAGGCTGTAGAGAGAAGGGAGGTGAAGGTGCTTCTTTACATAATCTTGTCTAGAACACTCCTAACTTGGAAAGTTTTCTTAGCATTATTTATTGTAAATGCATCTTTTCTTTGAGAAGCTTTCATGTGATAGATTTCATTAGAAGATTTTGGGACCAAATTGCACCATTATACTTTGCTAATCCCCCTTTTTTTTAATTGTTTGGTTTTAGTTGGGCAGAATTTAGCCAGGAAAATTAGTGATGGTAGAATAGATAAGTCAGGGAAAAAGGCAATTTTCAAATCTCAAGCTGGATCATCAGATCTTGGAGTTAAAGAAAATATACTTTACTTCTAATTTAAATATTATGTGATCAGATTAAACCCAATTAGAAACAAACAAGTATTGGCCACCTACTGAAATTTGTAGTCACTTAGAGCAAAGTCATATTCAGGCATTGACTCTTAACCATCGAAGTATGAGAGTAAATTGTTAATATTTTCAGGTTCCTAGCTGTTTTGGAATACATGCAAGTTAAAATGGTACGCACAGGCTGCCAGAAAATACTCATTTGTGACTAAAGGTAAAACTTTAAGTGTTCAGTTAAGAAACCACACATTTGTCAAAACATGCTTATTTTAATAGATCTTGAAGTATTTTACAGAATAGAGGTATAACAAATACATTGAAAGAAACCGAGGCATAAAGAGTAAAGGTTACGCGTAAGGTGTCCCAGATGGCTGCTGGCACCATTAAGGAGCATAGACTTAGTCTAGTTTGTCCAGTATTCCATTTACTGGTCTGAACTGTTAAGTGATAAGATTTTGAAGTGGTGTGTTACTCATGATACGAAAAATGTTTGCTAATGAATTGATACTGATTGAGGTACTTCATGCAGGTGAATTTGATATAGTTTTTGGTCCAATGAGCGATTGGAAGATTGGTCTTTAGCATATGAAGGATGAGGAAGACTACATACCACATTACCTTTTCTGTAGCAACTAGGCAATTTTACTAGTCTCTCGCTTCTCTGTGGATGGTCTATAACAGCTGCATATGAAGAAAAAGAAAAGAGTACTGCCATTTGCGGTTGAGATTTCTTTTGAAATAGATTTAGATTTTTTTTTACCTGGATTATCAAGATAATCAGATAATTCAACAACAAACAACACCAGAGTGCAGTACATTAAATTTTATAGAAGGCTGTTCTTTCAAGTTACAGCTAGGGTCCTTACTGCCTTAGCAAGCATTTCTTTGATCCTCTAATTCTGTTTGTATTTTTCCATTTCTCTTTTTCCTTGGAAAACAGTTTGTTTAGCTTCTGCATCAGAAAAAGATTTCTTCCCTAGAAATACCTTGGAAAAAGCCTGATAGGTTATGGATATTGTTGAAGTCCCAATGTTTTCACTCAATAAATGTATTAGTACAATTGGAGGGTTTTTTCCGTTATTGTCAATAGCGAAAAATGAACTTTATTTAAAATATTAGTTTGATGTAGATTAACTATAAAAATGTTAACTTTGAATCTTGAACACCAAATCTATGCACAGAATGGAGAATATTTTCATATGGCCTTCTAAAAAATAGATTTTGAGTCATTCTTTGTATTTCTGTGGATTTTTTAGTGACATGAATTAGAAATGCTTTTACAAATGCATTTGTTCTTTAACTGGGGTGGAGTTTTATTAAGCAGTATTACTTGGTATCAGCCAGTCATGTTTCTTTTCACAGTTGCATATTGGCATAATTAAAGCATTTGACACCTACTCTTTAGCTGTCGCATACCTTTGTTGTATTGAGAACTATCATAATTTACCCATGTAGAATCTATGACAAAGATAAAAGCCAGGTGTATATGATTCCCCCTCCTTTTTTTTTTTTTAAACTTCAAAGAGACTTTTTAACAATGTGAACAGTGTGTCACGAGTGCTATAGTCCCTTTGTTTTGAAGAAAGAATTTTGTGTTTTCCTGCATATGGGGTGAATTCCTGGCTCTAGTAAAGTTAATGGGAATTTTGCCACTGCCTTGTCAGATAAAGATTTCTCACATGAAGAGAAAAATAATTAAAAAACCTCTGTACAGACAAAAAATAAACTTGAAAGGTCATTGAGAAAACAGATCTCAAGTACAAATGGAAACAGTCCATTCTTATTCATCATTTACATCTGACCTGTTGATGGGAGTTGTAATTTGTGAGAAAGTTCTTCCGCCGTCAGCTGTAAGGTTTGTCAAGATTGGCTTTCCTGTCTGGGTGTTCTTTTATAAGAACGTTTGGCTGCCAAGTTCTAGCAAATATCATTATTTCTCTTAATACAGACATTAGAAAAGACTGGTAGAAGGCTGCTGTCTGGTTCTCATGCTTTCAGCATCTTGTGCATGATGGCTTTGTTCACCTTTTACTTACGAAACTTAGAAACTGATAAACACTAAAATGATTAGTACTATAAGCAGGATAATTGGTATCTTAAACTCCTCTTTTCTATCTTTTCTCTAAATGTGAAGTAAGCATATCACAAGAATGCTAGAAAGCTGGCATATAAAACATCACCTAATAGCTTCCTACCTAGAAAACTTTGCTGTGAATACGTTCATGGGATACCTAGATGAAGCTATCCTACATCCATTGTGGTAGGATATGAATTATCAACTGTACTTAGCTGCCTGACATGAGCTAACCTGTGTATTGTTGGTTCTCTAAGGTGCTCTATTCCAATTTTCAACTGCAAATTACATTCTTTCCTTACCTAATTGAAATGTGTATAAAGTAGCTATTAAATTAAAACACATATTGAATTATCTAGTAGACAGTCAGGTGAAATAATTTATCTCAAATCCTGAAAATGTTTCTTAAAAGCTAAAAGGGAAAATTTCATGTAACTGTTGTCCTGGATGATCCCACAAATCGTGATTTCCTTGTTTGCATTGCTGTGGTACTTTGAAAAGGACATTATAAAATGCATATGAAGACATTTGAAGAATATTTATTTCTGTAGTTTCTCAGTGTGGAATTATCCTGTAGTAGCACTCTCCTGGTCATATAAGGGAAGCAGGGACCATACACAAACATTTTGATCATGGTAATGAGCAAGCTGCAGCTGAAGTCGGAGGGGATCCAGGAGGCAGGAATGGGGATAGGAGTGGGTGTGGGGCTGAGCTGAGATGGAGGTCCAGGGCCTGTAGGCAGGGGGTGGGGGAAGGTCCAGGGTGATGCCAGTCAGGGCCACTAAGGCCTGTTGGTGCCCTCAGGCCTCTGACAGCAGCCCCCTGCCTTCCCCATCCTCCCACCTCCTGGATGTCTGGGCTCTGAGAGGCCTGGCTGTGAAGTGACCTATTTGCCATGAGGTGTCAGTGGGCTGTTTCAGGGGTCAGGGAGGTGGCACAGGGGACTTGGAGCTGGGTCAGCATCATGGCAGGGACATGGCTCAGGGGCCTGCAGCTGGTGGGGGAGAGTTGGTGTTTGAGGCTGCCACTGAGAATCCACACACACGCTGACAGAGAAGTCCCTGAGGAGCCTGGGGCAGGGTAGGGGGTCAGCTGCTGGGAGATCAGAGCCCAGAGCCCTGGGCCCTCAGGAAGAGGGACACAGGTACCATGGTGCAGGAGTGCAGCAGGCCAGGGCTCACCACCAGGCTGCAGGGCAGGCCAGCTACCCCCTCGTGGACTGGGAGCACAAAGCCATTCAGGCATGGGCTGTGCCCTCGCCAACTGGTCTAGTCCCACAGGACCTCAACAGGGTGGACAGAGCTGGGTGCTGGCAGCAGGGTCTATCCACAGTCCTAGGCATGACTAGTGACGTAAGCTGGGTCCAAGGGCCATCGGGTAACCCAGTCAGGAGGAGCAGGAGACGGGGGCAGAGGCCTGACTGGGAAGAACAGACTGCCATGTACCCTCCAGGTCCACTCAACAGATGAGATACTGACAGCTGAGGACTGACCTCTGTCCAGGGGACAGGGATGGAGACAGGTAAACCTACAACATAGTTGTGGCAGATATATGGCATATTATGTAAACTGTTTTCTTCACCTTACTGTTGGTTTGGCCAAGTTATTTCATATAGAAAACCTGAAAAAAAAAAGAGTAGGAATCCTTCAGTCTGTAAGGGTAAGTGCTGAAAGATGAAGACTTTCTGGAGCCTCTGTACATCATTTTCTCTGTCTGTCTCTACTCTTAGTATTTTAGCCAGGCAGTGTCTACCAGAAATACCTTGTACCACTGAGGTATATCTTGATTGGAAACATCACTCAAATACAAAGCAAAAGCCTCAAGATCAACAAGGGAACATTTTACATAAAAATAATTTTTTAATTTAAAATAGTTGAATAGTAATAATTCAACAAACCCACTTTAAGTAATTGAAATATTACTATTTGTTATATTTATTTTCCCTATCTTTTACAATGAAGAGCTATCAGATTAATATTTCTACCTGAAATTTCTGAGAAAGGAGTAAGTAATTTAAATGGGTAGTTCAATCTGTGTTGGTGTTAGACTGCAATTACAGTAGATTTAGTTAAAGAACACTGACATAAGTGCCTCTTCACATAAATTGGCTTTCTTACAGTTCTGGAATATACATTGTCAAAGTTCACACACAGATGCAGCTTTGTCCTCTCGTGCTCAGTTGTTGAAGTATGTAATGTTGATTTTAATGCAGTAAACTACTGGTGGGTAGACTCAATTGCATGTGTTGAAAATGACACACATAGCTACATTGAAGCATTACAGCACATTTTCTTGTGGCTTTGTTGCACTTCCTTGTGAAAGGAGTCTTACGAGAAATTAGAAAACTGATGTTTCAGAAGTTTTAAAGTTTTTAAAGATGTGTTCCTCCCTTTCCCTGACTTAATAATACATTTACATATATCACCTGACATGTTTTTTCTTGCTCCTGTTCCAGGATTAATGCTGTAATTACACTGGTACACATATATTAAATTCTCCTTCACAGGTTATATCACGTGCAGTGACCATCTGTCCTTTAACCAAGATATGGATATAGCAAGTATAAACCTATCTGTCTCTTCTAGCAAGGTTTTGAAGAGTCTCTGATAGGGTGTGTGTTTTGTTGTCTTTTTTTTTAATTTTCTCTTTTCTCCTCATATTTATGACTAGTTCTTGAGTGAACAACAGCTGGCCAGATGTTTCATATGGTGATTGAAAGTCAGTAAATCAGGCAGAATGTAACTATAGTGTTTGTGCTTTAAAGGAAAGCGTAATCAATAATGAATTCAGTGAGCAAGTAATAAAGAACTTAAATGTTCCTCAGAATTTTAGGATGCTGCAGAATAGCTGAGGATTTTCATGACAAGTTAATACGTTTAGTACTGAATATATATTCAGAAGGAAAAAAGAACTTTTCCATGACCTTGTTAATGTAACAGAATGAAATCTGTGTCAAATTAGGTCCATAATATGAATATGCGAGCTTATGCATACTAGTATGAATCCTGAATGCCACAAATTTATTTACGTTTAAGAAATTATGTAGACTACTTCCATACATGTAGAAGTTATAAATTGTGGAAAACAAAGTGGGATTTTTTTGTCTGTGTGTGTGAGTTCTGGAAACAATCTCTCTTTGGTAGAATTAATATTTGAAATATGAACAAATGGAAGTCTGCTTAAGAGAACATGAGTTTTCTGAGGCTTTTAGCCTCAGTCACATTCAGTATCCATATTGCTGTTACTTTTTTTTTTCTGCAATCTGCAAATTTTGTTCAATATTAAAAGTATATAAATCTAAAATTTGATCCAATTTTGACTTTTATTCTGATCTTTGTGTATGTTGGCAGTATCGTGTCTTCATACTTGTGTCTTGATTCCCAATGTTGATACCTAAAGGAATTTTGTTTCGGTGCATCCATAGGTATTAACAATCAACACATTCTCATTCTTCATAAACCACTGCAACATCCTTGACAGATGCCCTATTCAGAGAACCTTGCAAGTTCTCTTTTTTTCTTGCTGTAAATGAAGTTTCAGGATTCATGAGGTAAAGCTGGAAAGCAAGCAAAATGCAGCTTATGTTGTCAAATGCAGTAAAGCGGTGGTGACTACCACTGGTATTAACTGCTAATACTATACTCTCTGTAGTTGTTTAGTATTTTCAGTCAAATAAAGAAACTGAGTATTAGCCTATGCTGATTAAATAAAATGAAATTGAAACCTGTTTTAAAAACTGGGGACCAAGAGTGATGCTTTAGTAGTTGGAATTTTACCTGGACTCACTGTGCATGCTGGAACTACAAGAACCAAGAAATACATTGTATCTGTTTTGGGGGAAAAAAAAAAGAAAAAGAAAAAAGAAAACCACAAAAATAAGGAAGTTGGTCAAAAAGAAATTAAAAAGGACAGTCAAAGGAGTAAAAGCTTTACAGGCATCATGAAGGCTATTTAAAGGAAATTATATTGGCTCAGAGGAAATGGATACCACCTATCAAAAACTGCTTTAGGAAGACCAAATAGAAACCAGTATAGTTAAACAGCAGGATAAAGGAAGCTATCAAAAGCAAAAAAAAAACCAAACCCAACTTTCAAAAACCTGAAATTTGTCCAGTTGAGAAAAATAGGATCATAAAAGCTGGCAAGTAAAATGTAAAAAGCACAAATAGGCAGACCATGAAATGCATGAAGCACAATAAGGAGTAAGTCATGAAATGCATTCAAACTAGTAATTTTCCAACGTGTCAGAAGGCGGAAATCTGCCAGAGAATGTATAGAGCCAAAGATAATCAAGACACATAAAAAGTGCTTTCAGAAATTAAGGTCATGAGGTCAAAAAAATAAAGGAAATGTCTTTCTCCTGTGTTCACAGAAGAGGAGCCTGGGTAGTTTCTGCTTCTGGAACTCCTTTTGGTGGCCAAAGTATTGGAAGGTTTATCTCAGAGTAAGGCGACAGTAGAAGAGATTACACAACAGTTACCAAAATTAACAATGCCATCCTCATAGGATCAGTAGATCAGATGATAATTCAGGTTGAAAGGTACCTCAAAGGGACCATCAAGTTCAACCTCTTGTTCAAAGCCAGATGAGCGGGTGGGCAGGCCAAGTTGCTGTCAGAACCAAGTAATTTTCATTCTAAACTTCTTGGAAATTAGAGGTGAAATATGTGAACTTATAACTCAGGTGTGTAACTTGCTTAAAGTTTCCTTTTTATCAGAGGACTGGAAGGTGGCTAATGTGACATCTGTTTCTAAAAAGGGTTCTGGGTAAGTTTTGGAAAACTACCTCTACCTATGACATCTGTATTGGACAAATCAAGAGAAATTGTTTTAAAAAAAGTAGAATTAGGGGGCACAAGGCTAAGCATAGTACATTGGTAAAGAGGCAAAGTGCTTTTCCTAAAATTAAGTCATTCCTCATGAGTTCACAAGTCATGATATTTTTCAAAAGTCCAATAAGAATGTGTGTTGTGACTGTTCAGTGTGTTTTTAAAAGGCCTGGAGAAAAGAGTGAATAGTCTAATGAAATTCAGCATCATCCACTCCAAGACCAAGGATTGTTTCTTTGATTGTGCCTCCCTGCAAACTCACAGGAAACTGGATAGCATTTAAAAACAAACCCCATAATTCTCATTTAAAAAAAACAAACGACAACTGTCATAGAATAAGAAAGCCATTAAGATATGAAGCTATGTAATCAAGTTAGTAAATGCAGTACCGATGGCAAAAAGCTTGAATGTTACAGGGAAGAGTGTAGTGAAAAAGTTTATGCAGAACAGAAAAGAACATTTTGGCAAACTCAGGCTGATTTATGATGGTAGGAGGAACACTGTGGGTTTGCATGGTTTTGACCCTAAACCTGCAAAAATATGTTGGATTTGGCAATGTTTCACTTGGAGTTTTTGGCTTCCTTTAAGCCCAGAAGTCAAAGCAACATTTGGGATATGAATGAAAGCCAAAGAAAAGGTTTGGATGAACCGTATGTACCATAACAGCCAAGTTTCATACAACTCTAATTATCATAATGGTTTTCCCCTTCCTTTGTTTCTTTACACTTTTTTTCCAGAGCTGCTTTTCTATTTCTGAATCTTAACAGATAGGAGTCTTTATACCCAGTAAAAGTCTTTTTACTGTATGTGCGTAAGATGATGAAAAATGAGAGCTCAAAGCTTGTGTCTCTCATTTTTGTATTACAGCAGAATTTGAACAAAAAGCTTGTAGATACCATCTGAAATGATGAGGTGTCTTCACGTCCATTTTGGAAATGTTTTATTTTGTCTCTTTGGTGGAAGTGATAATGTTAGATACTTGGCCTTCCTTGTGTGTTTCAGAATATGAAGTGACATAATTAAGACATTTAAAACGCTGAACAGCTAAAGGGATATAGTTTGGCTTCTTTCTATCACTTATTAACAAGTATCTCTTAAATTCTGGTAGTGTAAATACCACTTTCCATGAAGACAGCCATGACTGTACAATAAATGGTGCATATTCTGCATCTCATTTGGATCTCATGAAACTGCAGGATACGATATGTTCAAGCTGCTGGTCTGAGAAAGCGTCTCAAATCCATAGTCTTTGTATTCACATCAGACACTATACATATGGTAAGTGATAAACATACCATATGGGATTTGGGAAGTTAAGACTATCAAATTCCTCTCCCATTATTTTTTCTTACATTGTATGGTCAAATCAAAAACATATTATTCTTCACATTATTAAGGGGTTACGTTTGTGGCCCCATTTATAAAGTTACAGAACTGATCACGCTTTAAGCTTTCCTTTGGCCTAAAAATTCTCATGGTTACACTCAGGTTGTCTTTAAAAAAAAGGGGGTGTGTGTGTGAAGTTTGCAGAAGTTCAGCCAATTTTTGAATTATAGAGTTCTGAAAACTTCACATGTAACCTTAGCCAAATATTACAGCTGAAAAGAACTGAGTTTAAGGTTCATTTTGAAAACTTAGTTTTCCAGAATTTTATTGTGTGTATCATGAAGATATTATCTGGAAAGAATTGTTGCAGTCCTGACAGTATCGTGACTATATATGCAGTTTCATGATAGTTTTATTTTTTATGTTAGCTTTGTGGACTGGAATAACTTAGCATCCTCAGCTGAACTGTCAAGTATTTATCTAAAAATTATAAATTTAGTATCTTCTTCTTCACTTACTTTCACATGACAAAATTCTTTTCATCTTACCCCGAAACTGAAAGTAGTTATGCTGTTGAAGAAATGTGAATTTGCATTAGGTTCATAATTTATCTTTGAACTGTGTTATTGAGCAACCATTTACCTTCAGTTTGTTAAAAAGAAAATGGAAAAGCAGTGACCACAGTAAACTATGGCAACAGGAACCTGTGGGTACTAGGGGAGGAACTAGAAAACAAAGCTCTTGTCAGGAGTTGAGGGGAGGGAGAAAAAAGATTTTGTTACTCTGTTGCATAAGCAACCTCATTTCTCTTTTGCTACTTGTTTTGAAAGCAAGGACTGTATATCCCTAGTGCACTGGAATGCAG
Organism: Sagittarius serpentarius; assembly: GCA_034782735.1. Lineage (NCBI taxonomy): Eukaryota > Metazoa > Chordata > Aves > Accipitriformes > Sagittariidae > Sagittarius > Sagittarius serpentarius. The sequence goes on along the minus strand of JAVKLA010000036.1, from coordinate 9,527,090 downwards.
CTCTATTATTGTGTCCCCTTCCCATGGTAAGTCAAGTGCTGAAATAGATTAGGGAGAGAGACCCTTTCATGCTACACACATCTCTGTGGTTGAACTCTCCCTGTAGGTTAGCGTAGACTCCCCCCTCCCCTCTTATTTTTTTGGGTGGGGGGTGGGGAGGTGGGGGCATGTCCCAGTAGGTTTCTGCTAGAACTAAGAATAAAAAAGCTGAAGTATGTTTCCTTTGATGTGTCTCTGCTAGATTTTCTAAGTGAAGATTGGTTTTTCAGCAAAAGATCTGTGTGGAATTTGTAAGCAGTAGGGATACATCTGGGTAATGCTTGTTACACATGGAATGTATAGGTATTTCTTTCCACAAAAATGCTACAGGTTTTTCTTCTAGAGATGTCACTGTAATGTTGAAGAATATGTGGCAAAAAATTATATTCCACTCTTATGTCCTTCTCGGTATCCTCTTCTCCAGGGACAGGCAGCAGAGAGAAGGTTCTACATGTGAAGTCTTTATGTAGATTTGTAAACATGTGAAAGTCTTCTGCACTTTTATACCAACACTTCTGACAGTTTGGCCCAGTAAATAGACATTTCATCAGTGAGGGAACTCCCTGAAAACTGTATAGGAAAGAAGAGTCAGGCACTTAATACTGTAGTCTTAGGGGAGGTGGGGTAAAAGTTTTTGAAGAGATATGGAATACTAGAAATACATGGGGTTTATATGAAATGTCAGGCTACCAACATACAGGCTTTTAAAATTAATTATTTTTTAACTTACAGAAATACCTACTGTAAACAATGAAAATGTCTGTTTCTTTGTGAAAGCACTAGTTAGGGCAGCAATACAAATCTGTAGCTTTTGATAGTGGGCTTAATTCTGTGCTAAGAATATATACTTATATATATATATATATAATACTTAGCTAAGAAATTTAGCAGCTGAATAGAAGAATTAGGAATGACATCAAGAATTAAGACTTCCACTTCATACATCATGAACTGATCCCATCAGTTGAGATGGGAATGAAGCACGTTGGGTGTAAGCTGTCCTTATTCTCATTGTACTTATTAGTTAAAGGTACAATATTATGTTAGAAAGATAAAGATACACATTTGTCTATAGAGTTGGTGAGACCGTATACCAGAGCTGACTGGATTCCTTAATCTTACAACCTGTGGACGAAAAATTTTATGGATGGGAGCCACTAGTCTTAACACCTTGGAAAATCAAAAGCAGGGAGGAAGAAGGTGGGCTCTTGGGATTCTTTATCAAATAGGAAATGGCTCTATCTCTAGGCGGTCTGTGGTCTGTGGGTGAATCTGCTTTAGCCATGGAGCTGGCATATAAATCAATCTCATAATTTTAGCTCGTTCTTTTCCTTCCAAGCCAGGGATTTGGATTACCCAGCGATATCCCTACTCTAAAACACTCTTATCAGTTCTGTAATGAAACCCTATCCTGGGAACTTTATTTGACCTGTCCACTAGACATATGGCTCAGTAGTCACAGTCTGGAAATCCATTTCACACAAAGCCAAAATGTGGCTTAGAATAAAAAAGATAAGCAGGTGTAAGTCTTGCAGAGACACAAAAAAAACCCGCAAGTCAAACAAGAAAACTTGTATAACTGAGGAACTAAACATCTCCTGCTCTTAGCAAGCATGAATTTGGACTTGAAGTTTAACTGAGCTAAGTCTGATCCCATTAAAATTATCCCATTAAAATGAAAGGACATCTCACTGATTTCATTGGCCTTTCAGTTATACAGAATACAAATAATAATAAATTAATATTTTTTAATATCTAGAAAACATGTTTACAGGAAAAATTTATCTGATGACAAAACAAGCAGCAGTTAACTGACAGATCTAGAAGGAATGGTAAGCTTAATACAACATTTGGGTGGAATCTGTACAAATGCAATTGTTGAGAATTTTTTCATAGACTTTAAGAAGGGTAGAATTAATGTTTTAATGAAATTTAGGGGAACAATGGTTCCCAGAATGACCTCAAGACTGAAAAGATGAACCATTTCTTTCTGTGGGACCATAAAATTGATACTGGTTGAAGGCAGTGAAATTATCAGGAAAAAGCTGAAAATGTGAAAAGGAACTGGAATACATAGTGAATGATGTTCTTGGGCTGCAAAAGTAAAATGGATGCACATAGTACTGCCATGTCTCAAACTTTTAGAGTCATTCAATGTATGAGTAATACTTAAGTAAGAAGGATGTGCTTTAACTGCTGCAGAGGTACATAGATTTAATTGCTCAATTACTTATGACTTAGGTAGCAGAAGATTAATATAATAAGTTTGAGACCCCGGTTTTACATCCTTTTGCATACCACCAGTTAGTCCTGTACTTTCTAAAACACTATAGAAATATGTATGAGGACGTTTTAGAATGTCTGGGACTGCAGGAAAAAGCTAAAAATGGTATGCTTGGATCTTTGTAAGAGTCTGTGAAAGACATTCATTTTTTATAGAGCTTTTTATTTATTTTTTTTTAATTTTATTTTTAAATCTGAACAAAAGCCTTAGACTTTTGTACCTAGAGAATAATTTTTTTGTTTCCCGCCCCCCCCCCCCCCCCATGCTACAACAGCATATCCTGAACTTGAAAACAACTTCATGATGTAAGTCACTGGTTGCTTGTAAAAGCCCGGAATAAACTCTAGACATCAAGGCCCATAATCCAGCGAGCTGGTGTCTTACTGTTGTGGTTTAACCCCAGCCAGCAACTACGCACCATGCAGTTGCTCACTCACTTCCTTGCCTTGCCGCCCTCTGCCGCCAGTGGGATGCGGGAGAGAATCAGAAAAAGATAAAACTTGTGGGCTGAGATAAGAACAGTTTAATAGAACAGAAAGGAAGAAACTAACTGACACTAATAACAACAATAAAGTGACAATAATAATAAAAGAATTAGAATACACAAACCAAGCGATGCACAGTGCAATTGCTCACCACTTGCCAACTGATGCCCAATTAGTTCCTGAGCAGAGCCCCTCCGCTGGCCAGCTGCCCCCAGTTTATATACTGGGCATGACATCCCATGGTATGGAATACCCCATTGGTCAGTTTGGGTCAGCTGTCCTGGCTGTGTCCCCTCCCAACTTTCTGGTGCCCCTCCAGCCTTCCTGCTGGCGGGGCAGGAGAAGCTGCAAAGTCCTTGACTCAGTATATAAGCACTACTTAGCAACAACTGAAAACATCAGGGTGTTATCAGTGTTATCAACATTCTTCTCATACTACCCCCAAAACACAGTACTGTCCCAGCTACTAGGAAGACAATTAACTGTATCCCAGCTGAAACCAGGACACTTACTTTCCAAGGAAAGAATCCAAAATGGCAGCTCAAATGACTGTTTCATGAGCCATCTGAACTGTGGTGCAGTGTCTTTGGAGACAAATGGTTTCCTGAGATTTTCATATGATCGTTACACTTCAGTAAGTAATTATGAATGTAATGATATGGTATATATACCTTTTAAATTCCAGTGTTGTCAAGGAAAAATGTGCATGCATTAGTGTAACATTGTGATTTACAGTAGGGCACTTCTATCCACATTACTGTATACCAGAAGACCAAGAGTATCTGTCGGTTCTTATCTATCTACTCACAGCTGTATTTAAGCAACTAGTACACATTTCTATAAACAACTTGATTTGTAGACAGAGTTGGCCACTGAGAATTAAAGTTTTCCTGAAGGGTAGGAGACATGTCATTCTTCTTCGATTTAGTGGGGAGATCACAAAGTTCCATCTCCAGTCATTCCTTTTGGTGTTCAGTACTAACCATTTTACTCTCCATAATACTTGCAAGTCTATTTCAATTTATAATATATTTTGTCCTTTCCTAAATATTTATTTTATTTTCATGAAGCAGAGAAGTGCTTCTAGTACTTTTATTCTAGTTACTATCATTAACTGTTTGATTGACTTTCTTGATGTTAAGTAGAAACACAGAGGACTTACATTTCTTTTTCTGTTTTGGAATCCTTAGCTGATTAAGAGCTGTAGTGGTCTTGCCAAGAGTGATTTCTTCACTCTATGCAAAAGAATGACTGAGAATTTTCTTCCTGATATAAATCTTTCCGTATTTCTGTAAGTACTTTTCACCCTGAGATTTTTTTTATATATATGTTTTTTAAAAAACAGATTCCATGTAAGGTTATACATTACACTACTAATGCTCTGAATTAGTGTAAGCTGTTTGACATACCTGAGTGGTTTTTAGATATTTCCCCAGAATGAATACTAGACTGCGAGCCAGGCACAGCAGTAGCTTTAATTAATGTTTCTGCAGTTTTTGTGATTGGTCCCTGCAGCTTGGGAACTAGTTCTGTAATTCTGCATCACAGCTACCCTCTGTGGGTATAATTATACTACTTATGCCTTCCTGATGAATTGAGAATGAGGTGGTGGCAGCCGTGAAGGAATCGTCAGCCTTGACATCATTCCCGTCCTTCTTTCATGCAACTGAAATGCGTTAATCTTCGCAAGTCAAGAACTGATGCACTGGATCAGATAAGAGATACATCTATGTAGGTTGTTTTGTCCTGGTCAGCAGAAAAAAACTTGAAGTAAAATAATACAAGAATTAGGGTATGAAAAAATGAGAATAGGCAGAGTGTTTTTTCCTCAGTATAGTGTCTCAGGTTCTACCAGTCGGTGGCTTTAGGGACCTTTTGAGCTGGAAATAGCATGTTTATTGTCATGTTTAGAAGCCATAGAACTTATAATCAATAAAGTGTTTAAAACTTGTTGGCACTCATTTTGGGGCTGAGAATTACCCCAGATCCTTGAGCTGTGCAACTTAAAATGTCATATTAAGAGTTTTTCCTTTTATGTGGTTTTTAAGCCCGTTGCCTAGTAATGTCCTTAGGTGCCCGTAATTCTTCAGCTGTGAGAAATAGTGAACAATAGTTCCCAGTTCACCTTCTCTGTAGCATTTATGGTCTCTTGCTTCTTTTTCAACAGTGCATTTTCCAAGCTGAAAAGTCCTGCTTGAAATTCTGCATTTTCTCATTGCAGATAGATAGTTTTAAGTTGTTTGTCTTTCCTAAATGGGAGAGTAGGTTCTTTTCAAATGATTTTTGGCAGGTCTGGAGTGTTTTGTCTAGCAATTATTTTGTGCATTTTATGCTAGAAAATAAGATAAACATGTTTTATATATATTTTAAATTAAAATATCATAGAAAACAGGGCTGGAAGGGATGTGAAGGTATCTTCTAGTGCATCCGTAGTACTGAGTATCAATTATATCACTGTTATTTTCTGAGAGGAGTTTGTCTAGCTTGTTCTTAGTGACCTTTGTAATAACCTTGTTCGTGATTCATTGTCTAAAGATATTAAAAGATTTCTCTAATATCTTAAATGAGTCTCTCTTTTCTGTAATTTCAGTCAGTTATTTCTTGTTTTATCCACATGGGACATAATGAACTGATTTTTTTTCCTCATCCTTTGTGATGGCCTGTATCTGAAAATTCATATCATGTTCCGTAGTTTTCTCTTCTTCAAGTTGATAGACCCTAATTCTTTCAATCTTACCACAGAGGTTATGTTTTCTAGTTTTCTTATTGTCCTTGTTGCTTTTCTTTGTAGTCTTTCCAGTTTGTTCACATCTTTGAGTGGATAAAATTGGATCCAGTTCTCCTGCTGAGATCTTGCCAGCGCCAAAGAAAACAAAAGGATTACTACTATACATATGTCTTTCCATAGAGTGTTTTTTGTGACAACGTGACAGTGTTAACTTGTCACCTTAGCGTCTTGATCATTTTCTTTAGTAGAAAAAGACAACTTCTTAATCAGTTATTTCTTTTCCTGGATTTGTGGCATTGATTAATTCTGCTGAAGTGTATGACCTTGCTTTTCTCTCTATTACATATCATAATTTTTTTTCCAGTTCAGTTCTCAGGTTTGGCAAGATGTCTTAAAGTTATGTTTTTGTTTTTCATGCTAATGCCATCTGCAAATTTGTAGTCTTAGTATTTGGGTTTATTAATAAAAGAATTTAATATCATATGTACCTGCAAAATCCCATTTTTTTAAACATCCTTCTAGTTTAACAGTCAATTGTTGGTGGCTCACTACAGTTTCCCAACTAGTTTGGCATCTGTGTTATGTTACTTTCATTTGGATCATATTTTTCTTTAGCTTGCCTATGTGAATATCTTGAGATCTGTTACCAAACATGACTGCCACTCTTGTCCTTCAACAAAGCCAATTACTCATATGAAAAAATTTGATTCTTTGACATACATTCTTGGGAAGTCCATACGGATTCTTCTAGATGTTTACAAATAGTCTGAAGCAGATTACTTGTTCTGGTAAGTCTAGTTTTTTGGTATCACAGCTAGTCCCCAAGAGTTCTCAAAAACACTTTTGTTTGCAACAGCACTGAGATTTTATCAGCCATTTTTATTCCTAGGACAAAATTCACTATATCTAGCTAATATTAAAACATCCCAGTGTTCTGTTACCTGTTGTTCCCCTGCCATCCAAAGGTGAGATTTTTCCTTTCCCCCGCTTAGTGCTAATTGTGCTAGCTATTTGATCAGCACTACCCTTAGGTAAATAGTGATGTAAAAGATCATCAGCCTTTTGGTGGTCTTGGCATAATAATTTAAAAAATTTACAGACGTATCAACGAGAGTAAGCTTAATAGAGTTAAGTCTCACACTTTCAGTATAGCTTTAGTAATTTTTTTTGTATGTGACTTTATTTATGACATTCTTTTAAAAGTTTGCAAATGAAAGGTATAATGCTGTCTCATCTAGTACAAAATGCTTGGACATTAAAAGTCAATAGGATAGTAGAGAATGCATTTTGTAATTATGATAGTTAAAGATCCCAGTGGGGTTTGATATCTACCAGCATCCAGCAACTTTAGCACAGACAGGTGGTAAAGGATGGGGGAAATATAGTTGTAGCCTCAGGCAGATACTCGGTTCATGCAGCTGTTTCATGCATTCTGGCAACATGACTCAGTTAAAATCAAATAACATTCCTTATGCCAATATTTCTTACCTGCATATGAAACCAGTTGTCTTTCATTTTGCAAAAACATGATAATTCAAAGAGCATTAAAAAATGTACTGTTTCTCACACAGAATTTATATCTTGCAGCTGCACACTAATCCAAGTGAAATGGAGTAGAGTTTCACTTTATCAGCCAATCATAACTTTAAACTGTTTTTACAATTCATCGTACAGTTTTTAAAGCCAGATTTAAGTCTGTATATGAAAAATAGTCTACTTGATGTACGAAACCGTAGATTAGTCAATATGTATTTAAAGAAGTACTTCAGTAACAACAGAAAAATGACTTTAGAGAATTTATGGACTAAACTCTGAATGATACACATGGAATGCAAGTGTTATGCCATCAGTGCAGTTAGGACTATGTGTCAAAGGAGTAGCTGAAAAATATACTTAATTTTCTCAAATAATCTCTGATCCTGGTACTCTTTTACAGCTGTTGTATTTAGATTATTAGTCTATCCCATATCCTAGCTGCTTGTTAGCCTTTTTATTTCTAAGAGCAATTATGCATCAGGTGGAAGACAGAACCAATCTGTTGTGTCTGAGTAAGGCTGAACCTGTTCATTATTTCCTTAATTGGGATCATGGAAGAAGATGAACAAACAATTAAATGGATGTGCCGTGTAAATATACTAGGAGATTATCTTTCTCCTCCCAAGACACTGCTGAGAATTCAATTGCACCTCTGTATTGGGAAAGCCACATATTGGTTCTTATGTCCTATTTAATCCCTTCTTAGGGATTATTAGAATTAAAGAATTATTAATTCCTTATATTAGGAGGAAAGGAGGAAAATCATCATAGTGCACATACTCAGCACTGCTTGTCACACACCAATGCTCAGGTGGTGGTTAATAACTCAGTCTGTGGCATACATTTGGGACTGAATGGTATATCCAGAGAAATGTTGCATACTTCATCTTCTCTATCTGAAAGTGTCAGGAGAATCATAAGATATTGATTTGGCCTTTTTATCTAACTCAGATGAGAAATTTTTATTGGGTCAAGATTGTGTTTTAAGAGGAATAAAAGGATTAGAAAAACCTCTGTTGCCAATAACTTAAAATTTTCTCTTTCACACCCATATTATTTTTAACATATTTTTGGTTCTTCTTCAGCTATCTTTTTATTCTATACAGGCTCAGATAAACTTGTTTTAATATATGAAAAGGATTTTTTTATATTCTTAGAGGGTTTTGGTACTTCAGGAATTAGTCACATTGTTGTACAATAAAAGTTACAGAAGTGACTGGATGGGTGACTGTCATGATCTCCATTTACACAACACATTTAAATATATCCAACCTTAGGTACACCCTCATGTACTACTTTGCTAACAAACTCCACATATGACGTGGAAAAGACAGCTCCTAGGAATAAAAAACTGTTCCAGTTTTATGCCTTCTCAGTCCTTCAAAATTGTCTTTACTGTGCTAGATACATTTTTTTAATTGATGCTAGTTATATTTGCCTATTTTTGCTGTCATCAAGCTGTTAAACATATTACTATTCAGCATTTTTGTATGAGTAATGCCTTTCCTATTTCAACTCCGTTTTTTAGAAGCAACTTCCTGCTATAACAATATTTTTCTGGAAAAAACTAAAGAATACTTAAATACCTTAAACAGGTTTTACAAGTCAACAATTCTGCTATAATTAGTCTTCAGGCTACCTTTGGCTCCATGGATTTAAAGCTATCAGAGTTTACTATTTTGTGAAAAATATGCTTGACTTTGTTTGGACTTGCGTGTCATAAGTTTCTCCGTATATCATTATCCTATATAACCTCCCACTGGCAGCGTCTGGAAGGAAAAAATATAGTGTAAACTATAGAAGAGCTAATGGCAGCTTCCTGCCAACATTCATTCTTGAGTCAACAACGTTCGTTTTTGGTTTTGCTTTTGTGAAAACATGTCACAATCTAGTCTTTCATATAAGTTTGCTAGTTTTATTTATCAGCCTAGTAGAGCATATATCCACATCTTCTATTTTCCCCTATTTTTTCTTCTTTTCATTCCATGATATCTGTGTTTCTGGTCATACCACCAGTGAGTGTTTGCACACATAAATTATACACCTAAAAACACTCATCACTAGAAAATTTACTGCTTCTAATATCTTTCTCATGAACAGTTGTGTTTATTTCTGAGTTGACTTCTCTGGTAAAGGCAGGAATGCTCTTAGCTTTGGTTCAGTTCTTTGTTTTTTCAAGACTCTCATTTTAGATATTACAGTGTATATGAGACCATGTGGGCTTTTAACCATAAGCCTGTGCTGGGAATATTAAAATGGTTTTAGTTTATAAATGCAACTCTGAGTAAAAATAATAGTGGATTGCTATCTGTGTTAACTATACTGCTTCTACCCAGCTGAAGCCAAAGGCAGTACGTGGGAGCAGAATATATCCTCCTGACAGGGGATATAATTGGCTTTTCATTTTCTCTTTGAAACCCTGTTTGGAGAAGGCAGGAGGCAGGGGGGAAGGTTGCTGTCCTTTAAGATAAGGAGCTTGAATCTTCTTTCTTACATCCAGGAAACTTATGTTATTTGGTTTGGGAAATCTTTTATCTTCTGGGCCTCTTTTTGGCAGCTTAACTACTAACTCTACTTAACTAAAGTAAAGGAGAGACAGATACTACAGATAACTGGCATGGAAAAGTAGATGTTCTTCTTTTCTCTTTTTTAAACTTTAAACATTTTTTGCCAGTATTTTAGTTTTTTTGAATATGAAATACTTGGTGCTTTTGTAGTATTACAACAGCATAGTAAGTTAGTAGTTATTATTTTTATTATCCTCTGTTACTGTGCATTTATAGCAATGATGGTTATCATTTTCTTTTGTAACGGCTAATTTTCCTTCCTCTTGAGGTGGAATATTGTATAACATTACATTAAGTACCATGAGATACATCTCAGATTAAACTATATTCATAATGCAATACAGTAGGATACCATTATTCAAACAACTTGTATGACACTGTCTGGGTGACTCAGAGTTTGTATCATGAGGAGTCACTGTCAGGCAGGAAGACACGTACAGCAGGGGAGTTTGGAAAACCAGGATCATACTGTGAGTGTTTAGGTTTTTTGTTGACCAAATCCATTATGTGTAGAAAGGCTATTTCTTTTTTGTTCATTTATAGAAAGCCTCTTTAATGTTACACTATCACATGAATTTACTGAATAGATGTTGTATTATAAGCCATTACTTTTGATCTTGTCATGAACAGATTTTAGATAAGTGGCACCAGCGCAAAAAAGACCCCAGACTGAAAAAGCCAGCTTACAACAAGAGAATTGTTGAGCTGTAATTTTGAATAGTAATTTTATTTACTCATGGTAAACAGTGTTTCTTAAAAGGAAAAAAAGTAAACCCTTAAGTTTTAAGTGCCCAGCTGTCTTCCTAACTAAGAAAATATTCAAAGCACATCTTACATGTATTTGCTTACCACTGTTGTCTAATTTTTGTGTCTTTTGTCTTTGTTAGCCCAAGGAAAATGGACAGATATGATGATTTTGTATACCAATGATTTAATTTTATTTCATTTTGTTTTATTTCATTTTATTTTTTACTAGCTGTCCTGGTTTCAGCTGGGATAGAGTTAATTTTCTTTCTAGTAGGTGGTATAGTGTTACGTTTTGGATTTAGTACCAGAATACTGTTGATAACATGCTGGTGTTTTCAGTTGTTGCTAAGCAGTGCTTATATACTAAGCCAAGGACTTTTCATCTTCTCCTGCCCAGCCAGCAAGAAGGCTGGAGGGGCACAAGAAGGTTGGGAGGGGACACAGCCAGGACAGCTGACCCAAACTGACCAAAGGGGTATTCCATACCATGAGACGTCATGCCCAGTATATAAACTGGGGGGAGTTGGCCTGGGGGGGCAGATTGCTGCTTGGGAACTAACTGGGCATCAGTTGGCAAGTGGTAAGCAATTGCATTGTGCATCACTTGTTTTGTATATTCTAATTCTATTCTTATTATTCTTATTATTAATTATTATTTTCTTCCTTTCTGTACTGTTAAACTGTCTTTATCTCTACCCACGAGTTCTACCTTCTTTTGATTCTCTCCCCCATCCCACTGCGGGCAGGGGAGTGAGCGAGCAGCCGTGTGGTGCTTAGTTGCTGGCTGGGGTGAAACCACGAGACTAGCCTTGAAACACTTTCTTCTCAGTATCCCTTATACCAGTCAAGAGAAATCCAACTTTAAATAAAAAATGCCTGCAGTTGTCTACACTGTGTTGCCTAAATGAATGAGAATTATTGAAATCTACAGTCTCTGTGGAGATTTTGCTTTGTAGAGGTGTTTTCTGTGGAATTCATCTTAGGCGAAGGAATTTAGATGTCATTTATGTGCATATGTGTGTGTTCACTGAAGTGATTTTGAAGGTCTTATGTATGCACCAAGAAACTGGATAAATTAGATATTTGGGAATGGAAATTGGTGATCTTCCAGGCAATATTGGATCTAAAAGTGCTAAATCCTTTAATAAATAAACCTTGATTCAGACTGGAATGTCTTGGCTTGATCTTAAAGGTGATATTATGAGGGACTTCTAGCTGTTGACTAGCCTCAAAGATAATTATCTGCACATTCCAATCTTGTTCTGCCATCAGAAGTGCCTGAGGTCTGAATGGAGCAAATGTTATTTCCACTAGAAGTATATTATATTTAGAATATCCTAATTCCTAAACATTTCAAAAAATGTATGCATCTGACTGGAAATATGAAGAATAAAATAAATAAATAACTATATAACATGCTTCTTGGAGTCTTGTGTGCTTAACACAGGTGTCATAATTTCAGCCATTTTAGGCAGTTTTCTAACTATGACATTGTATGTTGTGAGCATACAGCTATATTGTTGGTGTTGCTATTTTCATTAGGCTGTGGATGAAAGAATAAGTTTTTCTTTGCTGAACATTTTGGAGGTGAGATCTCTTAAAACTTATCGATACAGTGTTAAGGATTTTGCTCATAATACAGATCAGATGCTCAACAAATTTCATTTACTCTATCAGGTACTGGAGCTAATTTGAGAGACAGAATAGCCCACCTGAACTGGTATATATGTAATCTAAGCATTAGAGTCTTGTTTCTGCATCAAGCACCTTGACATGGATGGAAATGCATGCCTTAAAAGACTGCCTACTTATTTTGTAGTACATAACTGCTTACTTAATACACAATAAATCTAAGAATTGTTTGTTTGTTTCATAAGTTTTACCTGCACAAGTAAAATAGAAATTTGATTCTTTAAAGGACTTGACTGCTGGGTATGGCAGAGATTTCTGTAATAAAGTTTGTCTGTGGGACAAAAGCCTGTACAACGTTGAGAAAGAAAGCAAGCATTAATTTATAACATGCAGTGTAAATATATATGTTTGTAAACACACTCTAAGACAGTTTTCATGTATCCTCACCTGTGGGATTGTGTGTTCCTTGGATAGGGACTCTAGATATGAAAAAATATGTCAAACATGCAACTTGATGTGGACATAGTCAACTCTATCCTCAAACCAAACCTGTCTTTGGATGAGAGGGACTTAAGAATAATAAAGGATATGTCCAGATGAGAATTATTATACAGAATATGAACAGTGGCAAGGGTGTTAGTTTACGTGAAAGGTCAAGCAGATCCAAAATATAGTTCTAAAGGCCAGTTTAAGACTCCCAGCTGTAAATTTTGTAAGTCCTGTCACTTAGCTTGTCTTAATGCCCATAGATTTTGCCTTGAAATAGAGTGCATAATATCAACTTGATAGATCTGCATGTTTTCTCTTTATAGTCCCCCTCGTTTTGCCTCATGCAGGAAGAGGCTTGAGAGACTAAGAAGGAACCAAACTTTTAGCTGTGGCAGCTTATGCTAGTTAAAGATTCTGTTACTACTTTTCTTTTTTTCATCTGGTGAGAAATACTGTTCTCATCAAACTTTGCCTAATGTATTTTGCCTAAAAAAGTATTTATAGCTGTATAAAACTTAGGCTTTTATATCAGTGCCCTTTGCTTTGGTATCTAAATAATATTCATACAAGGACAATTACAATAGTAAAATCTTTAGTAAATTCTATAGAGCAATTATTATGGTTGCCCAGTTCAGGCCAAGGCTTTATAGTACAGTTTCTCTTAGTTTTCTTATTATACACTGATTATTACTTTATCTATACAGAAACTTTCTTCATACTACCTGTAAACAGAATTCCTGCATCTAATGAGGCTGCCTTTCATAAGGATTCCTGTTGTAATGTAATGTGAATTGCAATTTAGGAAGCATGAAAGCTCTATCTAAATATTGACAACTGCTGTTTTTCAATATTTGTTCCAGCAGATGGCAAAAACTGCTTGTAATCGCTAAATGAGAAAAACTGCCTTACCCCAGTTGTTGACCATATAACCCACAAAAAGGCTGAGCAGTAACTACTTGGTAGCAGCTGGGAAATCAATTAACTTCTGTAGGGAAGATCTGTTAGAATAGTTCAACTGTCACATCTTTGGGCTGAGAAGATAAAAAGGCAAAGACACTTAGTTAAGTGACTACTGAGCAGAATTTGGAACTGAAGCACTCCAAGAATAACATGGAGACATGTTCCAATATGACCTAGACCAGCAGCTTGGGAAGATGAATTGGAAGAGGAAGAGTTGGTTCAGCAAATTCTGGGAGCTTGCTAAAGAGGCAGCTCTATGATATTTATTCCATCAGAAGCCAAAAGGGACTGGAATGGACATAGAAAATTGAATTTCAGAGCATCGTAGTGGGGGAGTACTTGTGGACAGTTATGAGAAGGAAGAAGAAACTAAATTCATAGAACAGACAGCTAAGCGCCATTTTCTATTGCCTTTTTCTGTTACTTTCTTGTACCTGGTAGATGTTGGGATAAGTACTCTGGAATAGTATAGTGATCAGGTGAATAGGGGTGTAGGTATTATAATCTTCTCCTCCTCCCCTTTTCAGTAGCGAAACAAAATCTATCACTCAGCAGAAATGCATTGCCAAATGCATATTTGATTGGTATATCATTAACTGCATGAGGGGAGACAAAAAGTCTAGGTGCTGGAACTTTGAGTCACAGTATTTGCATTTTTATACTTGGGCCAAACTCTCACAAACTGATGTGACAGAATTGAAATCTTTGTTTTCTTTGTAGGCGAGGCAATAGTTTGAGTGACAGCTCTTTTTCTTCATCTGGGCATCCTCACTAAACCTTGTTTTGGTTCAGTGATAGTCAGACAAATGTGGTTTTGTTTCTCGGAAAAGAGCAAGTTCTGTAATTCAGCATCTTTGTTTTTCCCAATAATGCTTTTATTCATTGTTAACTGCTGTTCTATTTCACAAAGAGATGGATATGACTTTTGCAGGAGCTAACCTGGAATAAAATGATTGTTATAAATTCTTTACTTCCTCTTCCTTCCTTCAGATAGTGATTGAGGAAAATTTTGCAGTTTCAGAAGGACAGTATTTCTTGGGCTATCTTCCTACCCTTGTCAGTGTTCTCTCCCCCACCTTATTTTCTTCCATCTCTGTAATCATAGTGAGCCATTCCTACAGTTTCTTTTCTGCATACTCTGTGTATAATTCTGCATATTCTGTCTCTTTGCAATTTTGCTCTGCAGCATTGCATGCTGTCTGTGCAATTATGTGTAAGGATCTGTTTAGTTGCTGCATAGTTTCCTCCTGAGCTAGTGTGCCTGTAGCATTGTGGAAGCATCTCTGGGCGCTGTTGCTGCCTTCTTGGCTTTTGCTAAGTGCCGGCAGCCCTGCTGTCAGAGGCAACAGGCTGTGTAATCACCATCACATCTGGCTCCCTTTTTGCACTAGTAGTATTTCCTGAGACTGTTGAGTTCAGTTTGGCATCCTGCTCCTCCAGCACTGCTTCTTCCTCCCACAGGGAATTTCTCTGTAGTGTGTTGATTGAGAGGAGGCACTGTGACCTGTGACTGATTTATCCAGTAAGCTTATTACTGTGTAGTAGGTGTGGGGATAGTTTCATGAACAGGGAGCTACTATTTGAGCAAGTTTTCTATTTAGTGCTCTGAAAATTTGACATGCTGATTGTAAACTGCCTTCATGGAGGAATTCCTGCTAACAAATTATGGGTCGATATTTTTCTCCATCATATTATCATTCCTAGCTTATCATGTGTTAATAATTGAGTCCAGTTGTCAGACATTTTGTTGTCCCTCCCCTGCAGGCCTCCCCTGACTGTCCTATGGGCTATCCTATCCTGGAGAGACTCATAAGCACCTCGGTTCTGTTCCTATTGACTGGTCTCTTCCTGAAGTGACCCCCCAAAGCAGTTTTTAATTTTTTTTTTTTGTGAGAAAGTTTTCCTTCTAAGGAACCGGTCTCCCCAGAAAAGTACCAGAAATGACACAAAACATATAACCTTTATTTTTAGGGCTCAAGTGCAGCTTATTTGACCTATAAGGACAGAGCCCACATCGGTAAACTTTCGTTGTTTATGTTCATACCATCTCTGAAACAATTAACTTGGTCAGCTGTTTTGTAGTCTTGCTCCATGTGTTCACCTGTACTTCCCCGTGGCTCTGAATAAATTCGAGTAAGGATGTAACTACCAATTACTGTACCAGGTATTGAAATTTTTCTTGAGAAGAGTGATCTGCAAAGGGGTGTGCCAGAGCTAGAACTTGGCTTTTTAATGTACAGACATACTATGACTTTTATTAAGGTTATTTATATAGCTGATATTGCATTATATGCAGTAGTATTAATTTTAGTTTTTAAGCGTGTAGCATGTCCATGCCACCATGACTTTTGTAGGTCTGCCAAGCCAATAAAATATTGCATAAATAATTTTATAGTAAAAATGCCATGGAATTAAGTAAACAGGGAAAGATTATCTGCATTAAGGGAAGAGTGCAGATACAGCTTCCTTGGGCATTCAGTACTCACATGAACACTGTTGAAAGTCACTACTAAAGATGGTATCAAATTTCTTTCGTGTAGAAGCTATACCTTGTTACCAGTTGCATGGATCTTTATTTATCTTGCTGCTTATTAATATTATTTAGCTTGTGTCAAAACTAGATAGGAAACCCTATTTTCTGAGATTTCTCACATAAAACTATCCAAGTATTTTCATACAATAACATTTTCACTTTAATAAATCTTACTTGCTGTTACACAATATGTAAGCACATAGTAGTGTATGGAGAAACTCTTATGTACATAAACTACCTGTTTGTAGTAAGACTTTACACATACCATGTGAATCTCTGCTGCCTTTGGAAATATTCTAAGGAAGAAGCAATTCTAACTTTAATAATATATCAGGATTATGGATTAAAAGCGGTGGGGAAATAGCTTTGTGCAGTGTAACATAACAAGTGCGCTAAAAATCAGCTTTTGGCAAGAAAACTCCCAATTTGCCCTCTCTCCCTGAAGTTGACCTGGTGGATGAAATAGTAGATGTGTGTATGATTCTAGGCATGCCTTCTCCAAAGATCAACATTTGTACACACTTTAGTCACCTTTTATACGCAGTGCTATTGACATTAACCAGAGAGGCCAGTCTGACAGCGCTGTACTTTAACACCAGCTAAAGAGTTGCTCTGCTCTACTTGCATGGTTTATCTAAAAAGACTCAACACTGAAATCACACAGCATAATTGTTTTTTGTCTATAAGAGTTCTCTTCCAGATACAATATCCTGTAGGACAATTGAGTGTCCTACTGAAATCAACGTATGTTCAATAGCTAATTCAATTTTTTTTTTTTTTTACTTCTGAAAACATTAGGTTGTGCTCTGTAATTTATCAATATATCTAAATCTGCTTTCGTTTGCACAACTATAAAGCACCTTTAATGCTACTTTTGTAATTAGGTTTGCATAGTATCAAACAAGTGTAAGTCAGAGCAGAACTGAGACCACCAGCAGTTTAAAACAATTGCAGACTTGCCCAAATGAAGCTCAATGGAAAAGGAGAGAAAGCTAGTAACATATGTCAATGAAATAATAAATTTTCATACTAAATGAAAAAAAAAAATGCTACATTTCTTTAAAAAAGTGAACTGCAAAATTGCTCCGGTGCTTGATCGTGTTTCCATTAGAATGCATGTCTAGATGACTTCTAGAGTTGAATGGGGCTGACAGTGAGTTAGGCCTTGTTAGCATGAAGTTTACCTTGGACAAAGAACATTTGTTGACTTGATTCTTGCAACACTTCGAATACGGTATCTTTATTGACACGGTCTGAGGGGTTTTTTTCCCCTATATATAGCATTGCAAAATCAGAATGTGAAATTAATTACTCCATCATATAACTGTATTTTGCTGCTAATGAAAGACCTTTTTTTGGGGTAAAACATTCCAGCTGCATCTGTGAGGAGTATTCTGCCGTTTTGCCCATCCTTTTCAGTTTTGTCAGATTCACTTTTGACACTGGGTGGTCATACAGTGTTTTCTACTTGAAACTAATTGAGAATACTATAACTGGAGACCGGTTGTGTTTCACAAGATGAAGTGTTTAAATAGATGACAGTATTCCTGGGACTGCAGTGGAAGTGTCATTTTTGTTTGCACTTGAGAATAGTTCTTGTTTTCATCTGTCTAGAAACATGACCCTAGAGCACAGAGGTTAACATTATTTATACCATCATTTTTGTTTGATTTAATTGAAACTATACATATACAGATACATTAAAATGTTTTTGGTGTTGCTTTTGGTTGTTGTTTTGGTTTGGCTTTTTAAACTGTTTATTGTTCTATTTAACTGATTATTACCAATATTTTCCAAAATTATTTAATTACGTTTTTCAGTTATAGGTGAAGTCACTATATTAATTGGAAGACCAGATAATGAATCCAAGAATTATATTGTTGTGGTCCTATATTTTGTTGAATTACTGAGGTTTAGAATAAAAGATGATCAATGTTCTAACTGCCAGTATCAAGAAAGTTAATAATTTCAATACAGTTCCCAGAACTGTCTTGCAAAATCTTAGATTAACTTAATATAAACTGCTACTTTATTAATGCTTCCACTTAGGATATATATTTCTTTTAATCTATGGGAATCTGCTAAATTCCAGAATCTTTTGATGTAGAGACAGACATATGTCTCTGTCATAACACCATGCTAATATAAATTAACATGACTGGTAGCTACCATTGGACAGCCAGCAAGGAAATATGAAGGAAACTAAAGTACCTTCTCTCCCTGACTATGGCCCCTACAGGTCTAGATGGGAAATAAGTGCTATATCTATACCATCCCTCCTCTTTACCTGAATAAAACTGAACCTCGTGTATTATTAACATAGCACTTAGCAAGAGGATTAAAATACTGTAAATCCTACTTTATGTAATAAAGTTTTCTGATTTCAAATTCTGCAGCATGGCATCCCATTTGGTAATTGTGCTGTTGTGTTCCTATGGAGATGGCAAGCCATTTCATGAGGATTGCTAGTTCAGTGCTTCTGGTAATTTTTGTTATACTGCCACTGCAGTGCTGGTTGATATCATTGGGCCCTACTTGCCTAGTCTATTATAATTTTAAAAACAACAGCTCCAAGTTGAAAGTGAACTATTATCCTTAATTTTCTGTCAAATCCTTCACTTACGATGTTTATTTTAAAGCTTATATACATTCTAGAGTATGGTTACTTTTTTCTTCTTTGACAATATCCAAAATTGCGAGAGACAGCATGTGTCTAATTTCTTTGTTTGGAAAGGTTCAGGAGCATCAGCCTCCATAACTATACTGGTTTTGTTAGACTTGTTTCCTGCATTTAAAAGCTGTGAGGGAAGAAGTCAGAGGTGAGGAATTTGGCTATGGATGACAAATGGGATGGGAAGAGAGTGGAGGGAAGGGTGACAAAGAGTTTATTTCCATGTCTTGCAAAGCTCAGTATGACACTTTGCTACGTGTGTTTGCTTTTGTGAAAAACACCTTTGTAATGAAACTATTTAGGCAGTTGTACACTGGAGAAATTCCTGTTAGAAAGAAACAAAGTGTTGGCGATTTTGGGAGCAGTAAGTCCACATGACTCGTGTTGGAACTCCTGTAGGTGTGTAATTGAATCAGTCATGAGATAGAGTGGTTCTCTGCGTGGCTAGCAGCCGCTGGTACAGGATCCTGGGATGCCTGGCACTCATCCTTCACTGTGCAAAGCATAGGCAGTCCATTAGTGTAACAAGCTGAAGTCTCCAGCCTGTGAGTCAGAAGAGCTGGTAAGTGGATATTTGTGTGTAAAATCCAGGGGTTTTTATCTGTTTTCCCTCATCTCTGTGAACATGTTATCTATGTCCTTTTTGTCCAGTGACAGAATAAATTTGCAGGAAAGCCACAAAGAGAAACTTCAAGGATTATAGTCTTTCCTTTTTTTGCAATCTCATGCTTAATCGCGGGGAAAAAACCCAAATACAGTTTTTATTAAATGAATCTTCACAGAACTGGAGATAAATGAAATTTATGTAGTGTGTAACTTGGCAAAAAAACCCCAAAAACCATTTCCTTACCAAATGGGAAAAAAGAAAGCACCTTTGAAAACAACTGGATGGATTTTTACACTGAGTGACTTCTTATTATAAAAATGCAGCTCACATAAACGTGTACTGGATGAATGTATATAGTTTGTTAAACTGTTTTTTTTTAAATTATTATCTAGAATGGTTAATATTCTTGTATTAAAGAAAAGTGAAGAGTCTATAAGTAAATATTAGGATTTATTTATTTTTTTTTACTATGTAAAATTCATCAATGATCTGTGTGTACTAACACAAGATTAGGTTTTAAATTAAAGTAGGTATGGAGTTTTTGTATAGCTACTGGTACTTGAAAAAATCAGATAAATCCAAAACTCTTGTATTTTTCACCAATAGCACTGCTAAAATGAAGTGCCAACCCTTTAAAGATAGTAATACTAATAACACTAACCTTGATTGCTGGAAAGTTGCCAGCTTTTCATCATCCTGGAGAATTATATTATACTTGAACTGAGAAAATGTGCAATTGTCCCTCCCCCTCCTTATTCCCACAAACTGTAACAGTATTATGTTAGCATGAGTTGTGCTGAGCTGAATCCAATCTGGAATTAAGAGTGCTCCAGGGCATTTTTAATAAACCGTCATTCATTTGAACTCTAACCTTCTTTAATTTGCAGAATCTGGTAACGCAGATGTATACTTCAGCGATGTTCATTTCTATTTCTTTTCTTATCTTGGTGTGAAACATTGCTGATAGGACTTGAAAATGTGGAGCTGCAGAAGAAGGAGAAAGTGTTCATTCAAAATAAACTCAAACCTAAGAATTATAGTAGTTTAGTTTGCTGGTTTTCTGCCATTCTGAAACGTAAACTTAATTCTAGTACTGATTTTAATAAAATCCTTGAAGTGCTGAGGTCAGTTAGGCTTTCTGAAAGTATGAAAAAAACCCCAGCTTTTATTAGAAAATGCAAAGGATAAAATGAGGCTGTTGCCTTGCAAAAGAGAAGAAAACCCAGTTAATAATGTGTTCAGGGCATAAAGTACTTACTAGCAAAGCACCTTGTAGTCAGTGAGGTTCGCACAGTTAAACTCTTTCAAAACATGAATTCTTATTAATTCTTTAGCTGGTATCTAAAAAGGCAAAGCTTGTCATTAGAAGTAGTTAGCCTAAGAGAGAGAGCCGGGCGAAAGCCAGCAGGCTTTCAGGCGCTACCCGTCTCGCCAGGCTGGGCCGGGGGTGTCCCGCCGCAGCCTCCGGGGAGTTCGGGGCTGTTCCCTGCAGCCTTGCCCAAAGGCGGCGCCGGCGGGGCGGGGCCGGGGGTGCCGCCGGGGCCGGGGGTGCCGCCGGGGGGGCGGGGCTG
>JAVKLA010000036.1:9489713-9504255 GCA_034782735.1 Sagittarius serpentarius | reverse complement strand
GCATCTTTTTTTTTTTTTTTTTTTTTTACTTTTTTCCTGGGATTTAAGTCCAAATCCAGCTTTTTTATTTTTTTTATTTCTGTCCAGTATATTTTCTCTTTGCTGCTTCTACTGTGAAAGTTCACTAGATAGTCATTTTACAAAGATACCTAAAGCCTTCATCTTTCTTCATGGTTTGCTTTAGTGGAGTCTTGCACCTGCATAGACTCTACTGCACAATTTGCACTCCTTGCTATTTCATTTATATCAGTATTACACTGGTTTTACTTTCTGAGTGGAAGGTTGAACGTCAGCAGTTTCAATGATATTGGTAATTCTGGTTCTGCATTCATGAAATGTAACTTCCTACGCACTGAAGGGTATCAGACATGTTCTAGTACTCCATTGACCTTATTAGAGTGGTTATAAAGATGCAGACACAGCTGATGTAGAAGGGGTAAGTAATCAGTGTATCATTTTCAAACAGAGTGTGAGTCCTCATTATAATTTGATGAAGATTGTATTATTAATTTTGCTTTATTGAACCTGTTATATAGGAGGCAATGTGTGTTAAAACAGAAACAAAAATATGTGGCTTAAAACCACTGTGCCAGTAGGATTTAGATAGCAACAACAAACAACAATTAAGCATGAACTTGGGAGAAAACACCTTATTTTCTCTGTAGCCACAGTGATTATATGACCACAGTGGAATATTGTCAGACTTTTCAATACACCAGCAAAACTAAACACTTTTCAATGACTTGCATAACATTAACAACTGGAATATATCCTCTCTCCCCTTTCATTTTATTTAGATGTTCTTCCTGAAGTTTTCGCTAATTTATAAAATGTTAATGTTTGGACAATGGAGGTGAGAAAGAAAATACAGGGAATAGGACATTCATTAGTTAAATCATAATATCTCATAAAACCAAATTAAATGTTTACTTGCAGCTGTTAATGTAAACTGTATCATCCGAATAGGGGGAAATCATACTGGTGTCCTGGTTACCAGAGACTATTCGTGACCCTCTGGTTCTATGAATATGATTCACCTCACAAGTAAATTTTCTGCTGCCAGACAGGTATCATATGTAGTGTCCATTCTCTAGTGTCTTCTTTAAATAATGTGGTAGACCACTTTTTTTACTTCTGAATTTTGTTTTCTGAAAAGACGAAGGTTTTCTGAATTCCTGCAATAAGTAATTTATCCTACATCCAGTTGACATTTACCAACGTTGAAGAGTGGGATCGCCCTATCTTTCCTACATGTCATACTTCAGAAATTCTCATAGTTGTCATGAGCAAAATAACTTGGTTGTTATTAAATTAGTAACAGACATTTAAAGTTCAGAATCATAGGTTAATTTGGGTTAGAAGGGACCGCTAGAGGCAATGCAGTCTAAACCCTTGCTCAAAGCAGGGATAACTTCGAAGTTGGATGAGATTCTCCAGGCTTCATTCAGTCAAGATCTGAAAATACCCAAGGATTAGAGAGTCTTCAGCTTCCCTGGGCAACCTGTTCCGCACAGAAGGATGTGCATTTTTTGATAAAATATACATGGATTGTCATGACCAGTTTTATATGAAAATATATATCTATATCTGCATCTAAAATTTCTGAAATTACTATTATGATGAGTTACCACCAGCCTGAATTTAAATAATATGAATGGTGCAAAAAATATTTATATATTGTGTCTGTATGTGGCAGTGGCCCAAGTTAAATAGGTTTCTGGTGATCTGTGCTAGTTGTGTTTTGTATAAATGTTGCTTATTACTCAATAGATTCATGGAAATATGAAGGTTTTTGGTATTTAAAGACTACATTTGTTAGTTTTTAAAACAGTTAAGATAGGAATAGATTTGAACAGTCATTTACTTAAAATAATTGCTTTTGTTTGGGATTTTTTATTTCCTGTATTTATATGTATTTAAGTTTTACATATTGTAAAGAATATGGAGCTTAAAAAATTCTCTCTCTTAGGTAGAAGAGCTGATGAATGCACTGGAAAAGACTAGACAAGAATTAGATTCTACCAAAGCCCGTCTTGCCTCAACACAGCAGTCTTTGGCTGAAAAAGAAGCACATCTGGCTAACCTGAGAATAGAGAGAAGAAAACAGCTTGAAGAAATTCTAGAAATGAAGTAAGTACACTGATTTCTCTAATTTCTAGAAAAATTAAAATGACTACTTCCTTGCTATAAGAGAAGGTTTCTTTTTTGTCTGTGTTTTTTTCTATGTATATATTTAAGTCTGAATCTAAGGACTTCTAGTAGTTTTAAGACTGTTAAATTTCTTTTAAAATATGGAAATGCAAACGTCTTCATTTTAGTAGTACTCAACAACTGACATGAGAAGAATTTTTTGAAAGGTGTCCTTTGCTGTCCATGCAAATAAAATATCAGCACAGTATAACTTCCGTGAGAAACTGAGGGTCTAAAACCTCATCTTTCAGTAGGAATTCAATGTTGGAGTTTGTTAGTGTCAAATTTAAGGGAAGGGGTTTATTAACTTTATGTGGATGGTGCAAAATTGATTGCATTGAATTGGTTAAAAAAAAACCCAACCAAACTGACAAAACCTATTTGCATACACATTACCACTGTGTATATTTGTACAGAATGAAAAAGGAAGATAGACCTATAATTTAAATCTTAACTTCCTGCCCACAATAAAGGTAAATAACTGTAATTAAGTGATGTTAAAGCTCTGAAATGATCTTTAAAATTGGCAAAAAAGAGTGAACCTGTTATGACTTGGCTAGGCTGGTAAGTGTGTAACATTCAACAAAGAAAATTCACACTTGTACTTTTGAAACTGTTTTATTGAGGGAGGAAAAAAGAACCCAAAACACCTAAGGCATACATAAATTCAGCTAAGTTGTTGTAGATATCCTTACATTTTAAAGGAAGGTAAGTAATGACAAAAAATGGTTTTAATAATGTTGTTGTAAATAAGAGAAAGTGGAAGTGGAGACATGTGCTTACTAGAGTTTTATAAAAGTAGGTTTTAAGAATGGCTGCTATGTAATATAGGTGCAGAAATACTGTAATGTAAGTATGAATGTTTCCAATGAAATCAAAAGAACTTCTGCTTTTGACTTGAACGAGTTCTATATCATAGAGAAAAATGGGAGCATGTATGAATTAGAGTAATATGTGATATTATATTCTATAATAGAGTCATTTTTTCATTTTCTGATTTTCTTTTATATGTACATATTAATTCAACTATGATAATTCAGATGCTCAGTGCCAGTATATTTCATGCAGTCATCTATTTTCTGTATAGTATTTTGGTCTGTTTCTTTGAATGCATGCTTGTTTTTCATCCTAATGGTAAGGTTTCTTTTTTTTAATCATATCAATTATTGAGCAACACAGGGAAAAACAAAGCCAGTATCTTTTGTTCTGTTACTGTGGCTTTTTTGGTTAAGTACACAGAGCCTCACAGAAGGACTGTGTAAGGAATGTATCTTCAGTCTGGGAAGTGAGGTTGGCAAAAACTGGTGAAGTTTAACTTTTCTTTCGATAAAAGTTTTTCTGTTTTATGAATAAAGGAGTGAGTGGATGGTACTAGTGGTGAAAGATGCAGTACCCAAGGTCCACATTAGGAATAGTTAGGAATTTAAAATTGGATATAAACATATAGTGTGTTTTTACAGTATAAATTATAAAAATAAAATAGAAGAAAATTAGAAGAAAATTTTAAATTAGCATCTAAAAAATTACATTAGTAAAAATTTGTAGTTAAATGTTTGTTGGTTTTTTTTCTTTTCTTTGAGTAGTCAGTAGTATGGTTTCTTTTGTAACAGACTATTCTTTTTATTTTACCTGATTTCTTAATTGCTACTTTGTTAGCTGTGTAAGTAGACTTTTTCTGCCATTACCTTTTTTTCTGTCTTCAAGAGAAGCAACTGTTCCTATGCAGTTTTCATTTTTAATCCTGAACCGACCTAAAGTTCATTTGAAATTCCAAGTTAATAACAAAACCCTTCTAACCTGTAATAATAAAATACAATTAATTATAATGCATACTTCTTCCTAAGGCCACAGAGGGTTACCTAATCCTGTACTAGGCAGCTTTCACAGCTACCTAGCCCTGTATCATTACCTGTAAGAGTCTAATACTCTAACTCACTTACAAATCATTCCCCCTGAAATCTATGATTCAGCTAATAACTTAGAATTAGAACTCACTTTCATTAAAAAAAACATATATTCTATTACTATTTTTAATTCTATCCTAACTTTAGTTTCTGTGAAATATGTTACAAGGCTGAGTTCATATTGGAGATGGAATCAGACAGAAATTTTGCTTCCAGTGAGACGGAAAGAAATGAATATGGCTATCAGATATCAGGATGGTTTTGCTAGTCTAAGAGACAGGAAATAGAGTTAATGAACAAAACAAAATATATAAAATCACAGCACAATATTACTAAACAGAGAGAACAAATAGAATAATGGCAGAAATTCACATGATATTTACTTTTTACTGCCTCTTTAACAACATTAGTGCTGAATCAAACAAGCAAAAATGAATATACTTATTCATTTTTTTGAGCTCTGTGTATAGGAAGGGTTACATGACTGCTATTAAATACAAATTAAATGTAAATCTTAATTTCAAGTTATTTAATAAGATATACTGAACAACATTAATAGATACGCCTGTATTAGTAAATATATTTTAGAAACAATTCAGGTATTTCATTACTATAGTTTAATTTTTGAAATTGCTCACTGAAATAAGTGTATGACAAACTTTACAAACCTGCTGCATTACAATACAATATACTAAATATGGCATTACATTTTTTTTATAAGGTATTCTCAAAAACAGATTGTAGAAGCTAGCTAAGACTCAGACATCCACTGACAGAATAATGATAATTTTGTGTTGTAGTAATATACTAAAATAGTGTGTCTTCTCTCTGATATTTTAAGATAATTTATTAATTGGCAGCATTGACCATAACTTTTGTTTATCATTTTTTAAATTTAATATTGAGTGATTACAGTTTTTGGCTGCTAGCTTCCAGTTAAATAGGCATGAACTGTGTGTTTAAGAACATTCATGATGATTTCCTATGCTTATATTATGTCCAAGTTCCAAACATAACTCTGCATTCTAGGCCCATCTGGCTGACATTGCCAAGATCCATCTTAATTTACTGGCTACAATCAGTTCTCAGTTTTAGATAACTTCTTTAGTTGTCATTACATATTCCCATATACATTCAGTTATTTAAGGAAGTTTAGAATAAAATGGATAGCAGCTTGATCTTGTTCATTATCTGGTTGGTTTTTTTGAACTGGAAACTAGATAAATACCCTTAAATGAAAGGTAGTTTGATGGAAGGAGGTAAATATCAAGTTAAGAATAATTTGATGCTAACGTGAAAAAATAAGATTTGTTTTAAAGAATTCTAAAGTGTTAACTTTGGAGAAGGATTTGCATTTGCACATTACTTTCTAAATATGTGATTTCTTTTCCAAATGTCTATTAAAAATATTGCTATATTAGTGTGGAGAAGAATTTGCATTTGCATGTTACTCTCTAAATATGTGATTTCCCCCCCCCCCCCATTGTCTATTAAAAATCTTACTATATTAGTTCTGGAGAAAATTTTATTGCTATGGTCATATTATTTGAGCAGTGCACATGTAACTCATACTGACATTAATGGAAGTTACGCATACATGTTAACAGTAAAATGCAGCATGTGTTCAAATCCATCATTTTGCCTAATTGTCTTAATGCTTTGTGTTCTTTCTATCTCCGAGCATTAAAAAAACCTCAATTCACTTTTTATTTTTTAATGAGTTATAGTTTAAAAAAAATTTCTGTATTGCGTAGCGTGACAAAAGGCATGTTAATGTTTTTTAAAAACGTATTTATCATCCACAGAAATGTTTCAATTGGCCTGAATTTAAAAGCTGGTAGTTAGAAATATATATCAAGACTACTTTTTCCAGACATTGTTTTTGTTTTCTGAGAGTCCACAAGAAGGAGCACAGCCTACTGGGAACTTCACAAGGCTTGCCCAGAAAAGCTTATTCATTTTGTAATATGAAGAACTTGAGGGTAGGAGAAGTTTCTGTGCTGTGATGTGGTGGAGGTTTTTTCAGATGTTTCAGAAATGCCGTATTTGTGGAGCATAGTTTCATGACCACACGGCGTCCACAATGCTTTCATACAGATGTCCTTTCCTATATGGTGGTTCCTTCCAAACTCATAAACCTGCTTGTAACAAAATTAGATAGCTGTATAGATAGATAAATGAGTATTTATATAATATTAAAATTGCTTTATATGTGTATGTGACATAAATGCCTGTCCTTATGGAAAGTGGATTTTACTCTATGGGATAGATCATCTTTTTAGAAATGGTCGAAATTATTTTCCCTTTAAAGATACAAAGTTTGACCTGGAGAGCCAATAGTCATAAAAGAAAGTCTAATGGCATGTGAAGGAAAGTTATAAAAATTATTATTACCTTTTTTGTTAGTTCAGCTTTTAAATTATATGCATGTAATCTTCAGGCTGCAACCACTGAAGTTAAAAACAAAACAAAAAAAAACCCAACACCCCCAAACCCCCAAAACTTTATTATCAAAACTTGGGTTTTTCTTGGTTAAAAGCCCTGAAATTAACTTTCTGTGGTGTTAACTCTACTTAGAAATATGTTTAAATACAAGATTTTTTTAAAGAAAAGAAAATTATTTCATTGTGGTTTTGCATTAATTTGATGATCTTTCAGTGACTTAGTTGCATGTGATGAACACTGCACTTAGTAGTGAGTGACCATGGGATTAATCCTCAAAAAGGCTGATCATGTTTTGACTTGAAGATCTGGGAATTCTTAATTTTTGAGATCCAACTGTTAATTACTGAGTGTTTCCCTTAGCAGTCAACTCAGTACGCTCAGTGCTCTGAAGCTCTCAGAGTATCCTGAATGAAGTTCTTGCCAAGAGTTTGAAAGGCAATTTCCTTGCCTTTGATAGAGTTCATGCCATCACCTGTGGGTATTGCTAAATCAGTTTTGTTGGAAGTCACTTTGCCCTGAAATTCACTACAAATTTCCAGAAGAATATGTATTTTCCCTTATGTGGAATAAATCAATTACTTCAGAAATGAAGCATTAAAGATCTAATAAAATAACAGCTACTAGTCCTTTCATTCAATAACAACAATAGAACATCACTGTGCTGTCCAAAAAAAAAAAATTTTTAAATTAGATTTTGCAGTAAATTTTCTTACAGTGACAGCATAAAATTAAACATCCCTTCCTTTGTTTAAGAATGTCCACCATTTTTTTCACTGAAAATAATAAATGAATATTGCTTATCTCTGTTTTTCGGTATGTTTACTTTATTCATTTAACCGCACCTGTGTATAGTCAAGGATGAAATATTTGTGGGAAGAAGGGGATAAAATGTTTTTTCACCAAGCATTCAGTCCCACCAGCTGCCACTCTTTGCAGAAGTGCTGAACGCATACTGCACTTTTACCTGCGGGGTTAGTGGTTCAGCTGCTCTGCCCAACAAGGAGAGGGCACTTGTATTTGCCACTAGATGCCAGTCTCGGGTGCAAGACCATGGTCTGCATCTGCTTAGTTCAACAGAGTACTAGCAGCTTCACAGAGTAAGCAGGAAGCTTGTCTTGTTGCAGGGAAGAGAATGTGTCTTGTCTGTTTGTCTGTCACCTGGTTTGACTGGTCCCCTCCTTTTAGTGCAGGAAATTCAAGCACGGACAAGTATATAAATGGCTTCAGGTGGACTTTTGAGGATATCGCAGGGATGAAGAGGGTCTTTGGATTCTGGAAGTCAGGGATCACAGCCTAAGGGGAAGACTGTGTAAGATGTAAAACTAGAGTCACAGTCAGAGTTTGTAGGGAAGTCAAAATGCTTTATGAAGTGCTAGTGGCAGAAGTATAAGGAAGTTTACCATTCATCTGGTTTTCTGCAGACATACCCCTTTTTTCCATCTATAAATTTTACTGGAGTAGAAGTTGGGGATTTCACATTTGTGTAGCAGCTCAGCAGAAGCTGCAGCTCTGACAAGGGCTTTTGGATGTCCAGAGAATCTAGACATATTTCCAGCACCTGGACAAATCAGCTCATGTCCCTGCCTTACATTCTTCTATTACTATTTCCATCCATCACCATCTCAGACTGGCACTCGGGACAGAAAGGGAGAGGAACTCAACATGTTTTCCTTTGCTTACGTCCTAATTACTCTGCCCTAAGAGGTTCTGTCACCCACAGGATAGTGGTTTCTTCCTCGTTGCTGTGGGTACAGCTATGGTCAAAGGAGCTTCTGAAATATCTGTGTGAGTAGTTCCAGTGCATCTGGAACCTTTCAGAGTAATTGTGTATGCAATTCACCTGTTCAGTCCCATACACAGGCCAGAAGCATGACACTCATTGACAGGAAAATCCCTGATGAAATTGTAGGGACTCTACTTGCATGTAGTCATGCAGTTACTTTCCTTTTTTGGGTTCTTCCATACAGCAGCAAAGACGAGGAAAGCAATATAGCAAGGGAGGAGAAATTGGCAGGATGATTTAAGGTTGGAACTACTCTTTGAAATTGCTTGGAACTCACTCTTTAAAACCACTTAAAACAATAGCTTCCCTATAGACACAGTCTGCTCCCTGTGTTAGTTAGGCAGTGTTTTCCTCCTGCCCCCTTCTTTTCAGAAAGGAAATCAAGAAAGTAGGTAAGTGTTTCCCTTGCCTATACTGGAAACGGAGGTGTCTAACTGAAAAAGATGTAGGCAAAGATGCTTAGTTTATGCTCCTTTTTTAAATGCTAGTATATTCTAAAAAGAGCCAGCACCTACCTTGGGGATAGTTCTAGGCTAAATAAGTAGTAGTGGATACATGACATCGAAGGGTACTCTTTGAACTGAAGTTTAAGCAAATACATCAGGGTCAGATTTTTTGACTAGTAATAAAGTATTATTTTGAAAGTAGGATCATTTAAAAATATTTTTTTCTGCTTCATCAGCTCTAATGCAGCCTATATTTTGAGAAAGATAGCTATGATAATTTCTCTAACATGAATTCTTTAACATATCTGTACTTAATAGGTTAGATAATAGAGTAGTATATAAACAGCTGTGGATAAAAAATAATTTTCAGAAAGCAGTTTACCTTTTTTTTTTTTAATTAGAGGGATTATTTTTACTTGTTTCAACTGTGGTAATGTATACTATAAACATGTTCAGTGAATAGATAGCAAGTTGATTGTCTCAAAAGTTGTACCGTTTCGAATGTAGAACACTAGACTGTTTTTTAGTAACCTGTGGACTGCTTCCATTTAATTGTAGGATTCATGCTGAGAGTGTAGAGAGTCATATCCCAAGTCAAATACAAACAAAACAGCAGGATGTTGATACAACTGTGACTTCCACAGGAAGTAGTTAGAATGGTAATGTGGTCTCCTTCTAACTTGGGTGGAAAGTCTCTTGTGACTGCTTTTGCCCCACAGAGCTGTAACACAGCATGCCTTGACTAACATTTTTGACACCAAGTTGCAAACACCATAAAGATTAGAGAAACCCAAATGAAGGCTTTGTTCTCTGGAACAGAAGCTTTCTTGACTAAAATGAAGAGATGTTTTTCTTTTGTAAACAACGAAGGGGCACAAAGCAATAAAATGTTTCTCTCTGTGAGAATAGAATGAGCGAACTGTTTACTTGGCAAAGCGCTTCTCTTATTTAAAGAGAGATGAGTGTCACCAAGTTCCTATTCACTTGAGAGTCTTATATGTTCAGACTAAATGACAGTATACTTTGATTTTATTTTAGAAGATTTGTCATGTTTGAAATTTCATCTGCATGGGAAGAAAGCGTGCCATTTCTTTTCTTCATTTTGTTCATGTTAACGTCCTAATTTACTTTCAAAATAGGTTTTCACCTGCTATTGAAGGTTAGTAAGATCAGTTTAGGATTTCACCGAAAAATGTTATGAGAGGCTATATTTTACCTGCTTTTATATGGGTAACCAAGAAAAGGAAGCTGGAGCCTCTCCCATGTTGCCTGTCACTTTAGACAGCAGGAGAATGCAGTAACAACCTCTTCAAAGTGTTTCCCTCCCAGGAAGGCGATGTCTTCCTCTCTGTTACGGAATGACAGTAGTGCTGCTTATGCCACAGAAGGATTGTCTGAAGGCAAACCAGAAAGAGTTTAAACATATTCCAGACAACATGTTATGGTTATAATAAATATACATACTTTTCTGATCTAGAAAATGGGTCTGGATTTTGACCAGCTTGTTTTCTTAATCTCATAAGTATTTTGGCTTAATTATCATGTGTTTCCATGAGTAATGTTCTCAAAACACTATAGAAATTTAAGCGTCTGACTCTGTAGTTGTAGAAGTGATCTTCCAGGTTCCTGTGATCCATATGGTTTGAGGCATCTGCCAGGCAGACAGGGACTTTGATGGTAGTTGCCATTCTGTATCCTAGTGGTGCACTTTTCTTTTTTTTTTTTTTTTTTTTTTTTTACATTATTATTTACCCATTAATGTACCTTGCCTCAGGAGAAAAATAACAGTCAATACTCCAGCAAACATTTTACGTTGGGAATTCCACAATACTTCATAGGGGTTTTATTCCTCTAGTGCTTTCCCCAGAACCTGAATGGTAGAGAGATCAAGGGGATCCTGCAGCTGCTTTATGAGGGAGAGACTTAAAGACTTTTTACTCTGGGGAGAGGAAGGCAGGGGGAGGATATGTTTGAAGTTTGCAGAATCTCAAAGGCAGGCATAAACTGAATGTAGAACTGTTGTTTGCCAGATCCCCCAGCATAAGGAATATCAGGCAGTTGCTGAAGTTAATCAGTGATCAATTCGAAAGAGAGAGAAGTGCTGCTTTATGGAGTTGGTGACCTTCTAGAACTTGTTTCCACAGAGGGCAGGATGGCATCAGCTGGTTCAAGAAGAGTATTTATGGACAAGAGGTCCATAAATGGCTACTTCTTTATACTTTTCAGCTGTTGCTCTTGAACTATGTTCCTGAAATTTATTTTCTCTCTAGCTCTTTCCTCCCACATTGTTCCCTTACACTGAAACACACATAGTTAATTATCAGATGATTTTAAAAACTTTTTTATTTTTTTGAGAACCAGTTATATTAAGTCAACTAATACACTCTGGAAAGATTCAAGCCTACCCTTTGAGCAGCCTTTTGCATCTTCTTTTGCTCTATAGTTTATAAGTGGATTTACAAGATGATACAAGTGACAAAACGATTGTTTTGAAGTGCAGGTTGTAAGAGTGAGATATGACAGTTACATGACATTCTCTAGTGATTGAACCAATTAGAAGACAGACAAGATTAACAGTGCTTCAGATTTACAGGTGTCTCAAGCTGCTTGAAGGACTTTGAGATGCAGAGTATTCTAGTATTTTGTAATGCAAATGAAAATTTGAAGAAACAATTGCAATTGAAAATCATTACGTTTGCTTCTCCTCTTTTTTTCCTTTTAAAAAAATCAACTTCTTTAAAATACTTTTCTGTTTTTTAATTTATAAATGTGTTAGTGTTTAAAGTACAGCAGTTTAATCTGTGATTTATCTTGATTTGTAGCATTCTAAATTCATGTGAGGTGGAATAGTATTCAGAGAGGGACAGTGATGAGAAGGATGGTATATAAAAGTGAGAAGGGACTATGAGTTAGCATTCAGTGAAACATGGACAATGGTAAAAGGAAGAAGGCTACACAAACCTGAAGAATGAAAATCCAGGTCTGGATTCTTCCAAAGAAAAGGTATAGTTTGAAGTATGTTTCTATTTTCTAAGGAAGCTTATTACTTTTATCTAAAGTTAACTTAACGGGGAGTTTAGCAATCTTAACTTTTTAGATAAAGAAGAAAAAATTTGTATGCTACCTACTAAGTATTAAACACTTTCTGTCTGGTTTCTATTGAACAACTTTTTTTTTTTAAAAGTAAGAAAATATAAGCAACAAAATCATTTTACTAGAAGAACAGTACTATAGAAAAAAATTATACTCTGCAGTTACTTATCTTGACTATATATGGTTTGTTTTAAAACTACCTTAAAAGTGCTTTTATTAGCTAAAAAATTAGTAATCGTAAAAATGATTAAATAAGATGGCATTTGTTTTGAAGTTCAGCCATCATGGGAATGTGAAGGCCTCTACCTCTGATAATATACTCAAAAGAACAAGTGGCTCAAAAGACAGAAAAGGAGTAGGAGGCTGAAAGTAAAAAAAGGAAGAAAAAGTTAGGCTTCTGTTTCATGGATTTTTTTTTAAAGCTGACTGAATTACACCCTTGTCTGCTGAAACCCTCTTAGTGTAATTCCCATTGGCCTCTGTGACACCTAGGGCAGCGCTGATCAACTGCAGGCTCCCATATTCCTAACCTCAGCCAACTGAATATGATTCTAGCAGATGTTTCTGCATTTTAGACCTCAAAATATGATAGGTCAGGTTTTTTTCCATTTTCCAGTGGCAAATCTTGCATACTTGAGACCCAAGACATGCAATTCAATGGTAGGAATTATGAGCTGAGGGTCTCCCCAGTGGGATGACACTGAACTTAATACAAACTCTGATCCTTGAAAATGGAGAACCAAAGAAATTTAAAGGTTTGGATCATTTAAACTATATTACCAGATTATTGTTTAATATTGTATAAAAATATAAAATGTGCTTAAAAATGTATATGGTGATGTTTTCTATTAAAAGGTAAAGGTCTTATAAAGTCAGGAGAGAACAGAGTCAGAAGCAATCAAACAGGAACAGCTTGCTTAGTGGCAGAAGGGAAAGGTTTGGTTAGATTTCTTTGCCTTCCCATTACTCCTTAGGTGCTATGAAGTAAATCCAATGCTGCCTCCTTCCTGTGCTTCCTCATTCCTCCCCCCCCCAGCCCCCAGCAAAACAAGTACTTCTCTGTGAGCTGTGGAAAAATAAATCTTAAGTTCCTATTTCGCTGTTTCTTCCAATTGGGTTCTCTTGTGTGTAATAACATGCAAGATGTACTTTAAGTTTTGCTCTCTCATGTCTGAGAGCATTCATTAATGCTCTCTAATGTGCGTTCTCTCGTGCTTTGTAAGGTGTGAGCTCGTGGGGCAGCCTTTCTGCCTGTAAGGGCATAAGTAAGATTTACTCTTTTATCTAACTGATATAATGACACCTGTAAGAATTTATTGTCATAGAGGTCTATACCTCTGTCTTGAAATAAGTCAAAGAGTTTCTGTCTTTTGGGGAGGGAAACACACTCATACCATATTTTAAATCCAAGAGAACTTCACACCACTTGTTCTGGTGGTGTTTATGCCCTCCCACTGAACTGTGTATAGCTCACCTATTTAGAGTATAAGCCTGACAAGACTGATCAATGCTCTTTATTAATACAGTGCCAGGCATAATGGGCTCCCATCCTTCATCCATCAAGCATTACTATAATAAACAAGATAATAATAAAAACATGTATCATGTTATCACTGTCAACACTATCTGAACACTGTGAGTGTGGAAATATTGTAGTAAAACCAGAATTCTTCAGATATGATTGGTAAAATATGGCATAGCACACAAAAATATGCTAAAGCACTGAATTTCTAATGAGCAATACCTCTCCTTTCAATGCTGTACTGCTGTTTAGCAGAGACTGACAGATCATGACTTACGTTATGATAGTGGAAATTAGGATAAGCTCATCTCAGTTTTTCTCTGATAGTAAACAAACTTGGCTATGTCCACATTGCTGTTGCAGTGTACCAGGATATCTTAGCAAAGAAAAGCCCTATTTAAGAAGGTACATTATTTAAGAAGGTACATTATGTAAGTCTGTGCTACATCTTATAGTCAAGCTGTTGTGTTCAGGATAAACATCACCTTAAAAGGACGCCTTGGCTTGCTTCCTTAGGGTGAAGTGGCTTCAACTGAATAGATAAACTTTTCAAGGTGAAACAAAAGCTTGGTGACAGCACAAACTTATGCAGAATATTGTTAGTGGAAAGATTTTTTCAGTTGTTGGTAAATAGAAATGTTGCATTTGTAGAGTTTGCACAATCCTAATAGCAGTACTATGCTTATTATGTTGCATTTTAGTGTTTAAAAGTATATTGGGGGATGCAAGTGAAAGACTTGGTATATTTTTTTCCTCATATTTGACAGTGAATTTCTCAAAACCCATCCACTTTTAATTTTGTAAATGTGTAGATACTAAGGGGGGATCTGTGATTTACTGGCTTAGATTACAAATGTAAAAATACTTTTTTGTGGTTAAACTCTTCCCAGTTACTAACCATTCTTACCTCAAACATGTAGTTTATCTTTGTTGCATTTGACTCCGACCAAAATTAGGCCACACAGGCCTCTGAGGATCACCATATTGCTAAAATCATTCTAGCTGCTAGGGATTCTTCTTTTCTGCTTCCCAAAAAACTCATCTTGCATTCTTTGAAGACTAGCTTACATGGTTCTCATCTTTTAGGTGGGAGAGGAAACGTAGATTGGTCTAACAGAGACAGTAAATGTACTACTTTGTTCTTTTGTTTTTCAGCCCC
>JAVKLA010000036.1:9472867-9489613 GCA_034782735.1 Sagittarius serpentarius | reverse complement strand
GGTTCTCATATTTTTGGTGGGAGAGGAAACGTCTATTGGTCTAACATACACAGTAAATGTACTACTTTGTTCTTTTTTTTTTCACCCCCCCCCCCCCCCCCCGAGCTTTCTTTATGGTTAGGAAACAAATATAGGTATTGAGGAGAAAATGTTGAAGGTAGGTTTTATAGGGTAGCAACACAGAACCAAAGCTAGCCTAGATACTTTAAAATCCTTATATTATGCAGACTGTGAATATAAGTTATTGAACAAAATTCTAATTCCACTTAAATCTACATCCATAAGAATGTAATCTTATATCCTGCCTTATTTCTTTCGGCTGGAAGAGTTTCGGGTAAAATGCAGTGAGGTGTGAGCATAAAACCTTATTGCATCAATCAGTGAGCAGTAGTGAGGGGACGTCATGGTAGTTATGTTCAGCTGTCTGCATGTTGTGGCAAGCTATGTCCCAAAGACTGGGTAGGAAGCAGTGATGCAGTTAATAGGAAGAGCAATCTGAACTTTTAAACCCCCTCACTCTAAAAGCTCCAAAATAGGGAATTTTCTCCCCACTATTTGGTGAATTTACTGTGTTTGGTAACTTACAAGTATTTTTGGGAGCTGGACAACCTCATACAGGTGTTGTATGTCTGTCTTGAGAAATTCTTTAGTTTTCTGTGCGGTCTTTAAACAAAAGATAGTTAGTTCATGTCTGTGGGGTTTAGAGCATGAGCTGGTGTTGGAACTAGTGTGAAATTCAGTAGCAAAAAAGTAAGAGATTATTACATAACAGCTAAAGAATAGAAGCCCAAGAAGTGTGGTAGATCATCATCTGACATCCAGCAACCTGATACCCTCTTAACAGAGCAGAAAATACTGACAGCCATGAGCTTAAAGAAAAGACTTTTCACCTATTGAAAAATACTTAAACTTCCAGCTTGCATGCAAGAAACTTGACTGCTTTCCAGTTTTGTTTTGGGTGCCCATTACCCTCCTCACCCACCTGGATTCTTTTGTCAACAACTGAAAGAAACTGATGAAATGAAAACAATGTCTTACAGGTTTTGTGGCTATGCATACGTGTGTACCACCCAGTTACCCACTACTGCTCCTCCCATCCAATCCCTTCTTATAAGAAGTAGTACAACGATCCGATCAGGACAAAAATTACCTACAGTGTTTTCACAGTTGTATTAAGAAATAGAATTTATATTTTTTTCTCTCTTGGAAAGATCGCCCTTCAACACTTCAATACTGTGAATTTTTGTTTAGTCTAATGTAGATTTTTGTTAGTGTGTAGCCCAAAAAGGAATCTAATTAACAGATGAACTTGGGAAATCCCTGCTGTAATTTGGCAACTAAATGAATGGGGGATATCAGTATATGACAAGCAACTTCCACTTAAGGCTAATGTAACTATTACCTCATTAGAAGTGCAACTTTACACTCTTCAAATAAAATCTTTATTGAATTTAAAATATGTATTTGACAGAGGACTAGCTGAACTTACTTGAAATTGGCTTTGTGAAATTATGCTGCCTTTATTGATACTGACTAGCTTTATAAATGTTTATCTTAATTATGTTTTATTGTGATTAAAAAAGATTGCAGATACTCTGCCATTTCTGTAAAGTGAGCTGTTGGAGCTTTTTTTGTTAAAGATGGGGGTAGGGTACAAAGAATAGTCCAGCTCCAGAGAGGAGGCCCCTCACAGGCCATATGAATCCACTTACATGTAAATTGCTTGTCTATATGAATTAAGGTGAAGGTTATGAAAGAACTGCATTTCTGTGTTTATTGTAGGATTTTTGACAGTCTCTTTCCTCTTTCAAGTAAATTTGGCTTAAGTCCACAGTCAGTACAGTTTTAAGTAAACTCCTCTTTTGTTACATTAACAAGGTTATAACATCACTGAGGCAGATTTCCAGCTGCATGAATTGAGGCCTAAGCATGCAGACTGAGGGGATAATTAAAACCTTAGGGTGGGTGAGTTAAACTACCAACTAAAATTGGATAAAAGGCTAATTGTCCATAGCAACATAATACATGTTTCTAAATACCTGTGAAATAAAGATAAAGATTCGTGGTCTTTTAATTCCTTTCTGAATGCTCGAATTCACATTATATTTTAGGGCATAACAAAAATCAAGGGGCAAGTAAATAGAAACCCAAAGAATTCTGTCCCAGATATTGTTGTATTTTAGCTATTAATTGAAAGACAGAATTATTTCAAAGACTTTAGTGATTTTCTGACTTTCTTTACAATACAGGAAGCATTTTTATGGAGGAAGTATGAGCCTGACTGTGTGATACAGTATATCAGAATGGACTGGTCGGTGCTTTGTCAAAATTTGTCATATCTCTTTTTCCTTCCTCCTTTTTTTCATTATGAAGAGTGGAGTTACATACCTTTGGTGACCTTCAAGAAGATGACATAGAGTCAGGCAAGATGATACATTACCACAAAGTTAAAAAAACAAAATGGGTTGTAATGGCAGCTTGTACTGAACTAAATGAATTGTGAAGGCCCATTTGTTATTCATTAGGAGAAGCAGAGCAGATTACTGTTCTGCCTTCATAGGGAGCCTTTAAACTTAAGGTCATTTTACACTAGTACCCTTGTGGCATGGACAGCATTTAATACATTTTTAACAGCTTTTACATTTCCATGGTTTGCAGCAGTGCTGGTTGAATCATTTCTGTAATGAAGGTGTTTTAAAGTAGTTTAGAGTTACTTTGGGGGAAAAAACAGGAAAAAAAAGAAATAATTGGGTTGATGAAGTGACTTTATATACTAAAGAGCTAAGCATGCAGAACATACTGCTCTAAAGTAATGCATGCTGAATCCCACTGCTACAGAAGTACATCCCTAGGGAACCGTGGGGTTTTTTTGTGTTTTTTTGTGTGTTTTTTTTTTCAGCGTAAATAGAACTATAGTTGTTTTTTGACAGTGCTCATTCCTTTGGGGAAGGAAGGTCTGAGGATAGAAATGTAAGAATATTTTTTAAGCTATTTCTGAGTTGCTCAGGAGTCTGATGGAGAACATTCAACATTTTGGCATGTTTTGGGGAAGTGTGCATTCTAACTATCATAACCGTTGATGTGGGCATCTAAGGAACCCAACGTAAAATGAACGTGGAGTGGAGGGTAGAATTTTGCTGATCAGAATAAATGTTGATTATTTCAATACCTCTCAAATGGTTCAGTGGTGCTGTGGAAAGTCAAAGCAGAAAGGTAGGTACCAATATGAAACAATCTGAGAATAATTTGTTCGAAAGTGCTGAACAAATCTAAAATTCTATTAGCTTAAAGAATGATTTATAACTCTAAAGAAAGGTGTAATAACCCCAGTTAAAGGAGGTAATCATTTCACAAGCTCACGTTTTATTGTAGACGATAGTCTTTCATTTGCTACCTTTTAATTGTTGTGGATTTAGCTGTCAAAATCCATATTACAGTGACTTTATTTTTGTTCAGAAAATATCAGTACACAAATGATGCACTGTGAGTCAAGATTTGTTTACAAATAAACTTAATTAAAAAAATGCTAATTTAAATGTATAATGGTACTTCTCCCAGCAGCCAGTCCACCTCTAATTTCCTTTTTCTTCTTTAACAGATTAAGAGCATTCATTCTATACTTCATTGCAGATGACTTTCACTAGAGTTTTTTCTATTGATTTTACTGTTTTGTGAGGATAAATTTTGACAAAATACATGTGGATCAAAACCAGCATATGAGGGAGACAAAAAATGACTTATTCTTTGACAGCAGATGTATTTTTTTCTGAGATTTTGAACAATACATATTTTAAAGCTGAAAGGCTGTGTATCTTTAGAAAATATCAAGCTTTAAATAACATTATAAATGCAACAATGATTGCTTTTATTTAATGTCAGAGAGATAGTAGAATATAAGAAACTTGAACTCTAAAAATCTTGTTGCTGTTTGGACTATATATTTTTTCAACAAAATTAGATTCTTTTAATATAAGTTTTAAATGTTCAGCTGCGCCAGCATTACCAACTTTTCCCCTAACAGAAATATTTGTCTTCTTTTACCTTTGCACTAGCTTCATGTAGTCATTTCTGGTTTGTGAACGAAAGCTGTTTTAATGAAAACTACTTTAATCTCTCTAAGTTTTTAAAAGTTCTTCACACATGTGAAAACATAGACTGTCAATACATGTCCATAAAATACATCAGGAGTGGGTTTGGTCAGAAAATGAACGCCAGCACTTTTATTATTTTAGATTTCTGAATATCCAGTGGAGGGACTGTTACCAACCCATGTCAAAGCAGTACCCTAAGAAAGGCATAGTGCCACTACTTTCATTTGTAAAACTCACTAATGACAACATAAAGAATTCTATGAAGGCCATGCTTACTTACCATAGGAATTCTGAACTGGGATATAGTATAAATTTTATTTTAATTTTATTTTTTCAAACTGAATACATTTAATTAATGATAGCTGTGTTTCATTGCCTGAAACTGGTGTTTATTTTTCCTTTAGGTTACCTTACAACCTTATTTTCATGTTTGTGACTTATTTGTCAGAAATGTAAAATAAAGTTCATGCTAGTGAGAGGAGAGTGCCAATATTGGGGCTACCTTAATTATATTAAGTAACTAAGACACTTTCATGTTCACTCTCTTGGTTCTTTAACACAGGGCTGTCTCCTAAGTTGAGGATTGTACTCTTGCCAGTTCTGAAGCTGGTTCTAGTGCAGTACTGAGTCAAACAGCTCTTGGGTTGCCATTGCCTGGGCATCTTGTTAACATTTTCAGGCAGATTGTATAGCAACTGTGATCAATGAAACATGAGGTAGCCAGAACAATTCCTATGTGCCTCCAGAATGTTCTTTATTGTGTCACATTAGGAGGGTCCCTGTGATAGTATTATGCCAATTGAGGCTTACTTAGAATAATTCCAGATGTTTATTCTGCCACTGGGAAGTGATACATTTAGTCACGTGTTTTGATTCAGGCAAGAGTTCCAGAGTTTGAACAGGTTAAAAACAAAAAAAACCCAAACCAAACCAACCAACCAACCAAACACATCTCTTGAGCGTAGGCATGAAAGATTGGTATAAAAAATTCCTTTGAACACTGGTATTGTTTGAAGTGCTTAGACACTGTATATCCCATTTACAAAATTGTTACCTTGCTGGAGCCACATAGCAGAAAGCTTGGTCCAGCATCTTCATATATGTGTATTTTCTCCTTTTGATAATACTTTTCCTGCAGTCTCTGTGTGAAGCAGAAGATTCAGATGCCCCTTCAAAGGGATAGGTCTTAGTCAATTTCATGCCTTAAGAATTAATTTGTGATTTAATTTCACTTTTTTCTCGTTCCCAGAGGAAACCAGACTTAGCGATTCAGGATGTCTGTTTGAATCCATGTTCCTACGTCTGTCCATTTTTCCCCAGTTATTGTTTCTTTTTCTTAAAAATAAAGATTGTATCTACCTTCTGGGTCACTTAAGTAATTTCTCTTCCTTTTTACTCCTTCTCACTCCCTTAACAACAAGATCTAACAATTTTCTTCTTGTTCTCTTTTTCCAAGAGCAAACCACATCTCATATAATACATAAAATTGTTCTGTTTTCAGAAAGACCTACACTTTGTAATTTTACCATAAAGATTATACTGATATGTCAAAAGGAGCAGAACTTTAAGGCTGCTGTGTCTTTATTTTTATCATTTCATATATGTCCAGAAATGCACAGCTGGTGTAACTGGGGCTGGTCCTTGTAAGTTGGTATGTCAAACTTAGTCTTTTGCGTATAAGTGTTACAAGGTGGTTGCAGTTCTGAATCATATTCAGCAGGGGGATTGGAACTAGATGATCTTTAAGGTCCCCTCCAACCCAAACCATTCTATGATTCTATGATTCTATATTTAGTAGTACACTTGGCAATAAATATCAAAAGCTTGTTTGTTCTGGTCTGACTCCTGTTACAGGGATTATTTTATAGATTAATTTAAGATCTAATCTTTGACTTTTAATGGCTTTTTTCTCTTAAAAATTGCAGGAAGCTTATGAATAAAAACTCTATTATATGGGGTATCTGTATTAGTATTAACTCTCAGTTCAGAGGCCACACACATCCAACCAGATAGAGCAGATCTTGACCTGCAGCTGCCGCCTTAATATTCCTTGTAGAATACTGATACACAGAGGGAGTTCTTCTGAACAATGAAGTATCACACAGCAACCTGTGTAGGAGATAGCAGAAAGACAGAGAAATAATGAAATAAATTCTTTTGTTTTCTTCACCTCTGGGAAAATATTATCTCACTGTCTATAATAATGATTATTGTATCAAGTGGAGACACTAGGAGGAGAAAAATCCTGTTATATAGAATCTGTCCAGAACTCAAAAAATAAATTAATATTCAGTAAAATAAGACATTAAATTTGTCTCAGCTGATCTTCAGTTGTTTTTTTGTTTGCTTTCTTTAAATAGTGCAGGAAAAATATTTGCTTGTAGAAGTGCTCACAAAACCACTAAATTTTTAGCTTGTTTTAAATAATTGTGACAGTATGTATGCATCCTTGACTGAAATTTGATTATAAAAGTTGTCTACCCCAGTCTTTGGAAAGGCAGGTAAAAATCCTAGACATAGGTGATATAGAAGCCTGCTTTTAGAAGAAACAGCTTCTTTCCTACTCTGCATTTTTTAAAAGTACCTAGGTTTTGAGATAGTATAAGTTTATCTATGGTGGTTTATTTTCTTTGATCCCATGCAAGTTAGCCCTATGACAGACAGATCTAATGCATCTGGGCAGACTGGCAGTTTTACCTATCATTCGTAATAAAGTGGCTCCATTTGCTGTGGCGCAAAAGAGACATGGTGTGGTAGGATTTGTGAGAAACTGCTAATGGTTAGAGCTTTGCAGCGTGCCTCCTTCCATCTAGGCTAGATGAATCTAAATGCTAAAATTTCTGTGTAAATAACCACATTTGACTAAATACATATTGAGTATTGCTGAAAATAAATAGAAAATATTGTTGACAGGATAGATAAATGGTAATCCACAGACAAAACTTTGCAGTGGTTGTGTTTTTTTGTGTTATTCTGGCATCGCAAAGCAAGCAGGGGGTTTCTTTAAAGAGAGTGTAAGGAAAATAGCCTGATTTGGAGAGCCCTGTGTTGTAAATCTGGCAAAACTATGAGAGGAAGAAAGCCTTCTTCAGTTATATTCCTTTAGAAGGTTAACCCTCGGACTGATAAGAACAGTGACAGAATAAATGAACACCAGATAAAAGATTCACATTGAGAGCAGCCATCCTGCCTCAGTAAGGAAAGAACTGATTCCTGTACCAAGTGGTTCTTTCGACATTGACCATTGTGGCTGGCACATGTTTCTTAGATGGGATAGACCATAGGTACTTCTAATGTAGAATTCTTATGAAAGAAAATGTAAATGCAAACAGAATATATTTGATGTGATCTAATCCCAACTCTGCTACATCACTTGTTTCTAAATCAGGTGAACTACAAAGCAGACATGCTGGGGTCTCATAAAGGGCAGGCACGGTTAATATACAGTGTATTAGCCGTCTTCCATTTGTATAGGCAAGAGTTTATAGCAGCTCATGGTAAAGCACAGCAGATTCCAGGCTGCTACTTGCCAGATCTATGGAATGCTTGAGAAAACTCCTATGGTTCCCTAAGTGAATGAAGCAGTAGTGGGACAGGAGCAGAGCTTAAATGGGCTGCACAGTAATGTACTGTATATTCCTTCAGAAATGATAACATACTACACTTTGTAGGCAGGTGGTAGTAACAATCCGAAGTCAATTATTGTAGTCAGATAGAGTCTAGAAAATGAAAGTGATG
The DNA here is from genome assembly GCA_034782735.1 of Sagittarius serpentarius. Lineage (NCBI taxonomy): Eukaryota > Metazoa > Chordata > Aves > Accipitriformes > Sagittariidae > Sagittarius > Sagittarius serpentarius. The sequence goes on along the minus strand of JAVKLA010000036.1, from coordinate 9,481,784 downwards.
ACATCAAAGAAACAGATCCTATGCCTTGTCCTTTAGAATTAAGAAGCATAAGAGAGACAAGGTTTGTCAAAACAGAAGGGAAATATTCTCCAGCTGATAACACAATATCTGTTGTCTGAAAGGTGGTACAAGCTAGTCTTTCTTCCATTGGAAGATAGGGGAATTGTCTATGAAATTTTAAGGCAACAGAGGGTTTAAGCTGTATTCCATTCAGAGTTTTTGACAGTATGACTGGCTCCCTTAGAGTGACAGCTCGGAGAGTCTGGGGTTAGCAAAGCGTGTTTTCTTAAGGAAAATAACAGAGGTACCAATTGTTGTCAGGAACCATCAAGTCAGTAATATGTGATGAATAGACATGTGATCATTAACTATTACGTTAAAATATCAGAGATAATTTTATTCCCACTAGTGGAAATGGAAGATCAGATCTTCAACTAGATTACAACTAGAGTTTAGGTCTTGTAAGAGAACAAAATAAGCTGACAGATTTCAGTGGTGAAAAGCTTCTGCTTAAATGAAGTGAGCTGCAAGGAGCAATAGTCGTGACACAGTTGGGCAGAGACAGATGTGCAGATCAATAACCAAAATTAATAGCAGGTACCCTTAAAGGGCTGGTTAATCTGCCAGTAGAGAGTCTGTCTCTTTTCTACCCACTAGTACCTCAGCTCATAAAAAATACAAATGAGCCCAATAGCAGCAAGAGCCTTAAGATCTGCTTCCTCATTAGTGAAACTTCAGAGAAGCATTTCTTATAGCTCTGTATCTTTTTCTACCTTTTAAGAAAAGTTGTTAGCAGGAATGGGCAGACTGAGTTCTTGGGGTGGGGGGGAGAAAATAGTGGAATGAATCTATAAAAGGAAGAGTTTATCTTGGATTACTTTGGCAGACAGAATATTTAAGCATTTTTTAAGCATGGTGAAAAATATATTAAAGTGTTTGATAAGTGTTTTTTATATGGTAGAAAATAACTATCTTCTGTGGTTTATATTTTTGTTCATGTTGTACCCCGTGGAGAGCAGCAGTGCTAGTAGATTGTATGGGGTATCCTGTTCATTCTTAGCTATTAGGGGTTTGGTACCAAATTCTCCTGTTTTGCACAACTGGGGCTAACCTAAAGAAAAGTGATGCAAGGATGGGCTTTCCTGCCAGTGCAGGAAAAGTTCATGCATTCTTAAGTTGTGTGTGCAATGTTGAAAGATAAACAAAGTTGCAAATTTTGGGTGGGAGAAAATGCCCTTTTTCAGAAGCTGAAAATAGCAAGACGGGGTAGAGCAAGCTGGAAAAGAAAAAAAAAGTTCAGCCTTAGAAAGATGGTGTTTCATGTAGCTGTGGAAGATTCAAAAAAAAAGTGAGATGGACAAGTGGAAAGAAGAGAGGTCACTGGTCAAGAGGTACACTAGGGGTTGTTCAGTTGTAGTGATAACTTGAACTGATAAAGTTAGTTAAGGGGGGTTCAGCCTCTAAAGAATTCAGCAATCTAGCACTGAAAAAACAGAGGATGTAAACAACTTTGTTCCCTCTGTCTTCTTTCTGAAATTGCCCAGTGAAAGCTAGGGGCTTGCTTCAAGCACTCTCTCACAATTTATCTTCTCTTTGACCTTCTGTTTGGATATACTGCCTAATATATAGCAATTACCTCAAAGCTATTTGTAGTCACCTTTTGGGATTGTGTGGCTAGTTCTGTGACCCACTTTTTAAAAAAGCTGGAATAAAAATTTTTCCATGCAAACCAACCAAAAAGCAAAATTGTAAAACTGGTTGCACATGTGTTTAGTGTAATGAAATTTATGCCCGACTCTTTCCGTAATGCTATGTAATAGATCACAATGATCTTACTCCTGTACAGTGTAATCTTTCTGCAGTATTTCTGGGTTATCTGACTGTTACACTATTGTTTGAATTGATTTGGGTGCTTCTTTCTCTCCTTTTCCTCCTCCTCCCTCATAAATAGTAATGACATACAGTTCCATGTTCCTGTATTTCTTTTAATGACCTAGTTTATGCTTATCAGCAGCTCTTACAAAGGCATTCCTGTTTCCTTCCCAAGGTGATATACTCTGCCCCTTCACAAGTTCTTTGACTAAGTATTTATCCACACTTATGTTTAGAAGAAAGGGCCTCCATGTATGAAAGATCCAGATAACAATAGCAATAGAGAGCAATGACGCACATTTTAAGTTATTACAGTGATGTACTGACTTGTAAACCTGTATGATTCACCTCAGAATTTTGTTCGTTACGTTTTGCAAGATCTTTGTCAATTTGTCTGTGTCTATCTGCATCTATAAAACACATACATGCATGCACATAGATTTTGTGTTAGTTTGTCAGTGATGTGAAAGATCCTTTAATGCCCTTCTGCTGTCTAATAGGTTCAGGAATTACTGCTTATAAAAACAGTTGTTGACCTGATGGAGTCAGGAAAATCCTGTACATTTACAATCAAAGGTTTTCCATGTCAGGAATATTATTCATTAACAGTATTATTCATTTATCTAAATTTATACTTAGACTATGTTTAAGTACTTCCTATGGGTCTGTAATTACCAGTTGACATGCCAATTCTACACAGATAGAGTGTCAAGAGATTCTGAAGCTTTCCTCCCTCTAGGAAACCTCAGAGACCAAGAAATGTATTAGCTCTTTAGAACAAAAGTAGTTGTATAATTTCGCAAACATTAACCACATTTGTGGAATTATTTAAATTGTTCCTATTTAAGGGATAAAAGCATTTGTATTTCCTTACCTGCCTTCTCTACACAACAAATTTGTTAGCTGCCAGTTTCATGTAGTGTTTATTTATGTTTGACACAGTGCGGATGGCCTGAGCTTTCTCATTCATCTGCCGTATTTGCATAACCTTGCAGAGTTAATGGCTGCCATTCTGACAAATTAAGCTGGTTTCCTATGTCTTTAATGGATTAAGTCCTCTTGGACAAGTTATACTTTATTTTAATCCATGAATAGTGTTTGCTAAGTGTTGTAAATAACATTCATTCCTTTTATTCTATTGACATTTAACTTGTATGCTGAAAAACATATGAAGAATACTTAACAAATATGGAACAAGTTTTTTATCTATATAAAAACAGAATACAAAGATCATCAATGTTTAATAAAAGAAAAAACATGTTATTCTTTAGTTACTGTCAAATATTTGAAAATATTTTGGCTGTGAGAATAGTCATACTTTTAAAGTTTTTGATTACTTTATAGTAGAATTTTACTCAGTTCCTGGTTCCTGTCATGATTTTTTAAAATTACATAATTTACACACTGTACTCCAAGTGTAGACATATTATGTATGATACATGTGATAAAAAAGTTCCCTGACAGCTGCAGTGATATATTGGAGTAGTAAATATGTGTAAACAGGTTAGAGGCAAAATATCTGAATTCAAAATGTATGTTAATGTTATAAATGCCTGAGAAATGTTGTGTTTTGCAACTAAGGTCATACTTAAAAATAATAATCTGTGGGAACCGAACAGCACTGAATCTGAGGCAACACCACCTGCCTATTTATAGAGTAGTATTTTGATAATTCTTAAACGATCAATAATGGATGTATTCTTGAGTCATTCTGGTGTGGCAGAGAGGTAGTCCTTCTGCAGTTTTTACTCTACAGATAAACAGAGGTATAAAGCTACTTCTTTTCATGTAAATGAAACTTTTTACTGAAGTTTTCAACATGAGAATTGAATTATGCAATACATTAATTTCACACTACATCAGGTTGTGCATTTCCTACTTTGCTGCCTGTGCACTTCCCCAGAAATGCACCTGGGGTTTGGGAATGCAAATATGCATCTCTGTTTGTGACACTGGCATTCATTTAGATAAATGAGATTTTTTTTAACTCCATGGAGTACATATTTAGTGTATGTGATACTCGGGTTAGAACCGCTTTCTAATTGAAAAGTTGTATTTAGCCACACAGTATAGCTAAGTGGGGAGGAATTGAATTGTTCCTGGCTACCAGACCTTTATTCAATTCAGTAGACCACACATAGACTGCACTATGATTTTTTTGGTAATATGTCAGATCTCTGGCAGTGTTCCTAAATTCTGTGTTTTGTGTGCACGGGCTTAGAAGCTAACTCTTCTTTGTAAGCAAATCTGAAATTTCTGTTTCTTCCAAATAAGTCCCAGACAAGAGATCTCTCCATGGACTATAGAGTAAAATAATGCTATTTGTGAGATATGGCATAACAACAAAATATTGAACAGGAGCTTAATTCTCCCCATCCTACTCTGGACCATGACAGTGGGCTTCCTACTGGGAAATACAATGATCTGTTATTAAAATGACAGCCCCACCTAGGGAGACAACAGCCCAGTTCAAAGAAGAGAGCCAAAAGTGCCTCCACTACCACCACCAGCAATTGAGATCAGCTGGTGCACTAACAATCCCTTGATTTAAACATCTGGTGGCAGGACTTTCTCAGTGGAGGTCTGTTGACTGTGGAATTCTCTTACACAGACACATACATGGTTTAACAAAGCCAAAGTTTCTTTATCCTCGGGGTACAATGTAAGGCTATTTCCTTTCCCAGGCAGAAGCATTTGCTGATGGTTCCACTGGCATCCAGTACCGCATTACAAGAACTGTCCTTGAGGGATATAGCCAGTGATGCCAGAGGATGAGCTGCTCCACAAAGTCAATTAGTTTTCATCACCGGCTCTCCACAACTAGTCGAGCCCTTAAGGGAGTGCAGTGTTAGAAACAGCTCTTGTTCTTCCATGGGAATTCATCATTTTTGCATGTTATCTCAGTTTTACAGAGAGGTGCACACAGCTGGGAATTAGGAAGTCAGAATGTATACGGTCTTCTGGTCTGCATCCTAGAGCCTGTGTTCAACTGCCCAATTTCCCAGGGTGCTTCTTTAATTAATCTCCTGAAAATGCAAAAACTTCATTTTTGTTTTGCAGGTGTAATTCTGCAATGCTTTTTCCCAGCTTTATCACACCTATAAAATGTCTGTGTTGAAGAAAACATTTTAGAAACACCTTAGCTTTCTGTGAAAAATAACCAAGCTACTACAAGCGGTCAGGTTGCAGTGGCAAAGAGAAGAGAGTGTATTAGTTTATCTTGCAGCTGTGGCCTGGTGTCATGGCTCATGGAGGTGGGGCAGGGGGGATTGCTGTTCTCCCAAGTTATCTATGGACACTAATATTCTTTTTTCCTAAGCTGAGTGTTTCTTTTAGAATCAGGTGAAATCTGTAGCCCTCATCATTTATTTGGTACTACTACATCTATTTCAAATTATGAGCTGCTATATTAAACATAACATGACTTATTTCACAACATGGTTTATTTAGAGCATGTTAGGAAATTAAGACCACACTGCGGAAATAATATTCAACAGAGATATGCGTATCCAGAAGAGAACCGGGAAGGAGGGATTAATAGGTATCCATGGAGTTGTGATGTAGCATGACACAGAAGTGTAACACAGTACCAGTACTGTAATGTAGATACAAAGCAGTACAATTCTTCCTCCCTGCCCCCAAATCTTCTACTTTGCAAAGTAAACATAAAAAAGAAATTTAGCTGAAGAAGATAAAAATTGTGTATTGACCTTTGAGTGCTTTTCAACCATGTTTTAACTGCTTATCTACAGGATGATAATTTGTTGTGAAGCATATGATAAGGAGATGCTGCTACTCTTAAAATATCTGTAAAACTTTTAAGTGTAACTACAGTCTGGAATACTGCACCGCATTAGCTTTCACTGTGAAAATGGAAAAGGAAAAGCTTAAGTGAGGAAAATTAGAAATGTTTTCTGTGTTATTTTCTGTTTATTGTTAGAGGCAAGTATTTTTAGTAGCCCAGTACTGCAAGCTGTAGAGTGCCTTAGTTTGTTTTTTTTTTTCCTTCTATTCTCACTATGTGCATATTGATGTAGAAGAAAAATTGACACTGTTAGAACCAGCTTTGGTCTAAAGGCTCTGGTAGAAAGTACATGCAAGTAACTTTCCTGTATCTCTCTCAGCTGCTTATGAATGGGAATGACAGAAGCCAGGACACCAGTGCATTTACATACAGAGTCCTTGAAGTGATGATTAAATTGAGACTTTATTAATTTCAGCAAGCAAGTTAAAAAAAAGTCATATTATCGACTGTTCATGTAGTTTTATGTTTAGTTTCTTTAATTATTTTTTAATGTACTTAATGAAGTTAATTTTACAGACATGCTTCTCAGTGAAGGAACAATGCTACTTTATATAAAAATAAATAAATATGCTTTCGTGTGTTAGTATAGAGGGAAATATGCCATTGGCAATACTGCAGAATATGTGTTGTTGTTTGTGGAAGATAAATATTTAAAAGACACGGGAGAATTTCTCCCTAACAGTCTTTAGTGTAGCCTTCATTTAGATTGTTTAAAATTTATTTTACATTTATTCTAGACTAAACTTCACTGCACGTTACTTTTAATTCATTTTCACTTTGTTCTTTTGAACTCAGTTCTGTGCTTTTGAACAAAAGAAATGAGAGCCGAACAGGATAAAATTAAAGATGTTTGTGTATATAGTTTATAGAAGAAGGACATTAATTTCTTACTTTATGTGAGATACTATATTGATTGTTTTGTGTATTTAAGATAGTACTATATTTATTTCTGGAATAGCAGAAGTCTAGGCTTAAAAAAAAGGGATAGAATTTTCTTTTATTAACTTCCACTAATAGCCCTTATTGAATACATGCAAATAAAACAAAAAGAAATACAAATAGCAGAAGTCCAAAATATTCTTGGAAGTCATATTAGCAAACTTAACTAATATCCACTGTTATATAAAATAAACACCAACCTTCACCACCTTCCCTCAGGCATAGTTAAGGAGTATTGGAATGTCGTTCCAAAATGGCACGTGTCTTTGCAGTTCTAATATCATCATTATCCAATAGATGCTATCCCACAAGTGGGAAAACAAAAATGTATTCCAGAACCTTTTCTGCTTTCTGCATGTGCGGTAAAAAATTTCTATGAACCACATGTCTCTTTACCATATCTATATGGTATCTGCCAAAATAAATATTTTATTCCATTTATTTTTAGTTGGTATTGCACAGGTCCTCCTAAGATTAAACAGTCAAAGGTCAAATAAGTTGAGATGAACTATAGTTTTAAAATAGTTGTGCTGCTCATAATTATGTGTATAGAGGTTTTTAGATATATACACATATACGTACATACATATATAGATACACATACATACTTGATTAAAAGCTGAGGATGTTTGCTCAGCAGAGAAGCAAAACCATCATTATCTGATTGTACATGGAATCCAGTGGCTGCTAATCAAACCCGGAGCTGCATCTGGTTAAACATACTTGGCATAGACTTGTTACAATTAGAGGCTTTGCCATGTCAAGGGAATCTTTCACTCAAAGCAGCGACCCATATTGTACTGAACAAACACATGAGTTTTTAATTGAGAACAATAGCTTAACAAGCCACTTCCCAGGACCACTGAAAGAAAAATATGTGCCTGTGGCAAATCTGGCACTGAACTGTGTTTATTTGAATCCATTTATTCCAAGCCAGGGTTCAATATACCAAGCAAATAAAAAAAAAAATTAAAGTCAACATGGAAAACAAAGTTAAAGTGAGAAAAATATAGATGCCAATCTGTAACTGAAATACCTGTGATTTAGCAGATCTGTGTGTATATGCTTGTGCCCTCTTTGCTCTTTTAAAGATTTAATGAAGATCTGCACTTAAATTTTGTTTCATAGCGTATGAATTTTACAGTGTATATAGCTACAATGTATTATGTATTTACATTATAAAGTGAGCATTGAATATAGCTTTTGTTATATAGAATTTATTCTACATCTCTATTTCACAGTACAACTCGACAGAAATTGTTATGTATTTAGAAATAGCTGGAAATGGTAACAAGAGTGTAATAAACATTAAAGAACACAATGCTTAGTTTGGGAAGTTAGGTGTTACATACACTAACCAGGGCCCAAAATTTTGAGCTAGTACATGCGGCATTCTAAATTCAATAATATGTAAAGTCTGAGTATGTATCTGATGGTGTAAGTTAGACCAAGGTAAACAACTGAAAAAGAACAGCAAAACCTCAACACAGAATTTATGATACCAGAATAAAGTTTAAGATATTTTAATTCTATTCTCTGTTTTTCTACAGCTTTCTCAAGATTGTCAAGTCACAGTTTAATAATAATTTTTCAACTTGAGGTTTCTAATAGAAAAATATTATCTGATGATTACATGCAGCTGCAGGTAAAGTTTGGTACTCAAAAAAAAAAAGCTTCTAGATTAGTAGAGACTTCTAAAGGTTCTAATCCTCATTATGGGGGGGTTTGTCATCTTGACAATTGGTCTTACACTCAAACCTTTAATTCTTGTGTAGACTGTCAACATGTTGGTTTAGTTTCTGACTCATGACTGGAACGAACCAACTTCATACCAGCCAGGGATACAAGGAGGAAGCAGGGAGGAGAGTGAAAGGGAAAGCTGGCTTGGACTTGAAAAGATAAATGCTGTAGTCACTGTGGGCTAGTTCAGTTTAAGTGTATGATACAGCTTGGGAAATGCTTAGTGGAGTGTTCAACATGTATCACAAAAATGCTGTAGACAGTGCTACAAAGAATGTGGAATGTCTGCAAGTATGCCCAATGATCTATAATAGAAAAGGAGCAGAATCTTAAAGGTGAGTTAAGTGTTATGGAAGTGCAATGTAAATTTTCTAAAGAAGTATGGATGTATAGAGACAGTGGAGTACCTGTAGTTGTGTGAACTAGTGACTCTTAGAGATATCATGCTTAGGAAGTTCTGCCAGTAAAGAACTGGTTGTGAGAGAGATGCATAATCCCCAAACTTGTCTTTCTGAGCAGAAAGTTGAGGCTGTTTTACCTGGAAGCAGTATGGCCCAATCT
>JAVKLA010000036.1:9399327-9472006 GCA_034782735.1 Sagittarius serpentarius | reverse complement strand
GGAGGTTCAGACTGGACATTAGGAAGCATTTCTTTACCAAGAGGGTGGTCAAACCCTGGAACAGGCTTCCTAGAGAGGTGGTCGATGCCTCAGGCCTGTCAGTGTGTAAGAGGCATCTGAACAATGGCCTCAATAACATGCAGGTTAGCCCTGAAATGGTCAGGCAGTTGGACTAGATGATCGTTGTAGGTCCCTTCCAACTGAAATATTCTGTTCCTACCATATTTTACAAGAAGCATTTCTGTCCTCCTGCAGGTAACTTAAAATTGGAACAAACACTGTATTTTATCATCAGCTGACATGATGGAAATGCAGTTGTTCACACTTCATCTTTGCACCATTGGGCTCCGGCAATGTGCAGATCTTAGTGCATTTGGAGCTATGGTGTTCCTTTTGTTAAAACAAAGCTAAAATGTTTTCCTACTCAAGGAAATGTACACTACTTTCTTGTATCGTAATCAGTGTGTATGTATTTGTGGTTTTGTATCACAAATGTGGTTTCACTCATTATTTTTAGTAGGATTCAGTAACTTCTGTATTATATGATAATTCTGATGTTGCTGCTGCTGTTTACATTAGGATCTACTACAAATAGTGTTGCTTATACTTTGTGTTGGGTGATTGGCAATGAAAGGTACTTGAACTAGAGAGTGAGTTTTTTTTGCCCTGTGGGCATGAGACCTTGGTGGGCATGAGACCTTGGTAATATGGAAAGAGTAACCTAGTAACTAAGTTACTTGACTGGATGATTGAACTTCCAACATTCTTGTTTTATTCTTTTATGTAATATTGCTAATAAGATAAACTTGAAGCAAGAATTCATTCAAGTAACATAAAGTTTATGTTATCCTGCTGCTCACATGCTATCATAGTAAGTCACTGCAGCTTAGAATTTTCTTATTGATTTCCTGAAGGCTTATTTCAGCACTGGGAATCTCTCTCTGGCTATAGCATAGTTTTTATTACTATTTCTTTATGCTTTTGTCCCAGGATGAATTCCAACTTGTTGACAGCACAACCTTGTACTAACAGAGTAGAACTGAAATATTATTGTGATAAAACTGACAAAATGAAATAGAGGGATACACTGAATCTGTTTTTTTTAGAAATGGCTTATCTGAACCATATTGGGGTTTTGTTTATTTTGAATGGCGCATGTTTTTAAGTTAGTCTGAAAATGCAATAGTCAATAAGTCTTATGTTAAACTTTTGTAGTACTGTAGTGTCAGTGGATGGAGTGAAAATGTTGCTAAGTTTTCCATGATTCATTTAACCCTCTTGCATGTCTTAGCCTCCATTCAGACACCCTGTTCTGGCTACAGCTGAGTCTGGTTCTGAAGTTATCTCCTCTAGTTCAACACTGCATGTTTCTACTCTGCTAGAAGTGACTGCTCTCCTTCAATTTCTTTGTACTTGTATTTGCTTCCTACCTTAGTTCTGTCAAAATGATCAAAGTTATTTTAAATTCTTTAATAATGCTTAAGGACTTTTCTAAACCAGATCATTTTGATAGAAACAGATGTACAATTACATTTGTAGTTTTACTATGAAGTCTGAGGGGATGGGGATGTTCCTTCACATGATACTTACAGGGAGGTATGCAGTTAAGATTTAGAAAAATGGAAGTTGGGCAGCTCCATTTTGCAGGATCTCCAGTGCTGTGGCAAGTGAGGGTAGTAGTGAAAAGTCAGCAGCAGTTTGTTTGTAATATGTAGGTCTGCTTGTGCTCTCATGAATGTTTGAAATGAAGTTTATGGTTAGAGTTACAAAACCATGAGCTGAAAAATCAATGTATTTGCTGAATGCTGGATATTGTGCCAATACAGGATGAGGGCAAACATAAGCAGTACAGATGGACTCATCTTTTTCTCCTACGGACAGCAGAGAGTTTTAGAGGATGGTTAGGATTTTGGATAGATTGCAGGAGGAAGGATGCACACACTACAAAGGGGAGGAACTGGTCATTCATTTTTAGGTCATATATTCAGGAGTGCTTTGAGCCAAAGTGAATGTTAAAGTCTATGTACTGAAAGCCATGTTTGCAGCGTACATTAGGTAGTTGTAAAGGTTAAAGTCAGAGAAATCAGGAGCTGGAGAGCTACTCTACTGAATCTTGCAGTATTTATAAACTAGGATGAAGAGCATGTAGAAGATGGGGTCCAATCTTAAACAGGTAGTAATAGGAAGCAGTAATTCCTTGGACACAGTGTTAGGGTTCAGAAAAGCAGCAGCTGGAGGGCTACTCTAAACAATCTTGCATTATTTCCTAAGCTCTGATGGGGTAGCAAGCCTACAGCATGTGGGAACTCCACAAAGAATGTTAGGTTTTTTTACTGGTCATATACATGCTTATTTCTAATTTGTAGCAAATTAGAAAAATGATCATAGAATCATAGAATGGCTTGGGTTGGAAGGGACCATCAAAGGTCATCTAGTCCAACCCCCCTGCGGTGAGCAGGGACACCTTCAACTAGATCAGGTTGCTCAGAGCCCCGTCCAGCCTGGCCTTGAATGTTTCCAGGGATGGGGCTGTTTTGGCATCACTTGTTACATTTTGCATGATGTTTTTGACATGGTTTGTGTCTGCAAGCACAACCGGTGCACACAAAATGACTTTCCTTTTTAAAACACTCTGCTTCTTCACTGCTCTTCACTACTCAAACCAACTTCCTTTGATTGCTCATTGTTATATGCAGCACATATTTGCTGTAATGTTGTTTCTTCATCACAGAGAAATGGAAAGAAAACCTGGATGTTTTTAATAGCTAATATCTGGTTTTATAGGCCAGGCTCAATATATACTTAAACATTTGCAATCTGCTGTTTTAGAGTAGCAGCTGTCTTTCAGTTTGGGTAGATAGTAGTAAAAAAAAGTCACCTTTGCAGTAATTGGAGATAAAAGATTTAAGCTGGGGAAATGATTTCTTTTCTGTAATCAGCACTACCCGTTCTGGAAGTTCTAGAGCGGCTTGTGTAATCTCCTAGAAAACTTTAGGAACATTTTAATGGTCTGCTGTAGTACAATATCTGAAAATGTCTCAGCAGAAGGTCTCCCCATCTGGTAAACCTTTATTAACAGATACATTAGGCATTCCAGCATTCTGTGATGCTTGGACAAATCTGTTTGCTTAATTGGTTGTTTCGATACACTTTAAATCAGGATCTCTTCCTGCAGTGTAGACCCTTAATATTTTCTTTTGCTTATTGCTGCTAGCATATGTGGAAATGAACTCATTTACCCAGGTGCGTATTTTTTCAAAGGTAATGTAGGAGAGCTTGTACTGTAACTGATGTTTTTCCATGGCTTGCTTGATTGAAACGAGCATATTAGTGCTCCACCAGCCATTAATTTTCATCCTGCTCTGTTAATAAATTGTTCAAGCATATTATCTTTCATGATAAGGAGATGAGGAGAAAAAGGGTAGTATCATGGCCACTATGTGGGGAGAGTTAGTTCTGTTGTTCACTCTGTCTTGGCAGTTTGTGAGGAAATTGCATAATCATTGTTTATCTCACTTTTTGACTATCAAAAGAAATATTAAAAAAAAGTAAGTGCTCTCCTATATGCGATCACTCTAAAATGATTCTTAAGTTTTTCGCAGGCTTTGAGCGGGGTTATAATGTTCCTAAAGATATGTGTGTGTATGTATGTATACATAAAACATACACATTGGCAACTGTTTTTATTCCCATAATCATGAACTAAACAGCTTTTTTACTACTGACTTTTTGTGAAAAGCCTCAAGCAGTCCAGGAAGTAAAGGTAAAATAAAAATAAATTTTAAAACTATGGCTTTTAGGAAAGGTAACACTGCATTATCTGAAAACTCAACATTTCAAAAAATCCAGATAGAACGTCCAGATAGAATGGCAGTAGTTATTGGGGGATTTTGTGTACCCAAAGTTGAAACATATGATTACTGTTTTCTTTTTACTAACCTACAAAATGTAGTGGACCAGCTGAAACACCAGCCAAATTATAAAAAGCAAGGAGTTGAATATTTTTTCCTCTGAAGTGATGGGTGTTTATTGTGAATTTTGAAATGGTAAGAAAGTTGAAGTGAAAATGGGCTGTACAGGCAAGCCTCTAAATGTGGGGTTTGAAAAACTAGAGTTTTCATATTCCAGTTATAGCAAATAACTAGTGCAATAAGTATATTCAGCTTGAAAGGTATTATTTTTAAATAGAAAATTATTCCTTCCAAAAATTTGATTTGGGTCCTGTCTCTAAGTATGCCTTAATAAGCTGTTAAAGTTTATGATTCTCAGACTGTCGGTATCCTTTTGCAGAGATGAGCATAATCTGAGAAAATAATGTGCAACTTTTAGCCTGTTTAAGGAGTTATTTTTTCTGGAGATACAGACAATTATGAAACTGGTAGGTATTAATCTCTAAGTTGTATAATTCAAAAGAAGATGACACTAAGATGGTAATTTATTTCCTACATTTTTGCAAAATATATTGTCTCTAGTGTATGTTGTCCTTACCTTTATGTCAGAAATCTCTAGCAGTAAGCATTAGCTAGTTATCTCTTCATGTGACTTTTCTGCTAGTAGTAGATTATTTGTTCCTTATCCTAAACACCTGTAGATATGAAAAACTTACTTATGTAAAATTAATGAAATATACATTTTCTGTCTTTCCCGTACATTACATCTTGTAAGAAGAAAGTGTTTTCAATGTCTGTATTAAAGAAGTTTGGAAATGCAAATTCGTAAAGTGAAAATAAATGATGCCGAGTGTGGCATTGAACCCTCCTTTGGTACAAAATCTTTGACAATTCATTAACTTTGCCTCATCTGTCACTCAAACTTTTATAGCAGAATATATTTTGTTATTGGAGTAATGAACTCCAGAGAGCTAATGTTTTTTCTTTGTGAATGATACTCACTTTTTTTCACATTAACTCACAGTAAACCAGCCCATCATGCTGGTGACAAAAGAGTAAGTAGTCTTCCCAGATCCACCGGATATGACTTCCCCATTTACTGCAACCCGCTGTTGTTCTTGGGTTTTTTGGCATCATCAGAAAAAAACTGTTTTTTTTTCAAATATCACTTTCTTGGTCCATCCACATTCTCCTAACTTATTAACATGCAGTAAATATGGAAGCACTTCCCTCTAGTTTCTTACTGACAGCTTTCTCAAGGCAAGTTAGTGCAAACCTAAGTGAACCAGGGTACTTTGTACTGATTCTTCATGCCTCAGTGAAGATCACCTTTTGTAGCTGAGGTAATATTATGTTGTTAATATATTCAATTGCAAGGACAATTTTCTTTTTTCAAATGATTGCTGTTTAATAGGCCACTAAATACTGCATTTTTCTCATACTCACTGCTTTTAAAATGACAGGGTGAAAGTCAGACTGTGAAGTTGATGGCAATTTTGGATTTGATTAAAGAAAACAGGATATCACTAGCAATTTCTGGCAGCATTATCACGTGAATTGTAATTAATTCAGATTTTAAGGAAGAGTCTTTTGAAAGTATCGATAAAAAGACATACCATCCTTGAAAACTGCAAACAGGAGATTATTTTTACTTTTATTCAGGTCTTAAAGTATGTCCTAGCAAAATTACAGTGCATGTCAATTCGATATATATGGTGACACATGAGGAAAAATTTCATTGTAGTCATGTTACTTCAGTATGCATAGATGAGCTCTTCCTTGGGCTGTTGAGAGAGGGTCATTCATCACATCTTCTAATGGAAGTCATATGTTGTGGAAATGTACTTCAGCTATTCCGGTCTAGGAGAAATAAATATACATTGAAAGGTACAGTTATCATTTGGCGATAACAGGATATAAAGGAGCTTTCAGTCATTCTGGAAAGAGTTGTAGGCTTTGCTCTAGTTCAGAGAATGTATTTTGTAGAGTCCTTTCAGCTGCATTAATTAAGATTCATCTGAACTTGGCAAAGGAAGAACTGAAAAGGAACTGTTGTCCTGGTGATACGTATGCATTAGAATCACTGATATGTTTTTTATGTAGTCATTTAGCTGTGCATCATAAAAAGGGCAGCAGACTTCATAACAATAAAGCAAATGATTAAGCAACGTATAAAGCAGTGAGTGCGTGTATCTGGATGTATGTTATGCACCACATTAAGGCACATTTTATTTTTAAAAAGAGATTTCAATTCTCCTATGACTGATTCAAAAGTATTCCTTGTGTTAAAAAAAAAACCAAACAAAAAAAGAAAACTGTTTTAGGTACTATAGGTACTGTCATGTAATGAGTACCAGAAAGTTTAATAGGCACTAAGGCATAAGTGACTTTGCATTAATGCCATGTAAAGATAATTATTTAATCTTGGTAAAAAATCTTAAATGTATAATAGTGGGTTTTTTAAAGTACTTTTTGTATTTTCTTGTCTTTTTGTGAGCTGTATTAGTTTTAAAATGAGATTTTTTTTTTAAGTTGAGAAAATATATATTTATACCTCAGTTAGCAATATGTTGTATACTGTATGGTTACATGACCTAGAATGTGAGACTTAATGGAACATAGCTGGAGGTTATGGTTAAACTCAGTTTTATTATAGCCATTTTATACACTGTTAGGACGATTTAATTAGCTAATAAGCAAAGGAAGTTATTTCAACCCTCATCTGTTAAGAGGTTGAAAGAATCAGATGGTCCATATGGCTGCATTTAAGCTTCCTGTTGTGTATTTTTTTTTTTTCACAGTTCAGATATCTTCTTTGTATTAATCTGGGGATCAAATAAGCCAGACATGCCTTAACTGGCACCAACAACAAAGACAAACGCCTTGTAGCTGTGAGACCTCATGAAAGCCAGACTTTGGTCTCTTTGACCTTTTTAATACCATTTACACGTCTACGGAGTCTATTAGTGACATTTTCTTAAGGTGGAATTACTTGCCTTTGAGCTTAGTATAAACTGAAACCCAAAGATTAGATATTTCATATGACACCAAGCAGATGATGATAATGACATAGGTTTTATTGAATGCATGATGCTTACATAATATTTAAGTAAATAAACTATTGTAGAATATGCATGGTTCCTATTTCTTTTGGAATTTTTTTTCACTTAAGATAATCACTAAAAATAACTTACTATAATGGATAAATAGCTCTATAAAGTAATCTTCCATTCAGGAAATTACTCATTACATGTAATTTTCATGTTCAAGAAGAGATTGAGGTCTATCCCAAATAGTGGGTCTACCACACAACCTGAATTTCAGCACATTTAGTAGTCTAAATAATCACTATTCAACTTATTACTAAGTTACTAAAAAAAATGGAACTGATATGCCTGTAGATTTGCTACATGAATGGGAAGTTGGATACCTTGACATCTGTTCCCTGGAAGAACAAATAGTCTTTCAGTTAGTTTATAGCTTGGCACACTACTAAAATTCAGTTGTCTAACTTTGAATAAATATTTATGAAGGGTGCCCTGCACAGTTTCATTGTGAATTAAGAAATATTGACAGTTGAACTGATGTAAATCTACAGAGGACCAGAGACAAACATTTCTTTTGATCTTTGTCTTACTAAAGCCCTGTAAAAATGACCAGAACCTGATAGCACAGTCTCATCTCATAGAGGCTGATCTGCTGAACACGTCCTGTAGGATGCTGAACGTAATGCTTTTGCTGAAAGGCACAGTTACAGGTTCTAAGCATGTCACAGAAACAGGTCTATACTTCACAGTTTTTCAATAAGGTTTTTGAACTGCTTTGTGGAAATGTATTTCTTCTAAGGTAGTTGTGAAAACTAGTTTATCTGCTGGAAAATTTTGATGAACCATGAAATTTAAGCAGAGCACTGCAGACAGCATTTTTTTTTTACTGTCCTCCTGTAATCTTTCATAATATCTTAGAAAAATAAATAAAGCAGCACATTTTGCCTTTCATACACATACATCCATAAACCAGAAGCAGTAGGTTTTGTTGTAGCATGATCTGCAGCTTTTCTTTAAAATCTGTGTAAACTAGTAGAAAAGACTGTCTTTATCTGTGTTTGGTAGTTAAGAAATCAACGTTTCTTTTCTGTTCTGGCATTCTCTGTCTGACTTGAGAAGCTTTAGTGTTTGCAGCATATCTTGTGATTATATTAGGACCACAGATGATAGGCAAAAAAAGTCGAGCTGCATGTATCCCGCTCAAGTAGAAACAAAGTAATGCTCCTGAGTTCTCCGTTACAATTTTGTATGTGAAAGGCATATCCCCTTACATCTACTGAACATTGTGCAGACAGATTTTGTTATCCAATCCTTGCCTATTGTCTCATTTGTTAAGTTTTACTTTTGTGAACAAAACCATGGGAACTCTTGCTTCCAATGTTGAAGTACATTGACTGACGTGTCTTAGTGATCTCAAGGGTAATCCTTAATCGTAGCATTGCAATAATACAGGATGGAGGTCAAATGGAGTGATGACCTGCAATTTTTCAGCAGCAGAAGGCCAATACAGGCTTGCTGTAATAGAAAATGAGTTGTAACGTGCAAGCAAATTCAGCAACAGGCAGAAATCAAAATTATTTTAGTAAAAGCATCAGTGCGTAACCACATTTTACTAATCAAATAAGCTTCCATGTTTACAGCTATGTAATTAATTTTCAGTTTGTCCAGTGATGGGAGGAAGGGGTTTCTTTCCTCTCAAAGCAAGCAGGAATTTTTTTGTTTCACTCACTTGTTTCACCCGTTGTAGCAGGAAGAAAGGTAGTGTTTAGGTTCTCACAGTATCAGAGAAGAAGTGGTATTGACTTCATTTTAATTGATCGGTTTGGTTGAATCCACATCCTTCACCTACGACAAAAATGTTGTAACCTGTTGACTGGCAGTCAGTCTCTTCTTTTAGAACTATTGCAATAATGTTCTGGAAAGAAAAAAGAAATATCATTCAGTGTTTATGGGAGACCTGGGTAAAACTGAGTACCAATCCTTGTGCCAGTGGATTAAAACAAAAAAATGAAAACATTTAACCCTAATCCTTCAATTACTCTAATTGTTTTACTTTCCTGGAAAACATTTAATTTTTTATCTGGATTGAGTCTCAGTTTTTGTCCAAGCTTCTATTGGACTAAGGTATTGGGAAAACAGAGGAATACTGAGATACTGAGTTCTGTTCCTGATACAAGCTGTTGCCTATAATCAGCACACAGATGGCATTTGAGTGTGTTAGTTCTATCATTTTGTAGTTTTGTCACTGCAAAAAAACCCCCTGCACCTCTGTATAGAGTTCTGCCTTTAACTAAAAAAAAATAATTTAGTCCCATTGCTGGAAACCTCTCTGTATTAGGAGCCTGTATATGTGTACAAACATGCAGCCCCAAATCCATGGGAACAGACTGGATTTCCTGGGTTCTTTTCTAAACTTTGATTGAGAAAAAAACATACTGTATTCAATATAGTGATCTCCCTCATAGTTCAACACAAAGCCTTAACTACAATCTTAAGAACATCAACAGATATTCAGGGTTGACATATGTATGGTTTAGGTCTGTGGTATGTTGTGTGTTTGTGGGGGAAAGCATGAGGTTGTAATTAAGGTTTTACATTGTACTGTGTGGAAAGATTAATGTGTTTGTCTGTAATGTGTTTCTTCATCACTGGGAGACAGGGGAAGTTCTTAATAATGATGACAAGCCTGTCACTGAAAATATGTTATTTGGGCACTGGCATTAAATTAAGTATTGTCCCATAATTTGTCATATCCTGGGTTTGCCTTGTGAGTGATGAATTTATTCAGCTTTTTTTCTTTTAACATGGAATTTTTATGAAGAAATTTGACACTGAAGAAGAGGAAGACTGTATTTCTATTCTTCTTTCAATTTCAATTCCTGTAACTGAAATTTATAATAGAATATTAATTTTAAGATTGAATGAATAAGTGATGTCCTGCAAGATGTTTGATCAGAAACCGCTCCCCATTTCCTGAATCTCAGATGTTAAAAATGGAAAACAACATTCAAATAGCTTTTTAAAATCATAAATCCTGTAATTTATGTTATAAAAGATAATTTTCAGTGCTTGTTTATCATCCTAATCAACTGCTGTGCTCATGAGCAACATGACCTCTGGAAAGCAGGCTGGAAGAAATATGGAAATATACAAGACATATCATGACTGAGTTGGAATAGCACTGCTGTTCAACTTAAATGGCTGGAACAAGCTGACGTCGTACTGTCACACAATAGTTAATTGAGGAGGCAATAATCATATAACAATGTTTACTGAATGAAATATTGTAGGTATTATAACTAGAGATATTTAAAGTTTATTTAGGAAGTGGAGTTGAGAAAAAGGTAACAAAGGATTTTAGAATGATAGAAAATGAGAGGAGAGGAGAAATGTTAGGATGGAAATTACGGATGTTAGAATGGAAATGTTAGGATGAGGAAATTCTTGGTGATTAGTATGGAAAATGGAAATACCAATTACATAGCTGAACCAGTACAGAAATACTGGAGAGAAAAAAAAAAGGTTGGTACTGAGATGCTGTAAAAGAATTGTGGGAGGCAGTACTAAACAGCAGTGCTGTTTCTATATAAGTGCTTATTTTAATGTAAAATATGTTTAACCAATTTTGTTCACAACAACAATACTTTATTTGTAAATAATAAAAATTACCTTTTTCCATCATTCACTGGATTATAATAAATACTCTGGACTGATGCAGTGGCATTTTATCAGTCAAGTGAGTAAGTATTGGAGTTGTTTCACTACAAAGTCAGCATAGTTCTAGACTTTTTGTCACCAATAAAGAACCATATGCGAGGTCACTGTTTCTCATGTGATGCTATTTTTATGATTAAAAAAAAAAGTCATTTGATTTCCTTTTAAATCTTTGATATGTGGCCTATGACTTTCCATGAAGGACTGCCACATTGTCATCACCAGTGCCAATTCCTTCATCCCATAGAGAAAGCATTTATGGCGCAAGTTTCTGAACTAAACTGAACTGTGAATGGTGGCTGGACAACAGGAAGTTGAACTGTTCAGGAGCGATTAGATTAGAATCTAGCTTAGGTTCAGGAGATGGGTGTAAAATAGAAATTACAGAGTCTTCTGTATCCACCCCAACTGCCTTGTCCCTCTTATTTGATTCCCACATACTACTGTTTCTTCATGGGCTCCTAACATCTTGGTAGTCTCCTTACACTGTGCATGATGGTTTTATATTGTACCCTCTGGAGATGAACGTGTCTGTTTCTATAAGAATGTTTCTTTTCAGCTGGGAGCAAAGGGAATTCCGTATGTTTTGCATTCAAACTGAGCTACTCTTCCTTCTCAGCATTGCAAAGTGGCAGGTATGAGAGCATAGAATGGTTAGGTTTGGTGCACAGATTTGAACATTATGAATCAGATGATAGGTATTAATATTTATGGTTATCTCTGTATTTCAGTATATTGTAGTGGTGGAAATTGTCATGAATATTGTTACATTTTTAACGGTGATGAGGATAAATGCTTCCATAAATCTATAATGTTTTTAACTTCACAATGTATTTTCAACTATTTTACAAAGTATTTTAAACATTTTACACTACTGGCAAGCAGAATTTATATGGCAGTGTCCAGAAGGATAGATGCCTGGGAAAGCCAATGATAAAGAAAAAAAGTCTTTGCTAACCGTCATAACAGAATTACATAAAGTGATACATGTATGAATGTGGCAGTGAGAGCACTGAGTACAAATAATTTAGCAATAAATTTCTGTGTTTAATTATAGACAGATTCAGACCAGATTTTTTTCTTCCCAGGCATGCCTATCATGGGAGAGATATTGCTGTACTGGCTTTAAAAAAAAAACCAAATCAGAAGTAAGAAAGAAGTTTCTCATGAGTTTTGCTGTATTAGTGACTGAACAATGCTTTAATATACCAGACCTCTCTCTGAGTAAGAAATATTGCAATAAGTTATAAACTTAGTTCAGCTCTGAATTATGCATTGTGTACTTAGGCTATACTAGACCTATAGTATGTTTATCTGTTGACTTCCACTAAGATTTAGGGTCTATTTTGACTTAATAACTTGCTTTATTTTGTTTGACATATATTTTATGTCTTCCATGTGCATGGATACATAAGATACACAATCGTGGGTGAGGGTCTTGAGAGAAAGTGCAGCACTATAAGTACGAATAATAGTGGTTGTAACACAAAAAATAACACATCCCTGTTTTTTTCTGGTGTCTTGTCACTCCTTAACTGGTCTAGGAGCCTTAATAAATGGTAAGAAGCAGAAACTGAAGAAGTTATCTCATTATGCTTTTATTATATTTTACTTGGCAAGTCAAAAAAAAAAATCTATCACCATATGCTGCTGACACACAGCTATTGTGTTCAGGGCAAAAAATAATTTTACAAAGTGTACTGCTGATTGGCATCCTACACTACACCTCAGTTTATGTTTCTAGTATTAAAAATGAGATTAGTGAACAAGTCTGCGCAGCATGTGAACTGCTTTTAAGTCTAGATATGAGTTTAAATTGCACCTATTTGATATTAGAGATTGTAAGAATATATATGATTTACAAAGCAAAAAGTTTTCAACAGTTTGATCTTTGCTGTTAAATAGAGAAAGATTAAAGCTAATCTGCTCTGTCTATAAATTCTTTTTGACTTCTGCATTCTATGTGTCTTTTAGCTTTTCCACATTTGGCTTCCTTTTACTTTATGGTTTATAAAGGAAGTCAAGGGCAAACTGATGTTATGGACCCCTCCTGTTTCAGTGCACTGCTGAAGCTAATTGTTGCTTTCTTGGAGATGTATATAAGAAGATTAAATAAAAAAAACCCTGGACTTTTAGTGGAGGAAATGTAATCCTCTACGTTTATTAAAGTTTTAAGTGAGGTGACGGGGCAATCCTTGCCATTTTGTCAAAGATGATAGAGGAATAAACAAAAAGAAAGAAAATCCCAGAAACAAACCCAAACCAAGGAAGCAATCTGTCCTGGACCAACTTTCAATTCAGTGGAGTTCATAGAGAAAATTTGGAATCTAGTGTTGTCTTGCTTTGGTCCTGCCTTTCTGATAGAGTGTGCCACTCCAGAAGTGGTAGCAAAAGCACTAGTGAGATTCTATGTGGGGAAGCTGATTTTAAAGAGTTAGTGTGGCTATGCTGTGGCTGTTCAGTTTATTTGAAAATCTGGCTACTTTCCTGTCCTGCACCACAGATGAGCAGCCCTGAATGTGGGGCTCTCCTGAGTATAGAATTGTGGGAGATCTGACTGGAGGTGTGTTTGTCCACCTGGTTCCTTCCTATGAAGTGCATGGGCATCAAAAGACAGAACCTGAAAACAGTGCATTTTGGGACAATTGACAGAAGGTCAAGTGAATGCTATAAAGTGAATGCTATGAAGTGAGTATAACAAAATACTTTATTCCGTAGAATAAATGTCATTCTGTACAGAATAGGCCTTCTGCTATGGGTTAGAAATGTCTGTGTTAGCAACAAGAAAAGGTTATGAGTAGTTGGTTCTGTAGGCTGTGTTTTTTTCTATTAAGATGGATGGCATGATAATGAATAATTCAGACCAACCTTCTGTGAAACTTTGGTATAAGCATACTTGTGTAGAAGACGGACATGAATGATTTTTACAAATGCTAGCTCAATTTTAATGGAAGGTCATTAGGAAGGTTAGCGGGAGTGCAGTGTCAGAAACATTCATTAACTGAGGATGATCTTCCTGTTCTATAGATCGATGCAAGTTTGAATTCTAGGAACAGTTTAACTGCAGCAATACATCACTATCTAAAACAATTAACTTTGTCAGGTCTTGTTAGCTGGGATACAGCACTGTGCTGATGTAGCCGTAGTCCTCCTACTTTGGAGTTACTTAATTTGTGTTAGGTCATGGCTGCATACAAGCCCTTTGAGCCAGCAAACATCATGTGAAGCAAGAGAGACTTCACTGTCGTTCTTGCCTTTGACTAGTTTTTCAACTGCATTACCTATCTGGGTTTACAAAGTTAATTTCACCTTTGTATTACTATGTTCATCAGAGTGTCTGATGTTGTAGTTTTTGAAAGGTTAAGGAAAAAGCATATCTGGAGAACAAACTATTAAAACACTGAACTATTTGTGGAGACTTTGCAATGGAAATATCATTTATCTTCCTATGCAGTGATTTCAGGATCAAGTTGAGGGTGATGTTCCAGGCAATGTAATATGATTATTCCTTGCTTAGGAGCTAGGCAATATATCCTTTTTTTTAATTATTATATATTGATGAATGAAAAGGAAAGCTTGACAAACTGCAGTGAAAATAACATTCCCCCTTGAGAAAGTTTGTTTGATAAAATGTTGACCTCCTGGTATAAATTCAGTACTGCACTTTCTAAAAAAAAAAAAAAAAAAGGTTATATCCACTATCCATATTTTTTGATAGCTGGGAAAAAATACCCGTGATCAAAATAAATCAGAACTGTTAAAAATAGAAACTGTTCCTACCCTGAAATTAGAACTAGGGCTTTTATGATTTCAGGATTTTGTCCAATATTGTGTCATAGTTTGTTTTTCATATACAAAATGAACTTTGAACCCCTGTTTCTCCGATGTAAAATATCAAATTATAGTAAACATCTTATTGTAGAAATTGATAAGTATTTCTATGAATGCACTTCTGAGTAAATATCTGTTAATTTTTCTATTACATTTTAAACACTACTTGTAGGTTATGAACTTACTTTGGGTATGCTAGAGTTTCTCTTCTTGAATTCTATTTGTGAAATATTTCTTATTGTTTTCTGTTAAACCATATTTAAATAGAATTACTTGCATATATTTAAATAATTTTCTAGATTATATATTTGCATATATATTTCCATAAAACAAGGTCATATTTTGAATACCTATAAATAAGGATTGTTCAAAGATGACATGGGAAGTGTCCTCAGTGAGGATAAAAACCAGTCCCATGCATAAATAGTTGGTTAGCATTTCAAAGGAAATGTCAGACAGACAACTATTGCAGACATCCAATGCATTTGCCTCATCTGAAAGGTGCGGGACTGACATATCTTTGATTTGTTTGATTCTCCCTTTGTGTTGAATTCCTCTAAAAAATACATGACAGGTTTATATGGAGTTGTTTTCTAGATGAAGAAAGATAGCTTTTTCAATGGGAAAGAGCTAAGCATGGACGGAGGAAAAAGCTTGGAGGGCATCTCTGGTGAGGACCAAAGAGACACAGCAGGAAGCAGTAGTTTAACCATTTAAGGGGAAAGACTGCCGAGCAGAGCAGGAAGCAGCCCCCCAGGCCTCAGAGAGAAGGAAAGACCCTTCCAAGGGAGCATGGGGGACTGGCTGGATTCTGCACCAACCCTGAAATCCTGGGCCTGTGTGGATACAATGGACAGGGAAGGGAAGATTTTTATCAGCAAACTTCGTTCCTAATAAAATCGTACATACATTTATGAAGCCTTAAGATGTCAATAATTGGTGTACTATGAGTTAAGTAGCCTGTCATGGTTTCAGAAAAATAGGTTATGCCCACGGGTCTTCATGTTCTGTTGTCATAGATGCATTAACACAATGCTTTGCCTGTTTAAACGCGTGAAACCATCACTATGAGTTCATTTACTTGGGTTTATTGAATCATGTACTCCTTTGGAAGATATTTTGCTATGTATATATTGGTTTTCATGTTTGGGTTCCTGAATACCAAACTGGTATTTTAATTGAAATAAGACTGAAAGATGAAATTCAGCTTTATCTGTGTGGGACTATGAAACATGTCAGGAAAATTAAATATAATACACTTATTTTGATAAAATATAGGAAAATTATAGTTAATTTATGTGGTCTGTGAATTACTTTGTTGTCATAATGCTGTCATATTTTGGAGCTCAAAGATGGAAGATATGCGGTCATTTAAATATATACTCTCATTTGTTTCTTTATTATAATTTCTGTTGGTCCAAACCAACTCTTATTGCCCCCATTTTATTTTTATGGTATTGCAAATTTTCTTAGGACTTAATTTTACACTTTGCTTAAAAAAATTTTGTAAATAAATACTATTTTCTTAATTTTCAATAGAACCAAACTATGATCCACTCCTGCCAATGTTTAAGTATTGCTTAATTTTTAGAATGCAAATAGTTCTGATGACTTACCAAGTACATATGTAACCACTGGCAGAGTCAAAGCTTATGGATGTTCCCAAATGAGAGATGTAGACATCATTATTAATATAGCAAATGATGCTTAATATGTTTAGAAGAAAAACAAAATTCAGTGTTATTTTTGTGATACTAGTAGAGGAAGCTTTGAAATCTCTGTTGAAGATGATGTTATAAAAGTTGAAAGTGCTAGAACACAGACTTACCATATACAGTTTTTTAAGAAGAAAGGCCTTTTGCTAAGTGAACAGAGACATTATTTATTGACAGTATACATCTGCACAGTAAGGGATAATAAATCCACATAGAAAAGCAGCCACAAAATAATTTTACTATTATAGTTGGTGTCCTGGGCCAGATTAATCCCTGTTTTTTTTCTGGTAGATCAGTAGAATGGCACTAGGGATTAATTCATCCCTTATAAAAACACCCATTCATTAACTGTAACTCCCAAACCCATCACCTTCTCTTGTATCAGAATATAGCCAAATGTTGTGTATCTATGTATATATATGATGATTTTACGTGCCTTTTGACAAAAGTTACCGTAACATACCATTGCTCATTCTGTGTATGCCAGGTGTTGTAAAAAATAAAATGTTTAAGCTAGAACTCTAAACAATAAATAACTTTCACATTGGGTATTTTTGCATCCCTTGAAATCTGAATGCCTTAAATTGCAATCAGTCCTACTGTATAGGGGTTTGTGAAAGCCAGATTTCCTAAGTTCTTTAAGCAAGATAAATTTTTTGTAGCTACAAAAAACTTTGTAGTTTTGTGTTGTGTTAAGGTCTAGTATTTCTGGTCTTGCTGTATGAGGAGCAAGCACTGACGTCTACCAGGTAAAAGCTTCAGGTGTCTGAATTATAGTACCACATACAAACATAAAAAAATTGCTATCCAAATTCTGAAGATTACTCAGTCTCCTTGTGGAAATTTTTACTCAGGATATTTCAGTCTTAGGAGAAGGAATAAAAGTATATTTCTTTAACAAAAAAACCCCCAAACTATTTTAAGTTGCATAATATCTCTATTTTGTATACATATATTGCCCAATTACTTTTACATCTAAGTATCATGATAACGTCAATGTAGTTAACTCTTGCAACATGCCTAATGTGATTCCTATTTTGTAGATTAGAAGTGATATAGAAAGAGACAAGACAGATTTAAATAATTGTGTATATATCTACACAATTAAGCAACAGTTCAGTAGAATTTTCTAAAATGACTGGATCAATGATGGAAAACTTTTTCGTGACGTGTTCTAGAAGTATTATCAACACTAGTTTTTGTGATTCATACCCTGGGTCACCTGTCATGAGCAAGTTCCTATATGAGATCTATCACTAGGTATAACAGAGAGATTCATGAATCTAGGTAACCTTTTCTTTCCTCTGAAGTGGAAGTGTCTTCATTACTCAAACGCTCAGGAATGTTTGGTAGAAAAGCTGAAAACAAGGTGTATCACTATGTTGAAAGCATGTGAATTTCCAGCACCCCAGCTGCTGAACAGTTGAGATGCTGTTAGCAATATATTCTGTTTGCCACAGATTGGCTGTTACTTACCAGGGTATTTTCTTCAGAAAGTCCATTGAGTTTCTAACTATATCTTTAAACTCTTAAATACCCTTTTCCTAGTTTGGCTTTAAGCAACTTTTCCGAAGTAATTTGTAGAATCCAGGACAGAGGCAAGAGGCACACCATTGTCTCATGCCTGCGGTTCTAACTGTACTAGAGAGTTAGACTAGACAGTACTGGACATGTTAGTACTAGACTAGTTAGTACTAGACATGAGACTATGAAACTGCGTTCTGGAGAAATTTATAAGAAGGCTGAGAGCAGGTAAGGCGATCAAAGATATATGACAATTTTCAGTCATTGTGTCCACAGGCACATAACAGCTCTCTTTTACTGCGTATGTTATGTTAACAGTTCATCTTTCTCTGAAAGTCCTGCCCTGCTTGCAGTTAACAAAGATTCATTACCTCAACTCTGGCATACCATGTCTGCACTGTAAGAGGTGGTGAGTTATCTTCCTGTTTTCATCATCTACCTTCAAATGTGCTTAATGCATTGCCTGTTGACAATAATTGTTTCCTTGATAGTCTAGATTTCTTTTGCATATGTAGGCAAGGATATAAGAACACAGAAGAAATATAAAACTGTATCTTCTTATACAATGTCAAATTCTCCAAATAGCATTAACTTATGCAGCAATATCACAGATGAGAGGTGTGATACATCCTCTGTGGAAGTATTTTTATGACTGCAACATGGAGAGAAAATGTATTTATTTTTTAATCTTCAGTGGTATCTATATAAGATTTTCTTGTGCTATAGTAAGAAATTAATAATGAAACTGCATTAAGTGTTACTTCACACAGTATCATTTCAAGATATATACATACAAGGCAGCTGGATGTTAATGCAGAGTAGTCTATCTCATAGATTGCTTGAAGGGGTTTATTGAAATTCTAAGTACTTAACAGGCCAGTTACTCACATGTGTGTTCTAAAAGCTGTGGGCTGCAGATGAATATTGGATGTTACTTCTGTGAATTAAAAAGATTTCTTAATTTTATGCCGCAATTCTTTACTACTTAGCATAGTAGTGAGTAATTTATAAATAAAAAATAATAAGACAATGAATTTTTGGAAAGTAAAGTTTTTTGTGAGAGGAAAATACAGAATGAGTGACTATCATAGTTGTATATCTTTTAAATTAAGGAACAAAACCCCCACTAATACTTCATTGGGAGAAAATCAAGATAGAAAACTTTTTTTTGGTAGTTCACATCCTTTTTTTTTTTTTTTTTTTTTGGTCTGGCTGTGTTTTGCGAAGTTCAGCAGTTGAGCATGACTTAAGAAACAGTAAAGGTCCCTTAGGGACACTTTGGGGATTAGAGACATACTGTAGTAGAAAATGTAAACATGATAGAGCAAAGAGCAAGGTCAAGCAGAGCATTGTCTGTTAGCAGAAGATATTAAAATTGATTCACTGCTTCTCTACAAATTCTCTATGCAGAGAAATAATGATCTCTGACATATAAACTGGATGATCATTCTTGCAGGAAGGTTTTGCATAAAGTACAGTTGCTTAAGGAGAATAGAAAGATGACACTTTCAAATAATCAGCTGTGTTATCCCAGTCCAGAATTAATGGTCAGTGTAAAGGCTTGTTAGACTTAAAAACTATCAAGATGAAATGAATTACTGTAACCTAAAGAAGTTTCTAAATTTGCTAGGATTATAGATTTATGTTGTGCTTTAAAGAAGGACATAAAGTGAAGCCCAGGTGAGGACTAGTGCAGTATAATTGATCTCAGGTAGCAATAAATCCCAGACTCCTTGAACTCAGCTTTTGGCCACAACATCAAAAGTTACCATTTATTCTTAATATAAAATTGGTTTGCTTTAGGTGTATTGATCCTTTTTTTCGTGTTTTTCCTCCTCTTTGTAAAATACTTTGAGATAAACTGAAGAAGAGCTGGGTGATAATTTAGCGAATATTTTCAGGACTCTCTTTTGCTTCCTATTTCTCTGAACACTTGCACAAAAAAAGAAAATATTTTGCTTATTGTTCTGAAATTCCCACTTACTTAAAAAATGTCAGCATAAATATAGTACTATGCTTGTATCTGATACCAAGCAGTTTCTAAATCAATAGGATCACAAAATGACTGAAGAAATAATGGCAGTTCTGTGATGCTTAATTTCTTTCTGTTAGACTTACTTAAAAATGCTTATTTGAAGTGAAGCTGGCATTAATCTAGCTTTTGTAATAGAGATTGCTTTTTATCTAGTGGTTTTTTGCTTTATTACAGTCTGTTCTCTATTATTAAAATAGATTATGCAAATACATACTTTGCTGCATTATACATGTTTAACTCGTATCACAGAACTAATAGATTTGGAAGAAAGCACTCTATATGAAGCAAACATGAAGATTTAGTAAGCTTTGAGCTAAACAGCTATTTTCAGCTCATTCAGCTAAAGGTAGCTGTTTTGCTCAATAATGGGTAAGGGTAAACACAGCACTGCCATCTTACGTGCATGAGATCAGTAAGATGGAACTTTTATATTGGATAATTTTGCATTGCAGATTAATCAGCTGAACACATGCTGTGCAATTACGGTTTTACTACACAGCATGATCAGCTTTGAAAAATTAAGTTGGGTTCACGCTGTCTTTGGGGAAAGAATTCGGAGAACAGCAGTATAACTGGATGAATAAAATGCCTCATGTTCCTTTCCATTTATTCTAATCTTGCTTTTTCCGTGTTATCTATACCCTGTTTGTCTGAGTCATGTACCCAGTCCCACTGGCTCTAAGCAAAAAGAATTTGATTCAATTTTACTGCTTACTTAAGTAACAAGACTGGGTGTCTCCTGAACTTGCTTTTGCTCTGTGCTTCAGTCTCCTTCCCTTGTAAGTCATTCCATATGTTTATTGTACGTGTCAAATTGTTCAAACTGTTATTTCTAGATTGTTTTATTTAAGACTTATTTTTAAACTGGCAAATACAAATTCAGTGAGCCTACCTCTGTGTGGACCAGTGTTGACACCCTGTGGCTAACTAGATTAAATCACAGATGAGTATTTAATAGGGATATCCTATGGGACATCTCCCAGACTTTATCTACTACTTGAATACAGTAGTCTCATAGCTGAACCTGTGTATCAACTGTGCAGCATGTTTCTGCTCTCATTTCCTCAAGGGTATATGTGAAAAGAGTGCAATAATATATTGAATAACAACTGAATTTTATGGCTAGTTTTTCTTATCCTGATTCAGTACCTTTTAACTGCTTATATGCTAACGTAAGAGGTGGTTGCCAAGTGTACAAAAGCATTATGTGATATGTGGTGAAAGTGTCTTTTAAGCAGTCATAAAATCAATGTTCTATTCATTGACCATTCCAAACATTCAGTTACAAAATCTTTAAGCCTATTTTATTGCTGATGTGGACACGGCATTTCTGTGTAAATTGTTGCTATATAATTTATTTTATATCTTAATGTCTGTCTTTACATTAAGTGCAGTGCTTCAACCTTAAAACATAGTGATAAATTCAGTGTAGCACCATTGAATGCAGATACTTTAATCGACTGGGAGTAAGGTGTACTTTAAACACTGATAAAAATGTGGATTTTTAATAACATCCATTTGACTTTTGCTATAGATTCAGGACATCATGTGAAAATATAACACCTTGTTATTATTTTATTTTCATTATTTAGCTGTGTAGTGATGGCTTAAAAAAAAAAAAATCTACCATTCGAAGTACTTTTTTATCATTCTTTAAAGAAAATCCGCAAGTGAAGCCAAGGAGGAAAGAAAACCTCAGAATAACTTCACCACTGATGAAGTCAAAGACTGAATTTTTGCCAGTACAGTTAGCGTCTTCATCAAATAGTCATCAGTAGGAAATCATACCCTCTTCAGGCCCTCAAGTAAAATGATGGTCCTTATAGCATAACCTCATGGACTGTTTCACATCAAGAAGTGCAGTTTTTTGCACAAGAGAACACTTCTTAATGCTTTCTCTTCCCCCATCGCTGTTCCTCTTTCTTCCCCCCTGCCTCCATGCACTCACACTTCCATAGGGAAGGCTCTCGTGCTGGGTCTCTTATGCTACCCAGCGCAAAGGAAGGGTAAGAGGGAATCTTTCAAGTAAGCAGTTGCCAAGCCATTTAAGACTTTGTAGATCAAAACTAACACTTTCAGTTTCACCCAGAAGTCGGCAGACAGCCAGTGGAGGTCATGGAGTATTGGTGTTAAGATCTCTGTCTAAAATATATGACTTACTAAATGAATTGCTGCCCTTTGCGTTAGCTCAGATTTCCCCTTGCATCAGCGCTAGAGTTGCCCTGTGTTGAGCACATCGCAGTAATTAGCCCAAGAGAGCACTTTAGACTAAATTCTTACCTAATTTTACACCCTCTACAGTGCTAGTCATCCCAGTGTATATGGTATGTAAATCAGAACAGAGTTATG
Source organism: Sagittarius serpentarius (assembly GCA_034782735.1). Classification (NCBI taxonomy): domain Eukaryota; kingdom Metazoa; phylum Chordata; class Aves; order Accipitriformes; family Sagittariidae; genus Sagittarius; species Sagittarius serpentarius. The sequence goes on along the minus strand of JAVKLA010000036.1, from coordinate 9,449,901 downwards.
CGATTAGTTGTTGACACTTGGCACTATTTTGGGCTGCTTTTTCTCAGTAACCGTACTAACTAGAAGCCTTCCCCTCTTCCTTTAATAAATAGTACATCAGCTGTTTGTGGACATTTTACTCACTGATGCTACATGAGTTATGTTATCCATTAAGAATAATTACTAGATCTATTAAAGCTTCCATGATTTGAAATTTTGTTGTTATTTAAAGGAATACTAAAAAATAGTGTATTTTCCTGAGTTAACAGAGGGGTTTTATGGCAGCCTATTTTTGGAAAATAGCTAGTTGAGCCTTTTGTTCTTCTTATCTCTCCATGGGTAATTCACTGCACCAGTCCTTGAGGTAAAGTTGATTTAATATGGTCCATTTGGTATTTTTTCTTTCACTTTAACCCCTAAGACTGGGCAGAAAGCTGCTCCCATGTAGTGCTCCATGGTTCCCTGCCACCCCTCAAGCTAGCCTCCCACTTTAAATAACACCACAGTCCAAAAGACGCTGTCACTTCAAATTTATGCAACCCATGCTGCTTTCACTGTACTGAAGATTTTTCCTGTTTTTTTGAGGGAGAACAGGTCTGCCCTGCTAGCTTCCCACCCTATCTCCCTTTAACCTCTCAAATCTCTTTGCCTAGTTTCAAGTTTCATTACATATGCTTTGACCAGCTCTACTTGTTGCCAGTTTTAGACTTTTGCATTCCAGTTATTATATTCACTTGGGAATAAAAGCTTGATGTGCTATAAATTTACTTTTCTTTTACAAGAAACAGAATATAGTTCTTCGGAAGTTAATCTATTGTCCCCATTCGTCTGATAACCTTTGGGCTGTTTTTTCTTTAAGAAAGTGAGTGAAAACATATTTCAGTGTTCTTATAACAAAGTATTATAGTATAAGAAACCAAAATGTAGGGATTTACTGCATTTTAGTATATTTCTACAGGCAAGGAACTCTGAGACATAGCATTTAGAAATTTTTAGACAAAGGACAACTCATTTAACCAAAACACAATGTGAGTTCTCTTTTAAACTCTTTTGTTCTTTTACAATGGGAAAATGTATTTCTTTTCTCTTTAAGTGTGTTACTCTTCATAATCCTCCATAAAACTTGAAAGTGTCAGTCATTTAGATAATTGAAAAGATATAATAAGCTTAAGACTTATATAGTTGTTAAATTAACTACTGAGTACATTTAAAGACAAAAAAATTCTAGCAAAAATGTTTTTTCCCAAGTCTTTTTTGCTTCTAATTATGCACTAAAAAAAAAAAAGATTTTACAGTTAGTGAGGTTAAAATATTCTATTCTGTTTAGTCTTTCATCTCAAGTTTTGAGAAGATGAACTACCATGTTTATCATACTTATTTTGACCTTAACCTTTTTTTAATGAAAGAGACTTAAAATGTCCCAGCTGGCATGTCTCCCACTGCTGTGAAAAAAAAGAAGAAAGAAAACTTTGAGTAGTTCTTCCTGTGCAGTAGTCCTAGCAGGATGAATAAAACCTAATAATGTATTAGGCAGAGAGTCAGTAATACTGTTATTTGGAGATGGAACTTGAGAGGTGTCTTGCCCCAGTTTGTTATCAAACCTATGAGGAAACAGTGTAGAGAAAAAAAAAGTCAGAAAATATATTAATAAGTATACAAAAACATTAAAATATGCTTCTTTGTTAACTTTATTGTTTTGCATCAATAAATACAAGCCCAACATTCATCATAACATCTTTACAACTTTTAATGTCAGGTAGTCTGGCTCGGTGCAAGGTTTATGTACCAGACCATTAAGTTTGAACTAGGACAGTCCCTGTGATTTTGGTGGAATTTACAAAATGTGTACCAGCTGGAGATCTGATTTAAGGAGCATTATGTAAACCTCTGTACCTCACCTATAAAAGCACACTTAAATTACAGGTGAGAATTGGCTCTGAGAATATTTTCTCATGCTAGTATCAAAAGGGCATCACTTCACGTAAGTCAACAGATTCTACTTTGGTGCAAAAGTATTGCAATACAGAAATTATTTTTCTTTTTAAACCAGTTTATCATTGTATTTTCACAAGTCTGTCTTGCATCAAATGTAAAGGAGATGAGGTATGTTTATCTTACAGTCTATATCAGATGTCTGTATTGAATATTGTCCAAGAGAGTGCCTCTGAATGGAGAACACCTTGCTCCAGATTGCTTACAGACAGATGTGGGAACCAGCGTGCGGCTGCCCAGATAACAGTAGTATTTGGTCAGGGTCAAAGATGAGAAGTAATTCAGTGCCCTGGGTCTTATTCTTGTGAAGAGCATTCTGTTCTGTTACTCAGAACTTGAATTATGTGCTTTTACTTTTTGGCTGTTGCTGCAATTACAGAAGTTTAAATAACACTTTTTGCTTTGGAACAAAGGAAGAACCAAGCAGACATATGCTGTAGCCTATGAATAAGGATTAGAAGAAAAAGGTTTTGGAATGCCTTACAGGAGTACTTCACCTAAAAGCTGTTAGTAGCTACACACACAAGCTGTGTATAAAACCTGCAGAAGTTGCTGATTATGTTATATGCTGAAATAGAATTTTATCTGGATAAAAAGTTCTGTTCTCATTGTAGTACTTGAAAGAGTGCTCTTCCTGACTCCATTAAAATTATCCATGCTTTATAGTGAATATGACTGCTAATTAGCGCTGTAGAAAGTTTTTGAAAGCCATATTTACATCTTGGCAAATATATGACCTTGAGCATTGATGTAGCATGTTGATGTAACATGGACTTTACTCAGTGTGTTCAGAATCCCTGGGAAGTTCCTTTGGATTATTTGTGGTGTCTATTTCAGCTGTTCAGCTCTAATATCTCAGCTTTTCTGACTTTTCATTTGAAGCCTAAATATGGGAAAAGGTTATAATGTTTTCTTTTAATAGGACTAAAGTCCTTTAATTTATATGGCATGCTTGAAGTTCTGTTCAGTTGTGTCAAGGACATGGAAGGAGCCATGACTTCTGTCAGTCTCGTGGCATTAGCCTGTTAAGCCTATTTTAACCTGATACACCACAGTAACAGAGGGCCAGATAGTTCTGGGTAGGAGAGAGATTCAAGACTTGTACCTTAGCTAGTTTATTATTCTTAGTAAAAAATCATAAAATGTTGTTGGAGTGAGATTGGCAAATTTCTTCTTTATGAATGATCTGAAGCAATTACAGGTTAATATTCCAGAAATTGTTATATTTTGTTAAAAAGTTATCAGGTAACATTACTTTTAAATCCAGCATCTTCCAAATAAGAAAAAATAAATAAGTGAGATAAAATTATCTAAAAAGTATTTACTTGAAAACTGTCGATGTCCTGGTAACTTGAAAAAAAATTCTCAGAGAGTATTAAAGAAATATAGCATATTTAAGCATTAGATGTTCGTTATCATATAAGTAGATATCCTAATTTATTTTTCTCTTTGTAATGCTATTGCATAACGGCTAGATAATGGTAAAATGATGTTTAAAATCTTGATTATGGTGACATTATGTAACAGTCACTTTTCAACACAGTTATAGTGTTTCAGTTTGCAAATTTTACATACTAAAAAAAAATCAGTCTAGCAAGCTGCAAACTTTTAAAGACTTTAAATCTGCCAAATTATAGCCACTTATTTTTGCCTGACATATTTTCAGCTTAGACCCACATAGGGGCTGCCAAACTTGTTTCTTTTCATTACCTGTTCTATGTCTGGCTCGAAGTTTAGATTTTAGAAAATGGAAAAAAGCTGTTTGTGAAATCACAAGGCTCTTGAGCTCTTAGTTTCCTCTTAGTATCAACGTTTATTTATTTAGGTTTGGGCTGGGTTTCAAAAGATTGAAATTGGAAACAGAGAAGGTGACTCTGAATACCATTTATCTGTATGTAAGCGAACATTCAATGTACATTTAATTTAAAAAATTGCTGTTTCCTACAAGAGGGAGATATTTTTCACATTGTTAAAACATTTTTAGAGGTCACTAGGTGGTCATGTCACCAGCAGGGAGTTTTTGTTTGGCAGGCTGCATTAGCAGTTAGTAACAAATGCCTCCCATGATTCTGTGTTCAAAAGGAGTTGCTTTGCAAGTAACAAATACTTACAACCTGAGAACTGAAGTATAAAAAGTAGTGACAGGGGAAAATGTTTGGAAATGTAAAACAGCATTTTTAGTGGCCAAATTGGAGTGTTTAGGGAGTTGAAGATTACATATCTACTTTATACTTGAGCTTGGAGTTTACAGAAGCAGTAATATTTTCACTACTGCAGTTGTGAGTCTCATCATTTCTAGTTAGTAAAGGACTGTAAATTTGCAGCTTACAGAAGTCCTTGGTTTGGGATGTGATTAACATTTTCAATATAATTGTAATTGGATGCTTCATACTCCTTTTAATTTTTGTTTCCTGATGTGGTATTTGCATATTTTATGAATACCTATGAATATTCTGACTTAATTTTCCACAGATTTTAAATGTTTTAAAAAGTAAGAAGGAATAAAAATGAATAACACCAAATGCATACAAAAAGTTTGGCCAAACCTACACTGTGAGAGAACAGAATCCGTGTTTGAGAGATTCTTTGTAATCTCTTAACATGTTATCTTTCTTGATCAAGATATGGTGTGCAAACATTTGCTAGTGAGAGTAGAAAGGAAATATTAGTATTTGGAAAGTAAAAGCACTGTGAGTTGGACTGAAAATATCAGTTTGTTACATATGTAATAAAATTCATTTATAAACAGATGTTATTAGTAGTTGGAACAGTGATTCCTTTAACCATAGAGTTCACTTTTTCCTGATGAATGTAATACAGAAATTCTGGTTATTCCAGTGTATAATTTAGGTCCATATCATCCCACCATGCAAAAGAAAATGGGGAAGGGCTCTAGAAGAAGATAATGCCCATGGTGATGCTAATCTGAAGCAACTGCTTGACTTTCTTAGGACTGCATTGATTCACACCTAAGCTCCGACCCTGACACCTATCCTGTTCCATTGCCAAAATCTCCACAATCCCTAGGCTTTATGCAGTCAGATACCCTTGATAGGATGGCTATATTCTTCATTTAAACTGACCATGTCTGGAGCAAGGCCTTCTTTTTAGGAGAGTGTCTGTTGTTGAGCACCTAGCCTGCCCAGTTGTGTTTCATATAAGGTATACCTTCTATGGAGAGTCTGCAAGGGATGGACAAAGCTCGAACCAGGATGAACTGGACACATGAGGTCTTTTCCTTTGGCATCTCAACATACTTGTTTTCTTAAAACAGAACTTTGCGCTTCTCAAAGGGAGCCTTTTGTTGAGGGACAGTGTTGAAAGTATGAGAATCAAGAATACCTCTGAACTAGGGCAGGCTGAGATCTGTGTGTGATCCCAGCAACTCACCTTTATACTTAACTTCCACAGGAAGGAAACTCTAGAATATAAGATAGAAGAGAGCTGCTATGCCCTGTGATCCTGTGACCTTGTGAAAACCAGGCCTCCAATCTGGATGAGCTGAAGAATAATGTGCGCCAGCTGTGCGGTCTAGATGTAGCATTGGGAACCAAGAGTCTTTGACAAAAAAAGGCACATTAGTCCAATTAATACCACATGGTGACCTTATGAGGACTAGAGTCCTTGGAGTCCCTTTTCAGAATTAGACCTGGACCAAATCTAGCAGCTGGATCTTGTTTACACTAGAGGGTTGCTGTGGTTTAGTTAGCTATACTATTGCTTCTCTGTATTGAATAGGAAAAGACCCGGCCTGGAATTCTCAATATCTCTATTTTATTATACTCAAAAGACACATTCTGATAATTTTTCTGGGGATTCCTGGCAGGAGCAACATGAAACTTAATCCTTACCTCAAGCTCTGCTGTACTAGATTAGCTCATGTATTGCTATTGTTAGGGATAGAGAAGATACAGAAGAGTGTAATCTCAAGTCTATGGGCCAGTGGTATATCAAGCAAGGAGCAAAGGGCTTCTATTTCTCATGTGTGAGTGTTACCTGGTTGCTCTAATGCCTGCCAGCAAGCTCTCTTATTTCCTGTATTATTATGGGCATTCCGCTTAACCAGAAGATGTTGACCTTGTCTGACTCCTGAGAGGTGTAGTTATGTTTATCTTCATTATTGTGGGCTAAACTCATGCAATACCTGGAAACTGTGACTTTGTGCTGGGTAATGGCACAGTCTATGACTAATAAGATTTACTTAAAGTATTTTCTTGAGTTGGGTTTCCTAAAAGTGATCTTAGCTGATTGGAATAAGCAATATTTACCTGGTCCAAGAGTTCCACGGCCCTTTGTAGAGTTTGCACAATTTGTTTCTGTGCAAAAGGAATCTGCGGGATATTTTGAATGTTTTTCCAAAACTTCATTTTTCTCTAATCATTAGGCTAAAGAAGTTACAGCTTTTTTGAGAACATGTTGGCTCATATTGTCACATGTACAGCATGAAGTAATTTGTAATTTGGTGGCTTTGTATTTGTATGTTAAAGAATAGAGTTTGAGTAGTTCATTTTGAAGAAGATAACTAAAAAGTAACCTGTGAGGTGGTAAATGTTGGTAAATGCTATTTGTTCTTTTGGTAGCTAGCATACATCTGCTTCTCTCCTCTCCTGTAGGAGCTGAGGTTTCACTGCTGGAATAATTTATTTTCAGGTGATTAGTGTTAGATCCATCTTTAGAAAATGAAGGCCACAGCTTCTTAACTAGAAAGTTTTATCAACATCTTTAACAAATCACCAGTGAGGTGCAGTAGTCATTGTCAGTAATAATTTCTTTCCTGACTTGGAAAAAGTCATGGTTGCTGAGATCTAGTCTGTTACTTGAAAAACTAAGGCCTTTCTCAACAATACAAACATATGCTTGGGTCTTTTGAGGTATTTAAGCTGTTTCCTGAAAGGAGGTGGGGGCACAGTTGGGATTCTGTCCATCTCTCAACTCAGAGAATTAGTCATTTTTAGCTACAGTGTTGAACTTTGGGAACAGTTTTCAGCTGATACTGGTGGTGCTCTTGATTTATTCAGTTGACTGTACTATGACTACCTGATGTTTAGTCACCAGAGAATGACATAAACCTAATGATGAGGCACTACATAGGATAAACGGCACAGATAAGCTCTGCCAGGTAGGTTTTGGGTTTGTCCAGTTTGTCCATCAGTTGTCTGTGTATCAGCTGGCTGGAACTGGAGATGCTGGGGTGTATGGGGCAGAGGTTTCAGGCTAGCCAGCTTCCTGGCTTAGTGACAATGCTGGCACGGCTGCAGGATGCAGAAGAGCTGTTGGTGCTGAGGTTAAGTGGAAGTGGCGGCAGTATCCCCTAAGAAAGAAGGCAGGTGGCAACAGCCCAAGGTTGTGAATGGGAAGAATGTCAAGGTGGATTACTCAATGGGGCATTATTCCTTAAGAGATTTTCAGCTGCAAAAGATTGGCAACTAGTGACGTAGATTACATTTGGATGGAAAGACTTCAAAAATTACTATCCATTCAGCGTTCCAGGTCCAACAAAAATGCACTGCCTAACAGCATAGGATTTGATTATAACCAGTAACACTTATTCTACCTGTTGAAAAAAATGAGGAAATATGTATTAGCAGTTCCTCCTTTTATTATAATATGCATGTGTCTTATATACACTGTATTGATTGCAGAGTAGACCAAATAGTTTTCTGTATTATGTGAGTGGCTGAGACAGTGACTTCTCAGAAAACATAAAAAAATATTTATTTTGGAGGTATTGTCAACGTGTGTGAAATTATGTTCCCATACACTACACTGATTTACTTTTCACTTAGGTAGACAGCACTGATATGTTAAGTTCCTTGTTCTTCAGCTCTCTTGCTTCAAGCTAGTCTGCTTGCTGTAAATGTGAACTGAATATGTCAGCCTTTATAAACATCATATGCACTCTGTTCCTCCCAAACAATTGTAGCTGTTAGTAATTGTTCATTACAAAGTAACTTCCACTAATGTTCAGAAGCATGGAAGTAATTTGGGGAGAAATAGACTTTGTTCTTTTGTACTTAAATAATGTGACTTTCTGCCTTAAGGATAAGCTTAAGTCAATCTTAACTATGGAATCATGAGCAGTATTCACATAGTATAGTTTTAAAACGAGCAGAACAGCCAAACCAATTATGTCTTTGCCATGTTATTAATACTTGAATGTAGTTTTTAATGTTTTAAATATTGTATTTATTAGATTTTTACATAGTGTTTCCTACTTTCAAAAATACATCAGTTCTTTATTAACCAAAGCATTGGTTTCTATTCTTAAAACAAAGGTTTTTGTAATGAATACAGTATTAGCCTGTATATGCTTCTCTTTTTGGAAGAATTAAGGCAGACATAGATAAACTTTCTTAGCACCTAGATGCTGACTTGAATTTTTTACTTTGTTTAATCTTCTATTCCAGAAAGGATAACATTACATTCTCTCTTTCAGCATCTTCTTAGCAAGTTATTTTCTTATGTGGGGAAATATTGTTCTAGCCACCTAATATGGTTCTTATATGCTTTAAAATAATTTCTGGAATATTGCAAATCTTTGTTGTATTTTGAGAGTGCACATTTTCTTTTTTTTGGACAGTGCATTCAACAGCATAGCTACCTGCAGGGTTGAGTTGTACTAATTAACTAGTTCCCTTTTGCGCAACAGGAAAAATACCCTACACCTACTTTTGTATCTAGACTTTGATTTGGTTAGTTCTGGCTTCTGTGAGCTGCTGAGGTGCTATTATTTCCTACCACCTGTACAGAATCTCTGCTTATTGCAGAAATTAACAGCTGTCATTTCATTTCTCATCGCAATGGCACTTACTTCTATTAGCATTCCTTCTTCTAGCAGCAGCTCATCTTAAAATGGATCGTATTATTTGTATGAGTCAGAAGGCCACCGGGATAGCAATTTTAGAGAGCATTTTCCATAGCAACTACTTCTTAGCCTTTTTCTGTCACGATTCTTTCCAGATGTGCTGTTGATTCAGGTAATGTTCAAAATCCTGCTTGGAAACATCTTATTTTTCTGTTGTCTTGGATTCTAGAGCTCATCCAAGGTTATAGTAAGTGTACAATTTTGTACATAGTTTAAAAAAAAAAAATCAATCAACCATGGACATGCAGAGGCCCCAGAAAGCGTCCTCTATTTGATTCTAAGCAAATTTTTTTGTTTGAATTGGCTGGTTATTATTTTTTGAAAAGCACTATTGATTTTTTTTATACTCACAGTCCATGTTGTAGGTTTTGGAAGTAATTTATAGTTTTTGACTGTACCATAGCCACTGTAGATATTTAGCAATCTTTATTAATTTAAATATTCTTGCAAATATACCTCTTGTAGGACTGTCCCTGGGGAAACCTGATTGTATGAATTTACTATTTGAATTGTCTGAGTACTTTCCAGTTTTCAGCATTGAAACCTGCATTGTTTTGTTTTGTTTTTACTCAAGTTTAAATTTGGTGGGATAAAGTTTGTCATCACTGTTGAATGTCAGATTTGAAAATGAAAATTGAAAATTGAAATGGTTTGCATTCTGTACAATGCTTCTGTACTGTGCTTTTATTTTTCCACTGTAACATTCTTGTAAACTATCCAATATATGCTGTGTTAAAATTCAAGTGTACTATAATATGTTCACATCTTCTTTGCCAAAAAGTGTCGTCCATCCTGATCAATCCAATAATAATCCCTTTTGATTTTGATTGTTTCAATCCCTTCTGATTATGTTTCTTTAATGGAATAATTTATCCTCTGCTTTTGTGTTGCTCTTGTAATGTCTCTTACAGGTTTAGGTAGCTTGGCTGCTGAATACTAAGCCTTCTGTAGTTTTTGTTGACTTCTTAAAGAGTTCTCAAACTTTAGTAAGACTATAAACATCACTTTACCCAGTGTTCTGCAACAGATCTGTATATTTCTCTAAGATACAGCCATCAAAAGTTTGCAAAATAACATCTAGATAGTATTTTGAAGTTGTATTTTTGAAAGTATTTTGATTTTTTATTATTGATGGCTTTTGAGATTACTTCTCTATGTTTTCTGAAGCCCTACCTTAAAAATAGACTATGCACGCTGTACTCAACGTATTGTGTTTCTAACAGAAAAGTTATTTGTATACTCTCAGTTAATGAAATGCAGTGAGGAGGGGAACTCTCAGGCCTTGAAAACATTGCAGATACAATGAGGTGGGAGGGGAACTTTGCTAATTCCTATAGTTTTCCACAAGATAAAAGCAGAAAGAGTGAGGAGAAAAAAAGCTGCATTCTTCATTAGGAAGAAAAGACTTGAAAATATATACAAGACCACTATACACAGTCCTGTTACCCCACTGTCACCTTGAAGATTACAGCAGTGCGTTCATTGCCAACATATATGTGTCTAACTGATGAGTAAACTCAGCTGTGTGCCATCTGGGTGGATCTCAGATCCTATGGTTGATGGAGACATGACTGAATGACTACACACATAAGTGTCTGAAAGTCTGATGTCTTGTGACAGGGCCACAGCTTGGTCATAGTTTTGATGTGGATCTATCCCCCCCCCCCCCCCAACATTCCTCAAAGATGACCAAAAGGCTAGGAATGTCTCATCAGAAGTTAAAAGATCTCTATATAACTCCCCCCTTGCAGACAGGCCCCTTTTCCAGCTAACTCAGTGACTGCTGAATGGCAGCAAACTCTATCCAGTTCCCACAGGTTCCTCAGAAGTACTGCCTGTCCCCTGCCACCCCTGCTTGTAATCTGGGTGTCTGTGCAAGCTGCTGGTTGACCTATCCAACTAATACTAAGTACCATATAGTTTTTTATTTCTAGTTCACTGATATTAAAATTTAAAAAGTATCATCAAACAACTTTTCAGTAATTATTGTAGTCCTATGCATTGTCATTTTATTATCCATTTTTGTACTAAAATTTGAACTAACCCGATCTTAGCTCAAAAGCAGACTCCTTCTTTGCCCTCAGTAAAAGTCCTTCAGTTTTAGAAGTTTTCCTGAAGACTGTCAGAAATATTCAAATTGATAGAGAACTTTATTTGTTAGTCCCGTTAGTCTAATATGATATGCAAAAAGTTAATTGTTTATCAAGACTAAATGTGCTACAATTTGTTGTGGAATTATCTTAAAATATCCAGCTACTGTTATTTCTATTGTGATGACTCCTCATTGCCATTCAGACATCCATCCTGCTGGGTACTATACCTTCTCTCTGATACACCTTATGCCTCTTTTGTCTGCGCCTCTTTCGTCTGCGTTGAGAAAGTCAGTACAAACTGTCTTCACTGTGAGTCGATGTGTATTATCTTAGAGCTGTAAGACTGTACATATGCCTCTTTTTAAAATGCTTCCTTAGTCTGAAACAAATTTTGAAACAGTTAACCCACCAAAGAAGATCAATGAGCAAACTTCTTTATGCAGAGTTGAATCATATGATGGTCTTCATGCTCCTGGCAATGCTTGTGAATAGCTTCATTAGCAGGGAAGTCATATAATTAAATAACATCATGTGGTATCCTATCTCTTTCATTCCCAATCTTCTGAGATACTAATTGGAGAAATATTTCTGTGCTGTTGTCTAATTCCCTCTCTTCTTCCTTATAAAATATCTTGTGCCTACTCTAGGCTTTTGTTGTCTTTACTGATACATTTTATTTTATAATTATTATTTTCATATGCTATATTTTGGGTGTGCAGTATTTTATTAAAAATGAAGGTGTTTTTTTCACTGAGGAAAATGATGGAGGCAGGGTTTGCATATATGTTCCCTGACAAAATGCCTTTAGACACTTAGTTCTTTAGACATCCCACACCTAAAGGAATGGTGGCCTCTTAGTTTGAGAATAAATACCTTAATTATCTTCTTTACTCAGATACTTAACTACTTTTTTTTTTTTTTTTTATGTTAACACCAACAATTAGTGGTGTTAACAGCTGGTTTTCTGTGGCTTGGTCATAAATACATATCCAATGGTTCCCAATATAATGAAGTCCTCACAAATGATTTGTCCAGAGCAGCATGTTTAAGTTTATTCTGTACTTAGCAATACCTTATCAATTAGGCAAATTTAACAAAAATATTGTAGTTTTAGAAAATAAAAAATGCTGAGCTGTAATAATTTGTAGAATTTTCTGTATCTATCTATCAAATTAAGCTATGTAACATTTTTAACACATACTCATAGAGTAGGAATAAGTAATGGATGTTGTCATGTTAATAATGGTAGTGATGATTCTGACTTCACAGATCTGAATTAGAATAATTAAAATATTAAAACTGCCTATTTAGGTGTGTGTGCGCGTGCAAAATTCTAAGGAGTTTCTTAGTTTAAGGCTAACATACAGAGTTGTATTCTGACATATATTTGCGTCTAGTGGAAATTATATGACACTGGTTTACATAATCTGTCTGACACCCTATTTAGTAAGTGAGCATTTAAACTATGCCCTCAGATCAGTTATTGCATATGAATTATGCACTGCCAAGAGAGTGTATTTTGTTAATTGTACATATTCAGGCAATTTTCTTTCTTGAAATTGCCTTCTAATATACTGTAAGGCTCATGGCACAAATTCCAATACATATTCATATTGATTTCTATATGTTGTTTCAAAATGGAGTTAATTATTCCCTCTGTGATATACTTTAAAGTTCAATGTGATCTGCATTGGCTTTTATGAGTTTTGTTACATATGTTATTCAAAGGGCAGCTGCTTGTAACTTTGTGCATATTAGAGGGAGGACCTTGAGTTACTTTTTTCAAAATCAGACCAATCTTTTTCTTAAATTTCCAGTGGAAAGGAAGCAAATAGATTTTAGTATCCTTTTATTTGTGTTATCTGTTTACCAAAAGGACAATTTTGTTGATCAGCATTTATTAAAAGTTGAAAGCAAGACCCACTCATTCTTTAGCATAACCATCTACTTTGTAACAAATGACCATTTGGAATATGTTGTCAATTCAAAATTAAGAACAGAATACAATTAACAAAAGTTTCTGTCTTTTTAATATTTGCCTCTGCATCTCAGTTTTATATGTCTTTGAAATATTTTGAATTCTCTGCAAATTCATTAAAACAATAGTAACTCTTAATAGTAACTTTTTTCCAAGCTTAAACATTTGTTTGGCAGTTCAAAAGCATTACCAAGAACTATATTCTAGAGATCAAACCATTCATCCTGCAAAGTACTTTTATCTTTGTCTTCCATAAACACAAAAAGCAGTGTTGAAGGATAAGGAGGCTGACAATGACAGATTACCTATAGTTTTGTTTTCCCATTTAACTTAGGTGGACCCTGTGCAGTGCTAAGTTCTGCTGTAACACAATCCCATATGTTCAGATGCCATTGTTCTTGTTCTCAGCAGTCCCCGTTTCTGCACCGCATTGTGGTATGGCATAAAACAGGCAGAGGTATTTTAACCAAGTGCTGGTTGCTTTCCTATGGAGAATCACACAAAGCCAAATGAACAGTAGGAGTCAGTTCTAGTAAAAAGCTGCAAACCCCAGAAATAATTGTCATCATCTAACTTCTTCAGCTTTGCTTTACAGCACCGTGAATTCTTTTTTCCCCTCTGCATTTCTCACACAGTCTGAAGCTTGTTATATCTACTCATGTGTGAGCAATGCTGCCCATTTGAATGAAATGATAATGCAGTGGTTATTGAAGCATGATCTATGAAACTATGATGTAATTGCTTTCGCAGATGAATATGTCTTTTCTGAGGGGGTCTGTTTTACTTATCTGTCATTTCTAAAACATAAATCATCGAGACATCAGAAGTGCAATGTTATAGAGCTTGAAAAAGTTCAGAGAATTCAAAGGGCAGTTGAGTGCCTACTTCTTACTTGAAAATTAGCCCCAAAAGATGGGCACAAAGTTCCTTGTTTGCCTTTTAAAATTTCTCTCTGAACTTGTACCTTTATATGGGATGATTTTTGTTTGCTTAACAAGAGACCTATATGCACATTCCAAATTGCTGTTAAGGAGGAAAAAAAAAGGAATATTTTAAAATTGCCAATCTAAAGACAATATAGTTACTGTTACTGGTGGATATAAGGAGAGGTGTGGTTATGGTAATAATGAAACATAGGGAAGAAGCATTGAGCTGTGGCTCTGGTGAGGTAAACTGGAGGAAAAGGACAAATGGATAAGAAAACTGATTTTTCAAGAAACTCCTCCATGATTATTCAGAATCAGGTCCTCTCTTTTCTTTCTTTCCATTTACTCTGAAATTTCACATTAGCGACAGCTGCTTCTTCCTGGTTTTCCTTGATTCTAGCCAAATTAAAATATACATATAATACAGGTGTAATATGGAGACTATATATTGTCTATCTCACACAGTGTAAGCTTTGATATTTCCTCCTCACACCTGCTTCCAGCAGAAGGCTTGATCAGATGGTAAATTCAAAGTTCAAGACTTGGATAATATGAAGAAAAGTGCTTGGCGTGTTGGACTGGTGGACTGGGATGTGCAAGAGTGGGCCCCCCCCTGTCTTTCTGTCCCATAGTTAATGGAGCAGTCCTCTCTGCTTCTTGGTGTGTTTGGGCTCTGGAGCGTCAGTAGTTCTCTGTGCTTGCTGCAAGGGCACCAGGCCAACCTGAAATGCTATTTCATACTGGTTTTTCTCCTGAAATTATTTCAAAAGGGATTGTTCTTTGTTAACAGTGCAAAATAATTGTTAATTTAAAAGAAATAAGCTATAAATATGCTTTTGTGAAGCATATTTAGTCATGTAATTGGAGAGACAAATTTTCTGTCAGCCTCATACATACAATTTTAGGTAATAGTCTAAAATTGATAGTGACTGAATTTACATGTCTGTCTCACAAAACTAGCTTTTAGACTTACAACTCTGTTGTAATATACAGGTTTTAAATTTCATGCTTGTGATCAGTATGTCTTATTTTTAACAAAAAAGCTTTAAAATACCAATAATATTCTGAAGTTTATTTTCTAAGATGGATGCACATCCATAATGGATTAACAGCATGTTTTAACAAACCATTTATTTGCTTTAGGAGTGACAGCGAGAAGCTGTTTCAAACAGGATCTCTCATCACCGTCTATCTCTAGTCACCTCCTACTGAACTTAAGGTTGAATACTGGGGGTCATGGGGGAAAGAAAACAATAATTAAAGGGAAAAAGTTGATTGAGCTGGTTTTTTTCTCCTTCAGCACGATTAGCATGTAAGAAGCTGGCTGAGTACTCTACTGTATATCATTAGTTCAAACATTTCTGACTTGATTTAACTTTAATGGTGACTTTCTAAGTTGCATTTCTGTATTTTGTGGAGAGAGGCTTAAGTAGTAAAGCAGTAAAAGTTCTTGTTAGAAGATCTTGTTTCTATAAATCTTAATCTTGGAATTCTGTTAGATAACAATTGGACTGTTTCTAAGATCTCACCCCACCTCCCAAAAAGTTGTCATGAGTTCTTTTATTAAAGCTCAGAAAATTATTCTTAGACTAACAGTGGTGGGGAGTAAAGCAGGAGTGTTTACAGAGTTCACTTCTAAATTGACTGTGATAAGTGGCAATGCAATGTATTATGATTAGAGGTTTCTGGGAGACTCTTTAAGAAGGTTAACTGCAAGGAAGCTCTCAAAAGAAAGCATTTATCTTAGTGGTCATCCTTCAGTGTTTTACACTACTGAGTTTTTTTTGTGGGTGGTTAGAACCATTTTTTGTGTTTTATTAGCTGTATCTTGAATACCTCCTACAAGCTGAATGACAGTTTAGGGTTATTAAATCTGTTCTTAGTACGTTTTTTTATCCATAGTTAATCATGACTAAATATATGATAGTGAACCAACTCTTTTTTTCTCAGTTGTTACCCATATTTGTTAAAGAAATTATTCCATTTGACATTTGTTTAGGCTGTAGTTTGATAAAATACTGTGTACAATATACTTTTTCAGTTTGGCATTCAACAGAGTCTTTCATGGATTTATTTCTTCTTGCATTATCTTATCTTCCCTTCTAGTATGCTAAGGCTTTCTTTTCATATTAAGTATTTTTTTCACTCCAAGACAGACGCTTTCACAAATGCATATTCTCTGTCTGTATCGCTAGAGATCTATAAGATTGTGTTTTTCAAGTGTTAGATTACATTTATAATTGAGTTGCTTTGGTATTATCTGCTTTCTCTAATCCTACGTATGCTATATTTCTTTAATTCAAATTGTTCTTTAGCATTACTTCCAGTGACTTTACTAAAAGATTTATACGATTTTATATTTTTGTTTGTCTAAAAGCCATGTCTGTTATCAGATTAATAGTTGATAGATCCCCCAAGGAAAGGCATCCCTGTATTTTACTATAACTGGTCAATGGTCTATGCGGTATAAAGTCATTCTTATTTGTAATTGCTGTCATGGAAATTTTCACAGAAAATTGTATTGTTCTTTCTTACTGTAGATGTAGAAACTTAAATGTAAAAGGTCTTTTCTTCCTGTTGTAGGAAGGCTAGCAAGCATATGATATAAGCAGGTAAAACATGACATTAACTCCAAGGACTACTGTCTTAAATGAGACACAGAGTAAATCAGCTTTAAAACATGGAATTGTTGAACAATTGGGTTGCTGGTAAGGTCATGTCTTGGGGCAAGATCAACTATACCCAAGTCATTTCTAACAGACATTTGCCTAAATTGTTCAAAAAGACTTCAACTGGCAGTGACCTTCTTTCCCCAGCAATTCTTCCAGTACTCAATTTCTCTTCATACTTACCTGCCGTTATCATTAAACCTTGGCTAGATATTCAGAGGAAAAAACTACAGCTTTTTCTCCTGCAGTTTATGCACATTACTACTTGTTCTGTGTGCCATGAATATGGAAAAAAATGTTGTTTCAATGTGACGTAGCATTTTATGTTCTCATTATCATGTTGCCACTCATAGACTATTTATTGTAGTTTTTTCCAATGTTTTCTTGTCAGTCATTTCTCTGCTTTTGTTGCTCTCTCATGAACAATCTCCGCATTTTTCATAGAGAATCATATCCAGACTGGATTCAGTATTTCAGCTAAGATCTTCCTGAAGTCCCGTAGATCAAAAGAATCACTTCTGTCTTGCAATCTATTTCTGTTTATACTTCACAGTATAATGTTTGCTGTATTCACAACAGATCATTAATATGGAGGTCTTCCTGAGTTTTCTAGACAGTGTCTTTGGTTTGTCAAGATTTTTTTATTCCTGTCTTTATGGCACTTGAATATCCTCCCAGTTTCAAGTCTCACTGAAATGTAATAAGTAGGTTTTTTGAGTCCATCAACCATGTAGTTAATGAAAACATTGAACAGAGTGGAATACTGAATAGTTTTGGGTGGAATACCACCTGTATAAATAAATTAATTCCTGGCCATTAGAAAGGGACCGTTCCTTTTGTCTTTTCTTTTGTATTTTAGTATGAAGTAGCATTAAATATACTAAGATATTTATGCAAGTTTCTTGGTACTTCTCACTGGAATCATTAATACCTTGAGTCCTGATCTCGCAGCTGCAAGTGTGCTCATCAAGAGACTGTTATATTCACTGTCTTTGTATTAAGGAGACTAGCTTGAGGTAATAGGTTGCTGTGGAGTAGAATGCAGTCAGGCTTTGCCAGGGAAGAAGTTGTTTCATTTAATGTGTTTTGCTTTTCCAGGGAAAAGTTCTCCCTCTCCTCCTTGTAATGAGCAACCATATTATAGTGGAGAATATAGAGACTGGGAATCCTAGGAATTACTTTATGGATGTGAAAGGAAAATGTATAGAGTAATTACCAATGTGGAGCAAATGCTGTTAAATTTAACATGTATTTTATTAATCTGAGAGTTTACCTAATTTACCATGTACAGTTAGAGTGATTTTTCTTGGTGTTAAAAGTACTACCCTGTTATTTGTGTAACAGATTAATTTGCCAAAAAAAGAGAGGAAAACCTACTAATAGCAAGAAGGATTACTCTTTATAAATATTACTGTTAAAGAATGTCATTTAATTCAGTGCTCTAATAAATTATTTTTAAATGTATTTTATTACCATCATTTGTTAAACAATAAGGAGACATTTTGGCTGCAAATAATGATAACATCTCTATAGAACTGTATTTGGATAGTAATTTTTTTTCCTGACACAGTAGATAATTAGTAATTATAAATTATGCTTACACTCTTAAGCATGTTAGCTGGAGAGTATATCAGACTGTATGTTATTCTTGGTGCCAGTTCAGGTCTTGATTTTGAAAAATTCTTGCACAGAAATGCATGAATTTCAGTTTCTAGCAGCAAAGCGGAAGTGTATTACTCACCTGAGAGATTTAGACGAAGACCTTGCCACCTGTTTACATTCTTGAACGAAGTTTACTTCATGTTTGTAAGTGAGAAAGTAATTTTTGTCAGCTGTTTTGCTGGCATCTTAGCCTTATTCCTAGTGGTCAGATAATCTCATTTCAAATGTTTCCTGCAAAAATGATGATATTAATTTTTTAGCAGGGTCACTGGGTAGCTAAACTAAATTGCTTCTGTTCATTGGATTTGGTTCTTCCACAGGAAACTTGAAGTATGTTGACAGGGTAGTGCAGCAACTTTCACAGATGCGGGTAAACTAGTGGTGTGTTATGTAATAAATGAGACATGAGCATGTAGAGCTCCAGGTCTGTCCCCACAGGCTGCTTCATAAATGCTTGGATCTTTTCATTTACGATGCCTCCCCAGCACGGGCAAGGTATTTTTCAACCTCTGTCTCCCAGGGACTTAGTGGAGGAACTGTATGGCCATGCAGAAGTAAAGGAGGCCACTTCAGGTTTTTTAGATGCCCTGTCACAACCTGCATCTTTATTTTGTGCTCTGTAAAATAATAATAAAAACTGTTGGGTCTCTCTGTCTTCCCTCTGTATTGTAGTTAATTAATAAGGATGTGAGTGACCAATATATATCATTTGGTAAAATATACAGTCCTGCTCTGCCGAACTCTTGTTAAACCAGATGCCTGGTTAAATGCCACTGGATTATATATTTGAGGTTATTATTGTTCAGATTATCTGTGATAATAGACACAGATAATATGCTGACATACTTCAGGAGCATGTCTGTGCAGACAAGTGCAGACAAATGCAAGCTTGCTCTGCCCACACTCTGAGCGCTCTGTATGTGAGCCAGTTCCAGTCTGGAAGCCATTGGCATGTTGTGTGGCACTACGCCCAAGCTAAAACACCTTGTCTCTTAGATAAATTAGGCTTTACAGCTTCTGAACTGAAGCTGACTCACATTCGGGCAGCTTCAAGAGTACTGGCAGTGTGAGTTTGCATTCAGCTGCCCATCTGTGTGGATGTATTCATCATTCCACATTGCTGTGGAAGGACTTCAGTAGAAATCCCCATCCTTGTAGTCTTGTGCAGTCATCGCTCAACATTCTTAGTTTTAAGACCTCCCAACTCCACTTACAGTTACTATAAAGATAAGAATTAAAAAATATATTGACAGTAATTGTAGGGGGGCCAATTCAAATTTTGTATATGCTGTGGGTTTGATTCAAATCTTAGAGCGTCTCAGTGGAGCACTTGTGAAGTCGTACAACGGCAGCTATTTCACATGACTATGAACCATTATTTCCTGGAAGTGTTTGGTATGAATCACTGTTTCCTGGAATTAAGTGTTTGGTTACATATTCTCCCAAGTATTTTCCCAAGACAGGAGAAGCTGTGTACTGAATGGAATGATCCTGTGAGCCACAAGACAATAGAGAAAAAAGATTTTGTTAGCTTTCCCTTGCAAAAACATTCTCATAACTTCTGGTTGGTTTTCATAATCCCTCAACACCATTAGCTGAGAAAAAGCATGCTAGGGTCTGCAAAATCCTCTGGTTTGGGGGCTGCAGAATCCAGAGTGCAGATTTTTCAAAGCATGTTGACTGGTTCTCCTCTCCTGTGGCAGGTTTTACCTCACCTGCTACTTTGAAGTGGGACTAGAGAGTGTTGCACAGTTATGCCCACAAGAATGTGTGATCATTTTGGCTGGTAATACAAAAAAGATGGATGTGAGTGAATCCCATTATCAGATGTTGAAATGATACCAAATAATTCAGTAGTTCTGACTATTATTCCTCACTGGTCAGGTTTGTGTTTTCACTGCCACTTTTGAGGCAGTGAAATAATCCAAACTTTGGAGGAGAAGTAAAATTTCAGTATAGCTTCATGTAGTTTTCAAGTAAATTTAAAACTTTTATTCTATTTGTGGCTTTTTACAGCTGTAATATGTGTTACACATACTTAAATAACATTATATATCATTAGAAAGCTCATAGATGGCAAGTATTTACCACAAAATTTGCTATTAGATGAGCAGACATTCTATCGGGTCTGGCTGGGATGGAGTTAACTTATGTAATTTAAGAATTAATCTAAATATATTTAAAAACCTTGGAATTTCTGAGATGTAGATTTCTTTACCTGTTTTCATTCTGAGTGTGTTGGGTTCGTGATGGTTATGTCAATGTTTATCTTCAGATACTATGTAAGTATATCTTTAGAGTGATAATTCTGGTATAAATAGATTTATATTTTGCTGTTTACCAGAGGTAGCTACTTTACAGCAATGATCACCGTGAATTAAAGATTAGGATTTAATCCCACTGCAGACAGGGCAAATCTTTGTCCTACACATCCTGAAAACCAGAGGAACATTGTGAAACCTTTTTTTTAATAATGTTCAAAATAGCAACAAAATTGTTGCTTGATGCAAGTTAAAAATCTGAAAATATTCCATTATGCAAACCACTGGAACATTGCCGAAACTTCTGACTGACCTTTGTAATTTTTATATAGTCTGCTATCAGGAAACTGTGGAGGAACTAACCTAATCTTAATTTAGAAGAAGAGTATTTTATGTAATAATGCAATAAGCTGTTTCTTTGGCTTTAAAGTCACAGACTACCAGTTGCTGACACTTTCTGTCAGAAAGCTTATGTTATGACCCGTGATAAAAAAAAACCACCATCCAGGTTTAGGACACATTTCTAAAACAGAAAAGTTACAGACTTGTATGTAAAAGGTACTATGGAGAAAAAGCTTTAATTGTGTTACATTTTGCTTTCTTGTTTGAGCTACATGGTCAAAAGAGGGCATATTTAGATTTTAGATGGTGCATAGATTCTCTGCTTACTGCAAGGTGAGAGGAATTGTTGAGCACAGTAGCAAATCAGCTCTCTTCTGTTTCAGTGCATTACAAATTTAAGATATTAATGAAAATGTTATGGAATTGATACTGTATTGAGCACAACAAATGAAAACACTGACAGTCTTTTGCAAATTACTATGCAGCAAGTTTTATGCACTATTATGAGGTTTATAGAAAACCATATACCTATATCTCATTTCAAATTAGCATTATGTATATGTGACCCTCTGATTTTTTTTAATACCTGTTATTTAAAATAATTAGTAGCTTTCATTTAAATTACGACTGTTGGAGACTTATGGCATCCTCTTTTAAACATCATTTAACTGTGATTAGAATGAAGAAGACAGAATAATAAATGAGACTATTTAAGTGTATGAATAAAATGCAAATGTTTATCTAAAATTGATCCATGTCTCATGACACGCGAGTAAAAGAAATGGGTTGTTTTTTTTTGACTCCATCAGAAATATTGTCCTATAAATATTTACATTAATACATTAGGAACTTTGAAATGAAAGTGAAATAGCTTTCGTGACAATTTTGCTGGCAAGCAAAGGACCATGAGAATTCCAAACTTCTAGCTCACCTTGACTATATGAAGTCCATGAGCCGTATTCTTACATTTATTAGCAGTCGGAGCCTAAGGTTAATTTATGACTCATTTATCCGTGTTTATTTTTTAGTGATGGATCTTATATAGTTCTGGAAAAAGGCATAGGCCATAACATATTCTGGTCTAAAAGCTATTAAGTATTATATGCTTTTTCTTGGCTGATAACTCATAGTCCGTCATTGAATGCATTGCAGAAGAGGAATATATTTCTTTTATTTAGGAAAATAAGGGACAGATTATGGCCTTGCCAACGTGAACATTCTAGAGTATAAGAAAGAATAAGATACTGCAAGATATGTGCTTCCAACTGCATGTTGTAAAAATTACCTTTGTCATATGTCTTCACAAAATATTTATGATGTGCCCCTGCTGGCTTCTGTGTAATCCTATATGTGTCTGAGTGCTGTAAGTTTGTTTGCTTTATTGAGATTAAGGCATCAAGATTCCAAAGGAAAAGATTACTCATGAGCAATTACATCAAGGAACCTCTTTTCTAGATGTTATATTTTACTTCTAGAATTATAATTTTGTGGTCACACAATGAATAATAATAAATTCATGGGAAAACATTTAAGTGAATGTGAGGAAGATGTCCAGAGATTTCTGTACTGAGGTCTCTAGGGTACCAAATTAACAGGATAATACAAAAATATGTTTTATCTGTATCACTTTGCTTTTTATTATTCAATCTGTATGATATTAATAATTCACAACACATTTATGTAAGATATTCTAGAATTTGGGAAAGTGAATTTAAAAAAATAAATACCAAAGATTTTTAAAAGCAAGACATTTCACAGAAATATTATTAGATATCATATTATAGTAAAACAGACTGAGATAAATGTTTTATGAAATAGTTAAATAATGAAAAATCTGTAAAGGAGAACTTTTTTGGCTAATCAGTTTATTTCATGATTTGATTAGACTTGACAATGTTTGCTATTTAAAGAGCGTTCAGAAGGTAGTTGATCTAGTGGTTAAAAGAAACATCTCATATAGTATGATATAGTAGTATATGTTCTGTTTTAATGATAGTATAACGATTTTTATTTTATTTTATCAGACAGGAAGCTTTGCTTGCTGCAATTAGTGAAAAAGATGCAAACATTGCCTTGCTTGAACTGTCTGCTTCAAAGAAAAAGAAGACTCAAGAGGAAGTAATGGCTCTTAAACGAGAGAAGGACAGATTAGTACATCAGTTAAAACAGCAGGTGGGGAGACATTCCTTTTCATACTTTCACAGCAACAGAAAACTCTCATTGTTTTCTTTTGTGCTATTTTATTTTAACCTCATATTGAAAGTCTTCGACCCAGGCCTGACATGTGACAGCAGTTACGAAAGGTAGGAGGTGTAAGTGTTTATTGCTTCTCTATGGTTATTAAGTACTTAGCTGCATGTTTGCTTGGCTCATATTATATGCAGCCGATACGCTTTCTGTTTTTCCTCCTCATATTGCTTCCAACCTTCTGCATTATGTGAGACAGAGGACAGCAGATGCTTTTTGCTGTAAAGCGAGAACTATCCATTCTGTTGACTCTTTCTAACCTTCTTCTATTCAGTTCTTTGCTTATCTGTTGTAAAATAATTGTGTTTTGAGAGGGTTTCAGGCTTTCTGAGAGGTTATCTGGAAATTGTGATTATCCTTAAAATAAATTCTCAAATGAGTGAAAATCACCCTGTCTTCAACACTAAGTCATTTGAGGTTTTAATAAAAAAAAGTGTAGTTACAAGCTCTAGAAATAGATTTTATCACAAGCAAATTTAATTTATGTTCTGCCCTATTAATGATGAAAATAACCATACCAGACACGGTACACATGTACCAGACACAGTACATAGGTCTCTTCTCTGTCTAATTAAAATGTTTAAAACTCTGCATCCTGTGCAGTGGCTACTCCCCCTCTTTTTTAAAAGGTAATATTCATAGCCAGAAGAGGTACTGTAGGCAAGAGGACAAAGGATGTTCGGATAACCTAGGTAGTAAAGACCTGTGCTATGTGTCATGTATGTTGTTAAACACCTTTCCTCTTTCAGAATAGGTGAAAAAGATGGCTAAAGATGTTTTCAGACCATGCCTGAAGGTGTTGTATCAGGTGTTTTCCTTTGTGTGTCATTACTGAATTCTGTGATTGTTGCTTGAGGAGGAGGAGGAGGAGAACACCATCGGCAAAATCATTGTGGTCTCCTTAGCCTGTCAAAGTAACCACCTTGCTGTCAGGCAGTGTGCCACTTTACAAATCGGCATGCCATGTTAATAATGTTTAGGACGTACTGCATAGTCAATGTAATGATTCTTTATTCTGAATCATGCATTACATACTGTAGAACTTCATGCATTCTGTTAACAGAAAGTTAAGGAAAACCCTTGCTTCTGTGCTAAAGTCCCAATAGCTCTGACCTCATGCATCTAATCATTATAGCTTTTTTCCCACAGGTCTATAAAAATAGGAAACAGCCCCTGAGCATGAGCTTATCATCCACTCGTGATGCTGACTTCATTACAGACATTCCAGCCAAGTACCTGTGTTCCAGCCATGATGCACTCATGTCTGAGGTCAGTCAGCTGGCCAGGAGACATTTCACCCAAATTTTATATGCTAAATAGGCAGACGTGCTTTATGCTTTTCAGTGCTTCATCCCACTGTGCTGCATTGGAGCAGATGATGTTACATTCCAAATAATTTTAGGGATTTTTGGTTTGGTTTGCTTTGGAAAAAAGAAGGCAGTTATTTTCTCATTTAGGTATCTTCTTTTTTAACCTTTACCCTTCATTACTGAAAAGTAAATGAATACACCCCTTTGCCATGTTCCCTGATACCTGTCATGGATATTTTTAAAATGTTCATCAGAGACTTGGGCAAACTGGTTTTTGTTGGTTGGGTTTTTTTGTTTTCTCGTTTGGTTTTGTACCTTTAAGCTGTTGCTGAAAAGTGTTCAAAACATCCGTAACTTTCTTCAGAACAGAGTGAAGGAACAGCAGAAGAGGATTTCTAGAGAGGCATTGTTTTGGATAGCTTCAGTTAGAATAGTAACCAAATACTTCAAATACCTCCATTATTTATAGTGATAAAGATCTTCAGTAAAGCTATTTAACTAGATTAAATTGATGCCAAAATAATCTCCCTGTTATCTCAGACACCACAAAAAAAAAAAAAAGAGACACCAGGAACAGGAATGTGTTTTAACTAGGTCACCACTTTATTACACTTAAGAATTATCTGATAATAGAGGTTGTAGAGATCATTCATACTTCTTTAATCCCTTTGGGGAGAACCACTGTCAACCCCCAAAGCTTTCACATGTGCATCCAACACAAAGGCTTGTTAGTGCTTCCTTGCTATGACTGCGCAGGGCCAGGGAGGGAAGTGGCGGATTCCACACTGTGTGATACATCCACCCTGTTCCTCAGTTTCTTTCAGAGATGGCATATCCCAATCTATTTCTGATTCACTAGAACTTCAGTGAATGATCAGCTGCAGCATCAAATTTTTTCTCATAGACTTATTTGTCCCATCCCTCATTTCTGCAGCTGTTAACTGCTGAAAGAAAGAACTAAAAAAAAAAGCCCAACTTTTCCAGCCTAATGTGATCTTGAAAGGAGAGACATTTTTAAATATTAGATGACTCACTAGATAATGCTAAATATTAGGCCCCTAAATCCACTCCTGTTCTGTATTATAGGAGGAATTTTTGCTCTGAGAGGCAAAATAACATGGTGAGCAATGATAAAAACCTATATTCCCTTCATGTAGCTCCACAACAGCAAATGGATTTTTGATGCATCTACCTATCCAATCAAGCAGGAAGCCTTCTGTTTGTGGCTACAGGAGGCTGAGAACTTATCAAGGCAGCAGGGCAAAGGATGAGAAATGCAGACCATAAAGAATCCAAGGAGTTTCTTTTTATGTTGCTCCTTTTCATGTTGCTCCTTTTCATGTTGCTCCTCACAAAGGTTCTCTGTCTTTCACTTAGCAATGGGAAAGCTAGGCGGCATATGAAGCACTCTGGCTCAAAATTTTCCTAGCAGAGCATCAGTAAGAGGAAGCTTTCCCTTTTCCACAAAGAGGCATCCGCTGATAAGAGTAAATGTGTTGCAGACAAATGCCTCCTTTCTCCTTCAGTATCTGCAATTCAGACATTTATTCTGCTAAGTTTATATCCTAGAGGAAGTCCCGTTCTTGATTTGCACACCAAATAATGCATCTCCTGAACATAAAAAATAATGTTATGTCTGTTCTGTGTTGCTACAAAATTGCTACTATTACAGGTGCATTGATTTTAGGAGATTTCTTCATTAAATGTAAAAATATTTTAAACTGTGTTTCAGAAGAAAGTTGTTTTGCTCCACTTATTTTTCTGTCTTCCTTTTACAACTCCTGTGCTACTTCTAATGTTGTCCAAATTTTGCTGAGAAGCATTCTCCTCGGAACCAGACTTTCATTTCACCATTGTGTTAGACGTGCACAACAGGAGGGCAGTTGTTGCAGTGTAAAGCAGCAGTTAATACGGATTATGTCTTAAATCATGTAGCCAAGCTATTGGGAAATCATTCGTAATTATTTTAGAGTGCTAACTGGAGTTAGACATTTGCTTGAACTTAATTTCACCTTGTCTGGAAAACTACATGCCCTGTTGTAGATGTCAGCAAAGCTCATATAGAAACAACATCCTAGAGTTTCTTTACATAATCTTGTTATATTTTCCTCATGATGCTGCAGAGTTCATGTGGTGATTCTGCAATTGAGCTTCTAATTGCATCTGCTCTCGTTATGTCCTCCACGTCCCCCAAGAACATCTTGGATTTCGAAGACTTGTCATTTTAGTAAAAAGTAATAATTTGAAATTAGCCTTCAGTAAAGAAGCAATAATTTGAAATTAGCCTTCAGTGAGGATGAGCTTTACCACTTGAAACAGAAAATATTATTTCAATCAAGTTTTATTTGGTGATCTTTATAGATGAGTGAATCACTGTGGCCTAAATAAGCTGTTGTGAAACTTCAACCCTCGTGCTGCATCATCATATATCTACAGTTTGATTTGCTTTTTGCTTTTGTTTGCAGTTTGGGGAGTTTCTATCTCAGAAATTCTCTCAGTCTCTGTTTCTGCTGCTGTCTCTTTCAGTGGCATCCTAGACTTTGTCATGTAGTTGATAAACTCCAAGTACATATTTCTAGCAGTTTCAAATCATGCTGTACTAGGGAATCATTGCAATGGATAATACCTTAAAAAGGGCAACATTATACTCTAAGCCTAGGATGCTGGTTTGCTATTGCTATTGAAGTGATGGCTTCAGTGTCCAAGGTAGGATCACCGTAGCTTGGGAAGTCCTCTGCTGAGATGAAAAAGTAAGTATAAGGGAATTTTTTTGAAAGAGCTACAAAGGCTGTTTCTTGAGAGGTATGTATGTGAATTCATTAGAATCCAAGATTTCTGACTGTATACATGAACTGCCTAGGAATATCCTCTTTGAGGTGTAAGAAAGAAAGTCACTGGCTTTGCAAAATCCTGTTCATGAAAGTAAAGCTCCTAGGGTCAGAATTTTTTTCATACAAAAAATGTGACTACTCCTCAATATTTCCATGTGTGGGAGAGAGCCAACTACTGCTCTTGCACCTAAGTCTGATGAGGCCAGTGCCGGTTGCAATTTAAGGGAAGGGGTTGTGGAGTTTTAATGGATGTACTTCGTAACATCTATAGGTGCTTACATAACTGGAACATCAAGATGTTTGCAAATTCATCTACTGCTACTCAGAATGCTGTACAAAAGGTGTGGTGGCTCCCACCATGTGAGGCCACCATAGGCATCAAAAGCCTGCTTCATATTTAAAGAGACAGGGCACAGTATGTAGTAGATGTCTTAAAGGTTCAGGAGGTCAATTCTATTAAACTCAGTGGAGTAACCCAAAGTATTGAGGTTACTCATAGAATTTTATTGTTATTGGATTAAGGCCAGAAAAACAGATTCTATCACTGCGCTGTAATGTATCACAGACTTGCACGGAGATTGAATTGCCTAAATGCAAATGTAGCTGCTTTTACCGCAGACTTACACTGTGAAAAACTTCTCTAATCACTCTGGTAGACTCCCGAAGCATCCTGGTGTATTTTGTGTTTCAACAGGAAGCTTCTTGGCTCTCCATAAGCTTCCTTAGGATTGCTTCAGAGGAATATTAACATTGTGCAAAGGCAACGAGCATGAAAAATTCCATGAGAGGAAGAAAAGTACCAAGAACTTTTCAATATCTAGGAGTAACAGGCTGTTGTCTAAATAGGCACCACTCTGGCAAAGATAAAACAAATACAGTGTACTGCCTGCTTGGGCATGAATATTCATCTTAGTGTATCCATGTCATAAACTTGATGCTATTTTATGTCTTTTATTTTTAATGTGGTTTGTCTTACAACAATGAAGTCAGTTATTACTCTGTTTGGAGGCAAAGTACTCACCAAATGCATGCCCCGCCCCCCCACCCAGCTCAAAAAGACACCTGTCTCCTTTTCTTTTTAATGAATCAATTATTTTTTTAGTCATAAAGTATCAATGTTGTCCGCACTGACAAATGTACTGATTACCATTGCTCGACAGTGCCTGCAGACTGACAAAGGACATCGCAATAGCAATCTAAACTAAAACAGAATTAAACCAGAAATAGAATGTGTTCAAAAAAGAAAGTTTAAAAATGTCTCAATTGCAAATTTCAGGGTTTTTTCTCTTTTTAAACAGTTCATGACTTAAATAATACTCCTAGCCCCAAATATGCAGTTGAATGCCTTTCTCCAGTTTTTCTATTCTATTTTTTTTGGCCTTTGGGAATGTCAAACAGATTGTAAACTACCAAGACATTGATTTTGAAGTAATTTGTCACAATTCTTCACACTGAAAAAGAAAAAGAAGCATCTTAAAGAAATGAAATATATTCCCTTTGTAAGGAAATGAGAACATATGTGATTTATTTTAAATATGAAGCTATGGATGTACCATGCATTAAAGACCAGAATATTATTTATGTGAATGAGTTGGGCTGTCTTCTTATAGATTGTGACTGTGTAAGTTTAAGTAAAACTCCTGTTATTTCTAAGCTGGAAGAAAAGCGTTTGTTTTATCTCAAGTGCTGGCTTACATTTACAGGATTTTTCACAATGTATTTTGAGAACCTAGGAAAATTATTTGTATTACCATGTACCCACCTGTAAAATTAGTTGTAATAATACTGACCTCTGTGTTGCAAACACCTTCCCATAAGAAATGAGCATATTTAGTTGTAATGATTTAAATACAATTTAGTAGCTGCAATCTCTCAGTTAAATATTTATAGTTTAGTGGTTTAAATAAATGGGAAGCATAGTAATTCACTCCCAGAAAAACAGAACCACTGGAATTGTTTTGATTCATACACCACCAAATGCTGTATTTTGAGAGCCATAGAACTTTGTAGTAGGCTCAAAAAGCCTTTCAGAAATACGATATTAAACGAAATCAGCACAACGGCTTGGCTGAGTGATTACATAATATTTGTAATCATCCTGGCCAAGATTCCTTTTGAGAATTCTGAGACAGCTATTTTTAGAGAAATGTGTATAGTGATGCAATCCTTCATGAAATAATTAGCTTAAAGTCCATTTTTAGAACATCTCAAGAGATTTTGGTAAGAGCAGAAGACACTGCTATGTTACTTATTCATTCTGAACTTGGATACTGCGAGAAAATTTCCCAGTTGCCTCTTTTCACTTTCAGGATATAGAGCCAAAAATGTAAGTGGAGTTGGCCAAAATGCAAGGTCTTCTAACTCCTTGAGAGCATTTTATTTTTCTTCTCAAAACATGAAATTAGAAACCTTTCCAGTGCTTTCAGGAGCGCAGGTGTACAGAATACTCTGGCCAGAGGCAAAGCTGGTGCTTGGCAGTCTTCTCTAGTCTATTAGTTCACTACTCTATATTTCATCACATGAACAAATTGCTAATGAAACAAAAAGGGTAAGCAACAATCAAGGAATTTTAAAAATCTGTGTAACCACAGTTTCTCAGCAAATTAACCACTAGCAATATTTTCTCCTGCATGCAATACATAGAAACATTTCATACTAAGTAACATCCAAATGTTTCAAAGAAATCTTTCAGCAGCAAAGGAGTAAAATGCAATTGAAGGCAGCATGTTGCATTATATCTTCTGTTCTAGTTAAGTACATCAGAAATAGTGCTAATGTGATATTATGGTAGTGATATCAAGCACTCAGGAATAACAAAATACCCCAAGTTATATTTTTCCCTGTTAGATTAATTCAGCTGTATTGCATTGTGTATTTTATGATATTGAAAATGTTTATGTTACTGTGTAAGAAAAAGAATAGGATTAGAGGTTGTTGTGATTGTGATTCTTCTGGCAGCCCAAAACATTCTTTTGTAACACTGTGCATTAATTAGTTGCATTTAAGCACTCTAATGTTTAACAAGTGTGGGAACAAAAAAGTCTTGCAATACGTTCTTACGGTGTCTGTAGACATTATCACTGTAGACTCTGTGATCAGTACCACTGTCCTGGTATGGTGTTGGTTCCTAATCACTATTGCTTCGGTTTCTGATGTTCTACTAAGTTAATGTTTCTGATTTCCTTGAATTTCACAGGTGGCAATATTATAGGAGCACAGAATACTACATCATTATTATTATTCCTATTATCATCATCATCATCATCATCATCACCGATCTGCTTCATATTTATTGTACTGTTGAGTCTAAATATTACTGCACAGTAAATAGAATCCATGTTATGAAGCCATTCGTATGGGTACTGCAGACATATTTTACCATTGTGCTATTTTTTTTCCTTTCTGTTTATACTGTTTACTATCACTCATAATATTGGTCTTGCCCAAGCTTTAAGCACCTAACTTTGAACAAAGGAGTAGTCTGAGACCCTTAAGTTTTAGGAATTTTATTTTTTTACAATTATGCTACACAAACTCTTTGTTTTATTTTGGGCAGGTAAGAATAGATGTTCTAGTAACTTCATATATTGAATTCGCATATGAGGAAAATCAGTATGGTTATTTTTTCCTTTGAAATTCTCAGGCAATGTAGCAAAATGGCTATTAATCTCTGATTTTAAATGTGTCTGTTCAGATCCCATTGATGTCAATACAAGCAGCCCATGCAGTCAATGGCCTTAAATTTTTTTTGCTGTCTTAAAAATCCTTGTAGTTTATAGTTTTCTATTAATTAGAAATATCCTAAGGCAGTATTTCTGCATGTCTTAACATTGGGTTTTATTCCCTTCATTTGTAATCTGAATTTTGAATCTGTATTTTTGAATCTGAGTCTGTAATTCTCAATTTTGCCAAGTACAAGCAGCTTAGTTATAAACCCAATGCAGACAGATTAGTGTAGGGGTGAAAGAGCAGTGCCACTTCTCCCTATAGCTTAATGGAGCAGGCTCCATATGGCACAAGGTAAGAAAGAGAATGTGTGTGTGTAGCTGACAGCTTTTGCCTGATCAAATTAGTTAATTCAGAAGAAATGTTCTGTGTTGGAAAAGTACTGAAAATGTTGGCAGTGCTCATGCAACACTTTTCACACATTCTCAGCAAGATTTGACAATTTATATTACAAAAGTTGCAGGACTCAGGTCATAGCTGGATATGGCATCAATTTTTCCTCCTTATGCTCTCAGGAATCCCGGTTCTTTCAGGTGGCATGTTTACACAAACATTTTCCAATGAGAAGGGCTTTTTTTAGCCTATAGCAGTCAGGCCCTGAAGGCATCACAGGCCTGGTATAGAAGCCCTATCCTGCTTTGTAGTTGGTGATTTGCTTTAAAATCTGTTTCCGTTTGCTCTCTGTTCAGAGTTCTGACATTCTTGAAGAATTTATATAATATCTTGAGCATGGCCATGTCTAATGGCACCCTTTTTCACTGGTGATAATCTCATTGTGAACTTATACAAGAACCTCTCAATAGCTATAGCTGTCATAACACACTTTGCTCAGACAAACGGTTTAACTCCACTGAGAGTGAAAATCTTAAATGGAAAAAATAGATAATGCAGATATAAAAAAAGGTACATATTAACACTGAAGCTTCTGTAATTTTTGATCTGGCTGGCTTGATAGGTGAAAATGGGTATTAAGTATGTCAGATAAGAATAGTGAATATCTCCACTATATAAATGAGTGAACTCCTAAGCCAAAAAGTTTTGGTTTTTATTTCTCCATGAGACATTTTTGAAACAAGTCCTTAAGTTCTACTACAAAGTACCCCATGATAATAAAGCTAAATATAGTTTAACACTTGACCTCAAGTACAGTGCTAAGTAGCCAGTTATTAAAAAAATTGTAAAAATTGGGTGTCAATTTTTTCTGCTCCTGTGATGGTGGATAAAACTTACCATTTCTACAATCTAGCATCAAACAAAAATTAGTTATAGGTAAGGTGTCTCTATAAAGTATATCAAGACAGAGTTGTGATGTTATCTCCATTTAGGTCCGTATTCCAATATACCATCTGTGTGTTGGAATTTATGTTTTAATTATCAATTTTTATTGCATATAATGGAAGAAGTGTAGTAATTTCAACTTAGGCTATATTTTGTATATGATACAAATGAGAGAGCTGGGCTTGGTAATGGAATTGCGAAAATTACAGCTGAAATGAACTGTTCAGACATTAAAGACGCTGAAAGACAATCAGTGATACTAACCAGAGATCTGCAGTTTCAAAGGTCTTGTTTAGCTACTGAAGTTTCTGATTCATGTCTGGTTTTAAATAATTATTATGGGGAAGTATCTTTTTAATGAGTTATTTCCTGTTGTAAAGAAAAAAAAAGGAAAAAAACGGAACCTTACCTTCTGAGGTTGCTTGTCTGCATTTAGTAGGACCTGGCCTGAGATGTCCTCAGGCAGCTACTGTTTCAGAGCTTTAATTATGCTTTTTAACCCACTTCTTTGTGTCTATGTTCTTACATACTTCTATGTAATTATGAAGTTTAGTAGTAGGACTTAGACAAATACTTTTAACGTGACTTTAGCCTATACATTACTGAGTATGCTGTATTATTACAAGATATTTCCTGTGCTTCAAGCCATACTTTTAATTCACAGAACTTAAAAAGACTTCAAAAACACAAACTCTAAATGCAGAGACCGCAACTAAAAAGTCAGATGGACCATGTTCAAATCAACATAACTTTGTTCAGTCACAAGTGTCAGGGAAGTTGAAATTTGGCTTTAGTACTTTAGATAAGTGTCTGCTTGGCACTTGGAACTGCTGCCTGTCTTGGTCTGCCAAGTGTCTAATATCCCAGCTGGTGTTTGTGAGACTATTATCCTTCAGCCCATGAAGAGGGAGACCTACTATGAGCTCTAACTTCTTTCAGGATAAGTCAGTCAGATTTTGTAATCTTGCAAAACAGCAGGTGTAGTGTTTGTTAATACCAGTTAAATAGTACTCTAATTGAAAAAGAACCGAAATACATGTAAAACTTTTATGCTCATGTTCAACACTAAATTATCAGATCCAAGTCTGTGAAAAGATCTACATTGGAAACTGCTTTCTGTTGCTGCATAGGAGTCACAGCATCTAATTTGAACAGCAATTGCTTTTGTATTTCACCTTGGAGGAAGGTTGGATTTCATGAAAACTTGGAAAATAGTCAGTATTGTTTCTTAGTCTCTGTTCCCAGTCCTGTGAAGCTGGGGAGGGCAGACCAGGCCTGAAGAACAAGTGTTCTGGTTACATGCATGTTACAAATGATAAGAATTGTAAGATTTTAATGTAAAACATCACATGAATTAAGTTTAATATATAGCTAGATATAGATGGGAAAAAAAAATTTATCTGTGTTCTTAGCATAAAACCTTTACTATGTTCTTTACTTCATATGCAACAGTTATATCATTAATGAGGTAAAAAAGTAGAGTGTTAAATGAGGAGTAGCCAAACTTTTCTCCAATAAGCTATCGTGCATACTCTTAGCCTGCATGCATCCTGTCTCTCACACTTTCCAAGACAAGTCATACACTACAACAGGAAAAGAAAAACATGCTTATTAGCCCGTTTAGAATTTTAACAGTGAAAAAATTAATTGTGTTTTTCAGTGGAGGCAGGAAATAAAGCAGCAAAACCCATGTTAAACTACAGTTAAGGGTAAGAATATAAGAATAGATTACATTACAGGGATGTTGTAAAAAGAAAATGCATAATTAAAGCACTCAGTAAAACATAACTCTACCCCATAGTGATGCATTCCAACACCCATACGGTTATCATTATGATAGTTATTTAGCATCTGGAGTTCCTAGTTAGTTATAATACTGTAACGTTTTTGTTATCTTTTGGTTACTGATGAGTGCTTGCAAATTTATAGTCTTTGTAACTGAAGTTTTTTTCCTATTGGAATTTCCTTAGTATCTGAAAACTTACTGTATAAGCAACAAAAAAATCCTGAATTGAATATTATCATATATTTCTAACGATTGAAGACAAGAATACAATTTATTTTTTAAATAATTAGCATTATGTATCTAGTATTATTCTGTTAGAAGTGGCCTGAATAATTAGCATAAGGTAATACAAGCTCTGGAGTACCTTGAAGTATATTGAAGTATACTGAAGAATACTGAAGTCCACTTCTTCCATGCAGCTGTAGTATTGGCAAACGTTCCTTCAAAGCAATGGCCTGTTAACAGATCCTTTGGCTTGTGCAACAGTGACGCAAGTCCTTCTGTCAAAACTGTAGTTGGTGGATATATTTTAACAGTTTGTCTGATTTAACTATGTGTTGATTCAAGAAGTGTGCTACCATTAAAAAGAACTGAGAGCAGTCTCAAGGTTAGGCTTTTTAACAATAATAGCCTTGGAATTATCTTTTTTGCTTCAGCTAGATAATTAGTGAATCAGTGCTCAAAAATCTCTAAGTATATCAAGAAGTTTAAGCAAAAGAAGTTTCAGCTGAAACTTTGCAATGGAATCTCTCTTAAATCTCTTTTCTAGGTGGCAAATTAAGCTCACTATTTGGCTTGTTATCAGATCACTTATGTAGGACACGTGTATTTCTAGTAAGCTTGAGATGCTCAAGGAGGGTGGAACTAAATGTGATGGTGAACATGTTTTTTAGAGGCTCCAAGGTTGGAAAATGAACTTGTTATTTTTGATCTCAGAAAAATATTTAATTGTGATCAGATAACAGAATTGAAATAAATGGAAACTTGCTGAAGATTTTTTTTTTTTTTTTTAAAAAGGCAGTGAACTTGATCAAGTTCTAGAAACACAGGCTTTACATGGCATTTAATTTTTATTTTTGGTGTAGCCTGTGATGACTTCTTTGGTCTTAGAAGTTACCATAAGGGTTACTTAGAAACACAGCATTCTGTGTTGCCTTCTGAAATGCCTTTTTTAGCTACTTTTCAAGACTGTCTTCCTCTCTTACACAAGCCTAACAGTCTACGTTGTGGAATATTTTGTATTTTTTAATGAACAAATACATTCTGTTTTCATAAAGTCTTTGTTTTGTGCAAACTGTTACAGTCCTTTAACAAATTGTGAGTGACAAATGTAATTTGGTGAACTTTAAGGATGTTTGAGGCCAAGTACAGCATTTGTTGTTGAATATTTAATTAACTGTTACCAGTCAAATAACAAATCAGTTATAAATTGTATTCTGTGGCAATTAGCAACTTTTGTGTTGTGCTGCGGTAGAAATTATAAGAAATTCTTCACTTGTCTTCAAATGATAACAGTTTTCAAAGAATGTGTAAAAATACTGTTCTGACTTGAAAACTGATTTTATTTGGAGAGAGCGAGTACAGAGCTGGCTTAATCAGAAAACATTTTGTAACCCTAGGCCAATGGAACTCAGGCCTGAAGCACTGGATTCATACTGGAAAGCCAGTTGCAGTTGCACATGCCTTCATTAAATCCAGGTTAAGTCCACTAAGTTTATGCAACTTTTGGATAAATGTGAACTTTATAGTCTTAAGCACACAGTTTTTTAGATCCTTACCTTTTGGATTTCAAAGCTTAAAAAAGATGTAATTTGTGTTTTCTAAAATTATTGTCTTAGGAAAAAAATCTCAGATTAAGTCATTTATTAGTAAAAATCAGGAAGACTAGAACTAAATGTCTGCCACATGAAGATCTCAAACTGCTTTATGGAAATATTAACATGCTTATTTTCAAATAGTGAGATTGCAAGAAATAGAGGTTCTGTGTCATTGAAGATAAGAGGCCATTGCAGAATCAAAGCTAGAATGTGGGTCTCTAGATTTTAAATTCCATGCATTAATAATCAGACCACAGAAAATCTCCAGGATAGCTTGTAGGCCTTATATCTGCCTCTTTCCCATATTACATAGGGAAAAATCCTACCCTATTGAACATGAATACTCTAGAAATGTTTCAAATTCCATTTAGTGAAGAGAGATTGAGAAGAAAATCCAAAGGAAAGTAATAGCTATTGAATGGTGTTACACCTATATCCCAGAGCAACAAATCTTACTATTTTTCCTCATTTGAACCTCATTCATGAGAGTTTTGTTGTTAACTTGATCCAGATGACAGATCAAAGCATAGTTCCCTATTGCCACCTTGCTAAAATATTTTTTAAAAGACAGTTTTAATATTATAGTTTTACAGTTACAGATTGCTGTTAAGCTATTTAGTCTGTTACCAGTCAATCAAGGACTTTCATTTCACTTCAGTAGATCCTTACTTAAACTCAACAGAATTTTAGGAGGACAAGAAATATCTGTCAGTTTTCTTACAGTGCTAGATCATAAATTCTTTGGTAAGTGGGTTAAAAATTCAGTTACACATACCATTCATGACCTTGACAGCTTAGCAAATAGTCATATTGAATGATCAAAGAAAAGTGTTTCAAGCCCTAAGGGTTAATATACCTGTGCACCTAGATTTAAGCTGCTTTTAATTCCTCTATCATTCCTTTATTTCAAAATGGATGCAGTATTTATTGAATGTAGTCAATAAGTTTAAAGAAAAAAAAAATCTGAGGAAATTGTTTACACTAAAACTAATAAGGCTATACATGGTCTGTAGGAGATGCAGTTAATTGTTGCATTTTACAAGTTAACATTTTTTTCTTTCCTAGTGTAAATCCAAACTAAAACCTGCTCCTTCTCAGGTGTGGGCCTGGTGTTCACCAGGCATTTTCAAAAAGAGCTGTTGGTATGATAATTTTGTTGTCAGAGCTGTGGCTATGTAAATTTTGGGAAACCTTGGTTTCAGGAAAACCATATCGATAATAATAGTTTTGAGAGGAAAACGTGAATAAAATTTTGAACTCTATAATATGAGTATTTCAGAGGCAGAGTAACTTGGGCAGAGTAACATATGATGCAAATTAGATATGGCACAGTTTATATGTGTCTACAATCATCACTCTAATTTTCATGAATTGTACCTTCCAAGACAAAGTTTCCTGATCACCCAGAAAAGTTGTATGGAATAATCTGTTGTGTTTTCAAAAGTAATATAAGAAGAGTTCTTGGATGTTCTTGAATAGGAAATTTTCAAGTATGCTGATGATGTTGCAGGAAATGATGGCATTGCCAAGTCAGCAGGTAGTATTTTTGCCTCGCAGTCAGTACTAAAGCAGTGTTCTAATGTGTCAATATGGGACCCAGAAGATGAGGATTTACCGTCTGTCCGATAAACCAACATCCTAAAATGTAAATACCTTTCTGTGTGTTTGTGTATGTGCTTGTATGGAGGTGTAGGGGTGTGAAGCCCTGGGGTCCTGAATGATTTCCAATGTGGTTAATTAATTTCTTCCTCAAACAAAAATGTGCCTGGTATTTCAAAGCCTACTAAAGATTAAAAGAGTTACCAAGGGAAGCAAACAGAAGTAATGTTACAGATTTTTGTTTAGAAGGACCTGAAAAGGATTGTATTGTTCCTCTGAATGGCTTTACTTTTGTTCCTCCTCCAGAAATCCTCTTGTTCATCCTCCTCAAAAGTCCTGCTTTTAAAAGTTTGAAATCATACCATGTTTCATACTTCTTAAGTCAAAGCTAAGCATACCTGGAAAATACAGTTCAATGTGGAAGTGTAGCACTGACAGTTGCTAAAGCAAAGACAAACAGAACCTCAAAATCATATTAGTTATCATTGTGAAGAGCTAACAAATAAAACCAAAAATCTTTTAAAAATAATATTTTGCAAAATATTCAGCATCATTTTAAGAAATTAATGACAATCACAAGTCATGTAAAAGTTTGGATGGTTTGATGATCACTTGAGTAGAAAAGAAATTCTAATTTCATGTTTCTTATATATTTTGCTTCCAGAACAGGCACACTAAAGGAAGCCTACTACAGCATTAACATTTCTTTGTGCACATTTTACTGCAATCTGGCATCCAAAAGGAAGAAACATTAGAAGTGGTTTATTTATATTTCAGCACCAAATTAGAAAGATGACATCATTCATTTACAGTTCTTATCCCATGACATGTCTAATCCCCAACACCTCATTACAGGGGACACTTTTAGGATTGCATATATCATCTTGTTTAACTTTTGCATTCTTTTATGGAATACAGTTGAAAGGTAGGAAATTTAAGGCTGTTCATTGATAAGAAAATAAACTAATAAAATGTTAGGAGCTTCCCCAAAGAGGCAGGATATTACAGTGTTTACAGTAAGTGGGTTATTATTTGTCTATTAATTCTCCATCTTTTCCACTCTTTTCTTCAAAAGGCCTTCCTCTTTGAATCTAAAGACAAACAGACCAACTATGACGATTCAGATTGAGTTGGTCTTTTGGCAAACTCGGTAGAAATTAATACGGCTGTATGGTTCCATCTTCTTATCGGGGAGAGAGAAAATGAAATTGTTCCAACTGTGCAGAAAATAGTGTTAAAAAATGTGGAATGATACCATATAGTGCCAGTGCAATTCCTGTTCAAAGGAATCCACCACTTGACCTGTGGAGGACATTTATTCTGTAACACACTGAGAAGATGCTGTTTTAGCGCTACAGAGATCTTCAGAAAGAGTCTGACAGTGGCTAAAGCATGTGCACATCTGATCTGTGGTTGTTCCTCTATCTTGTTATTGTGGATGCCTTAAGGTTTTGGTTTGGTTGGTTGGTTGTTTTTACTTGAACTGAGTACAGGTCTCTTCCTGTAAAATAGTTTTCTACGATCCTTCTAATGGACAACATGTGGGGTGCTTGAGAAGCATTGTGACATTACAAAAAAAATTAATTGCTAAAAAGACACATCAGGATTTCCTGTGATCCCTGTGGTTCATACATTTCCTTGCATTAAATTTTGTTATACTTCAAATATTGTGTAATATGAATGTTTAGTTTGCTTTTTTCCCAAGTCTCTTTTCTACTTTAGCAAAAAAACATTAAAATTGGGGAATTTAATAGCAATCTCTGAGGTTTTACATTTTCTATTAAAATATACTTACCAGTGAAATTTTCCTAACAGATTTTGATACAGGATTGTTCTCATAGGAAAATCAATTTACAATAGTCCTGGAAGTAAATTTACCACATACTAGCTATGGGACACTAGCTATCTCATGAGCACTTTGAATTGGAAGCCAGTTAGACCTGTTAATGTAGGAACATACCCAAACAAATGAATTGTGTTTAAATTAATCTGTTTAAGTTGGTCCTTTAGAACTCATTAGTTTGGGCAAAGTCCTGGGGTAATGTGTTTAGCCAGCATCCTCACTGGAGTTAGTGTGAATCCTGCTACCTTGGAGCATGGGTAGAACTAAACTGTGACTTTTTGCAATTGATTTCAGTCTCTTATCTTTACTGTTCATCAAGAGTGTCTATGTGCAAAGTAGACTTGTTTGTGCTTGACCAACTCAAATGATGTCCACATAGAGAACTGACACAAAGTAGGTAATGCTCCTTCAAGATCAACCTTTCTCCTGTAAGGTTCAGGTGAGATTTTTGAAGATGACATTAAGTGTGTTAAGACTGCTGTCTTTCCTTCAGTCATCTGCATGATGTTAACTGTATATGTCTCTAATAGATTCTTCTAATTTTGGAAGAGGTCTTTGAGAGTTGACAGTATTTTCTTCTGAGTTTCGTTAGTGCAAAAATAAGTAAAACTTGATTACAGGTGAACAAGTTTGCCTAAGACAGCCTTCAGTCCTACTAACAGAAAAAATAAGTACTGTATCCACTGGTATTGGGCATTGGTAGTAAGGTATTTTTGGTATTGTGAGCAAGGTTTGAATTATTCCAGTCTACGTATTTCATGGTATGGCATAATTGTAACAGTGATAAAGAGCAGCAATGTATCTTGTTATCTCATAGTGACACAGATTTTATTATCTGTACATGGCAGTAGCTGAAGTGTTGATCTTTTTTTCAAGATCTATATCTAAGACTTACTTTCATTCAGTAACATGTGTCAAGTTCCATTATCACTTATTTCTCTAAGTGCCTGTGTCTGTATCAGCTAGTTTGCACATTCTTTTAACTTACTGTTTAGCAGGGTGATCCTTGTGTACAATTAAAATAATTAAGCCAAAATGGAGCTTTTAGCATAACTATTTATGATTGTCATTGACATGCCTCAGTAGCTAACTGTACATATTTGAAGTACACGTAATGTTCCTTTCAGTAAGATTTTACAAGTTAATTGGCAAGACATAATAATAGACCGGAAAAAATAGGAAACTGTTCTAAAATAGTAAATTTAGAAAAGCTGAATGTCTTTGTTGACATCCTTCATACACAACATCCTTGATCATATCCTTTTCTGACTTCTTTGTGCAATTCTACTCACGTAAAAACTAAGACAGAAGATGTGTTCACGTGCTTTGTTATCTTTTTCTATTTCTGTTTCCCTTACTTTGTGAGCCAGCAGTGTGGACTTCTATTGTTAGAACCTTACAAAAAAAGAAAGAAAGAAAAAAAAAGAGCTAAGAAAGACTAAGATCTTCCTAAAACACTATTAGAGTAATATATTCCAGCATGTAATGGAATTTTCTCACTTTACATCTTAAACAGACGCAAAACAGAATGAAACTGATGGCAGATAACTATGATGACGACCATCACCACTACCACCACCATCACCACCACCACCATCATCGATCTCCTGGGAGGCCACAACACTCCAACCACAGACCCTCTCCAGATCAGGTTAGTCACCTCTTTTTTCACCTTCAGTTTTATAATTTTACTATTTTGATATTTCAAGATAAAATAAATATTCCAAAGAAATAATAAGTGATGTGTTCTTTGAACTGAAACTAGTAGCTCTGGTATTTATTTCCATCCCTGAAATAATTTAAACATTTTGGCTTTTTGTCTGGTGTCTTATATTTTTCTTCCCTATCTTTCTTTAGAAGTTTTTCAGCTATTTTCAGCATTTCATAACTCAACATTTTCCAGCAGAAGATCAGTGAAAGATTTCCTACTTAGTGATTACTAGTGATTATTAGTGATATCAGAAGTATGTACTTTTTGGCATAATTTTTTTGTTTATTTAAAGGAAATGCATTAATCATTAGTATTGAAAAACTTGTGTGGCAGTTCTCTTTGGCAACTTGTAAACCAATGGTTCTAAACCGTTGAAACTTTCAAATAACAGCTATAGTTTAAAATCAGTAGTGATGCATTTTTAACTAGGCAAGAGAAACCAAATTCCAGAGAAGATTTAGTTTAAAAATGCTTAGTAATTCAGTATTATTCTAATTAGAATATTATTCTTTAACTTAGAGTCCTGTGTTTCAGAAAGGGCAAATAACTGTCCTAATAACATGGTCTTTTAAAGTATGTTAACTGAGCATGCTAGCATTGAACCTCTTCTCCTCCACCCAGGGTGAAAAAACATCCATAAGCCCAACACTGTTTTCATTTTGTAAATTTCAATATTTATTAGAAAGAAATACAATTTTCAAACAATTTTTTAAAAATATGTAATTTGCTTTTATTGATAATATTTTAGAATATTAATGATATGAAACTTCATGCAAAAATTAAAATACAAAATGATTAAAACAAGTTTACTGTCACATAGTTTTAGATTAATATTTACGCTGTATATGTTTGGAATGAGGAGGTCATGATGTTCTGTGGTTTATTAACATTCTAACACTTTGTCTTTTGGAATACTTTAATGTGGTCTTTCAGATAATGTTGCTGTTAACAGGCAGAAATTTTCTGTGTCCAGCGTGCATGCTCAGTGCTTCTGGTTCATAGACAACTGGGTGAAGCAGACATCTTGACCAAGAAGTTTATTGTTCTGATGTGTTTGAAACAGATGTTTCCAAATAGAAAATGCTGTGCCTTTTATTTGTGGAAAGCTTAAAGACTAGATCCACCAAAAATAAAGTATCTGCTTTAATTTTACAGTTATAATATTGAAAATAAAGCTATAGTATTGCTATAGCTATGAGTAATAATGTTATAGCTAGTTATCATTATAAAGTTATAACA
The DNA here is from genome assembly GCA_034782735.1 of Sagittarius serpentarius. Lineage (NCBI taxonomy): Eukaryota > Metazoa > Chordata > Aves > Accipitriformes > Sagittariidae > Sagittarius > Sagittarius serpentarius. Next base: position 9,407,747 of record JAVKLA010000036.1, on the reverse strand, counting down.
TTGGAAATAATAAATTCTTTAATTCATCACGTGATTATATAAAACATACATTATATTTTTATATATACACACCAAAATAGTATTTCAAATTCTAGTGACAACTTTATCCCATCCTTAAAATACCCTTCTGCCAGTGAACAGGTTTTCGTAATTGTTTTCTGAGGTGTCTGGTTCTGATACTGCTAAAAATTTGTTATGGTAAAAAACTGTGTGTGTGTGTGTGTGTCTGTGTATGTACATGCATGCATGTATGTGTATATGTGTATGTGTGTATGAAATGCTAAACCACAAGAAACACAGATGAAAGAAGCTGAGCCGTAGTAGATGAAATTTCAAGAAACAAACTTCTATTTTGAAATTAAAACATATATGTAACCCATGCTGCTGGCACGCCATGTGTTTCCAGCTGATACTGGGTGCCACTATTCCATTTCGAATGAATATGCTTAGTAAGTGGAGAGCTTGTCAGCTATGGTTGGAGTCTGGCCTGAAGATGACTTTCAAATTTTAAGATGGATTTATTTTCACTCTATGACTCTTTAGCCTACTACAGTGAGTGAGAGTTGAAAACTGTAGGAGTTTTAGGAGGAACTCACTCACAGTAGGACAAGGAGGAAAGTTATCCATATATGTATTTGTCTGGAGTAGGAAAAACAGTCTATAGAAGCAAGTAACTCTTTTTCAGGTAGAGAACCCTGGGGAAAAATAAAACATTGCTTTTATACGTAGAATCACTGTTTGATACTAAATTAGTTTATAAGTTCATAATGCCTGGGTAGAAATAAAAGGGAAAAACATTGGTGAAAGTTACAACAGGGATGTATGATAGACTACTTAATTGAGAATAGGAGACAAAGAGGCAAATGATGCTTTTTTTAGAATGACCAATAGAATTATTCTAAAGACAGGAACTGGTAAGTATGAGGAAACTCAATTTCTTGGATACTAACTAAAAAAAGAACCCCAAACCTGAACAACAGAAAACAGAATCCTTCAAGTTCTTAGAACCTGTTAAGAACAACAACTTCTTTCAGAAAGTGCAGAGGAGTATTAAAGACTTGTTGTCTTGGTTTTAGTTCTGTTTCTGATTAACAGAGATAAATTGGCTGACTTTATAAAAAAAGGCAAAATTGTCTAAAAATTACCATGAAATAAAAAAGGTCTTGGCTTTGTGCAAGGAATAGAATGAGAAAACCACAATGAAGGCAAGAGATGTGAAAAAACAGTTAAGAACAACCTCTGTGTTGCTGAAACCGAGACACTGGTTTCAACTAATTCAAGAAACCTGAACGTGTAAAGAAAATTTGAGGGACAAGACAATGTAAGGGAGCTAGCATTTAGTGAAGAAGGCACTTTTCAGTGCACAATAGCAGGTTATTCAGGGAAGAGAATGGATAAGAAGCATAATGAAAGTCTGCATCAAGACATCTTCAAGAACCTAAAAAACTTAAGAAATTATATGAATGATGGAAATGGATACATGATTAAAGAAAGGGCACATAAAATACTAGCTATTTTACTAGTATTTACTAGTATTCTCAGTTTTAGCCTAACCTATTTATGATTATATTCAACAACTCTCGTGGGATATAGAAGATCCTTAGAGTCTCGAGGAAGGCAAACACTGTTCTTACCTTTACAAATAAAATGTATGGGGATTTATTAATAACTTTATTTTAGACCCTGGAAAGTTGTGGAATAAATTATTAATCAGGGAATCAATAGAAAGCCAGTAGTCTTTTCACTGTTCATTTTCAGTAGCTTGATATCTGTATCAGGCCGCATGGTTATCTATCTATCCATCTCAGTGTATATCAGATCACTTCATACTTGCTTTGCCCTTATCCTCTTTTCCTAATCATCAACTGGTGGTTCCTATCCTAGACCAGATAAACTATTTTTACATTACATTATTGAAGATACAATATTATTTATCTATATGTATTTGCTTTATTCTTGCCGTCTTTCCTAGATGACAGTTTTGGGCCACTCTCTAAAACAGAATGCAGGTCTAGATGGCTGTTACATAGCATACCCATCCTATATTTAGTCTGCCTGTATTTGTCAAGGACAAATTATGTCAGGCAAATCTAATTTCCTTTGACAGGGTAACTGGCTTTGTGGCTAAAGAAAAAAGTGTAGCTCTGACATACTTTGAATTCATAAGGCCTTTAAAGCTATCCCACCATATATTTGTAATATGCAAATAAACACATTAATTTGTAATGTAATCAACATGTAATGTAAAATGCATTACAATAATAAAAGCTGTAATTATAAATAACACTATTTTAATTTAATTAATTATGGAATCACCATGAGATGGGTGTGCAACTGATACAAATAACATGCTACAGACAAATTTTCTGTTACTCATTGTCAGACAGGAGGGATAGTTATGGCAGGGTTCCAAAGAGGTCTGTCCTTTCTCTGCTTCTGTGGAGTATTTGTCTAGAAATTATTTCAGTGATGAAATAGAAAAAAACATGAATATTTTTTATAATGATCCAAGCTGCAAGTAGGAGCAGTTAAACTGCTCAGTAAACTGCTCCAGGCCCAATAAACTGGAGAGAAAGTCCTGAATAAGTAATCTGAAATTCAGTAAAGACAAGTCTGTTTACAAGGGAGAAGTCACATATACTAATGCAGCAATAACATGGAAAAAGGAATCTGGATTGCACAATGGAATACCATTGCAATGAAGTTGGATCTAATTCTGGAATGGGTGTAACACTGGAAAAGTAGCAGGAAGCAATTATTCTGTTCTTTTGAGCACCAGTGAGACCTCATCTGAAAAGCTGTATACAGTTTTGATCACCATGCTTTAAGAAAGATAGACAAATTAGAAAGGGACAAGAGGAGGGCAAGAATGATAGGAGTTTTGGAGAACATGACCTAAGAGGAAGGCTTAAAGAACTGGGTTTGTTTAGTCTAGAAAGTACTAAAGGGGAGACATAAGTCTTCTAATACATAAAATGTTGTTGTAAAGAAGACGATGATCAATTGTATTCCAGTGCCCACTGGAGAAAATGTACCAGTGGTAAATTTAATTTTACCAAGAATATCTAGGTTAGTTATTAAAGAAAGGAAAATTTTACTGTGAGTCTAATGAATCTGTAAGTGGAAAGAAAGTGTGGACGTTCTTTTATATAGATGTAATGGAAGCTCCTTTCTTGGAGATTTTTAAGAACAGGTTGGATGAATAGCTGTGACACATGATAACAGCTTTATTTCATCTTGTGTTGGTGCATTCGGCTTGGAGTAGGTGTTGTCCTGAAATACTGCCATCCCTAAATTTCCACAAACTCAGTGAACAGTGGATTAGCCCAGCAAATGTTTACTTGTAAAGCAAGCAAATAGGAGATTCATAGCAAAATCCTCACTGAAATAATCTTTGACAACACCACAGTCAGTTATAATCATGAGTGAAGTCTAGTAATTGCTTGGATTTTTTAATTTTTTTTTTTTACTTTCTGTGTTGTGTTCATTATCATTCCATACAGCATTCTTTTGTACAGCAATTTGATTGCCATGTGCCCTGCAAACCTGTATTTCCCATTCAGTAGTGGATTACACATAAATTCTAGATATGTGGTTTTTGATAACCATAATCCAACATACTGCTAGTGGTTTGAAACCACAGAATAAACTGAGAAAATAATAAATTTGCAGATCGTCAGAGGGCATTTTTAAATTTGTAAGGAGACAAGAAAGTGGTGCATATTGTAACATAAATGCCATCTAATTTAGTGAATGCTAGGAGGGTTTTTGAAAGTTTTATCTCAAATTCTGGAGAGAAAGAGATAGTTGAATGTACAGTGTTAATCTTGAAATATTTCTCATTTCTATGGATAATACTGGATTTTCTAATTTATACGCTACATTTATGTAGAAAAATACATGTATGTTATATATGGCTGTAAAAGTATGTACGTGTGCACTTGAGTACGTATTTGTAACAAAGAATAAGACATTTCCCTCTTACTGATGTAAAACACTATATATATGCTACTCTGAGTCTATACTCCCATTAAAGAGAACGGTGTACCACCAGTCTCTTGGAAGGAAAATACACACACATCCTGCTTGATATATGCATACTTTTTATGTGGTGCTGTTCAGTTCAGGTGTTGATGTTTTGTTTTAATGATTATGTTTTTGTATAACTCTTACTCGCTATCATATCCCGCTCTTGGCAGCATGTGGCAGCATGGTTCTGGGTGTAGTAAAGGATAGGATCTCTGACTTCTCTTGAAGGAACTAGCTGGGCACGTTTTTTCAGATGTAATGGATGTGTTTAGGTCTTCTGGCTGCTGCTAGGGAGCAAAGCCAAGTTTCCAGCCACTTTTTGCCTTTATTCCCTTTTTTTGCTCTTCTGTTTAGGGAGAGGTATAGGTTGGCAACCTTTTTTGCCCTTGTATGTCTGGACCTAAGCTCTGGGTAAGATGTAAGAAAACTTCACAAGCAGTAGGAAGACTAACTCTCCTCTGCCCGTACACATGGTTATGTTACAGTGAGTCATGATGTGTTCCCCAGTTATGTTGGTGCATCTGATTTTTATTTTATATAAATAAATTTCTGGGGATTGAGTGCTGCCATATCAATAACATTGCAATATTAACCATTTTTACTAGTCTTTAAAGAACTTGGAAAAAATGATAATTTTGCAGCTTTGCACTAAAAACTTAAGTTTATTCTCTTCAGTTTTGTCTTGAGAGTTGGCAATCTTTCTTAAATTCCACCTGGAAACATTTTGGCAGTCATTTTGTATCCTGGAGTGCGGGTGTAATACTCCTAGCATGAAAATGAGATTAATAAGCATTTTGTACTAGCTTCAGTTTCCAAGGAGCTGTAATATGTAGCCCCTTGTAGAGTGCATTACAGTAATTTAATCTGGATCGTTGCATCCAAGATCTATCTGGAACAAAAAAACTCCACGGCTAAATAAATTTGAACTTGAGATTTAGAGGCTGTCCTGCCCAATAGCGTAGACTTCATCATAAAGTCTACTGACCAACTCCCTGCCTCTCTTATTTCTCACCTCTACATACTTACTGTTTTTCCTTAAAAAACTTTTTCTCTTGGACTCAGTTGTCCACATCATCTTTCTGTTTCCTTCCTTGTATTGAAAATGTTTTGAAGGAAGTGCCTGTTTGTGCCATGCAAGTGACTGTGTGCTCTTGAAGCAAATGGCTGTTACTGCTGAAAGTTGATAGGAATCAGCATGTTTGTACTCCCTGCCACAGTTGCCTTACTGTACTGCAGTCCTTCTGTTATTTTGTTCTTGCACTTTTAGTATCATAACAAGCCTGCAAGTTACTAACCAAGAGGGAATTCTGTCTTGCTAACCACAAGTCGGGTCAAATTGAGACATCTCATTCCCTTTGGTTTTCTAATCTCAGAAGCCTTTCTGCCCCTCTCTATTTGTAACCTGTTCTGAGTTTCAGGCTCTAGTCAGCCATATTCACTTACTATTAATTTCCATGGGCATTTTACATTCCTTGCTGTCTCTGAAACAGTCCTTGACTTATTGGCACATATGATACCTCTAACTCTAGGATGGTCTCCCCATAACAAATAGCATTCTTTTGTTATCACCCAGGACTTTCTTGTTCAAGTTCATGAGATCTTTGCTATGTGGTTGAAAGGTTCTAAATTCAAGTTGCTGCTTATGGACTACATAGTAAAAAACTGTACTTGATTATTTAAATTAAAAGCAGCATCTCTACATAAAAAAGGGACTTGAAGTTGTGTAGGTAATCTGTGAAATGTATGTGTCTAGGATATACTTAAGTTAGTTTGATGGCATTCTTAATAGGAAGTTACGCCAATTGAGAGGGCACGTGGAAGAACTTGATTCTGCACCCACACAGTGGAAGACTGAAGGTATAGCATCCAAAGAATATTCATACTTTAGGACTTTATTGCCAATCCTGATGATTATAAAAACTATCAAGTCTTCTTACTTCCCATAGTACTGGAGATTTTTAAAGACATAAAATATAAGGTGTTTCTCATCTCATATGAGTTTCCTGAATTCCCAAGCTGTAGTTGAGTCAAAGGTGAATGCTTTACTCCATAGTCACCAAGGCTACAAATATATTTTAATTTTGTTTTATGATGAGAGATTATATTCTCTTAAAAAAGAACCTGATTTTTAGAAAAATATGAATATCATAGGGCATGCCATAAGGCTGTAGGAGCTGGCTGCTTTCCAAAAAGTTGGCCCTATTCTTAGAAGCTGTAGTTGAGGATGGAATGTCAGATGGTGTTGTAAGCATGTAGCATGTCCTTTTACATCTTTTAATCCAGTCTGGCTGCGTTGAGACTTTGTTCCTATTTAAAACATTCTTGATGGCCCTTCTACAACATGGTGCTGTTTAGAAGTAATTTGTCACAAACTCATCATCAGGTTTTCCATTACTCTGAAATCTCAGCAAAGAGGCCTAAAATGTAGTTCAAGGTTTCTGAATTATCCTCTTAAGGAAAAGTATTCCTCATTAGGACAGTGATGGGGCAGTGTGTATCTATGAAGCTTCCCTTACTGCCACTCTTCAGTCGGAAAGCCAGCATTTAAAGATCTGATAGCTGTCTTAGTGTTAAATAGGTGTCATTTAAAAAAGATTTTTAGAAGTATGCTGGTAAACTAATTCATTAGAGAAAACACACAAAATGATGCATGAAACTTGACTGTTGTGAAGTAGGAGTATGCCACTAAAACCTAACTTTTTGAAGAAGACCATGTGCTCTCAAAAAAAGTGTTTATTGATTTGTAAAGTTGTGACTGGTCTTGGCAACAGGTCTTTGTTCATCAGCTGGAACTGCTAAATATCCTTGGAGCTGCTGAAAGACGGTATGTGAAAAACTCTGAACAGGTCAGATCGGATTTTGTTTGAGGTGGATAACTTTGAAATCAGAGCCACAAGACAGTCAAACAGCTATTATTATTTTAGTGTCTGGATCCTGATCTGCAAATCACTGTATTGATCCATATGTAATTTTAGGGGAAAGGAGTGCATGCTACTTTGTATATTTTGGCAGCCCTGGCTGTTAGCACAATGCCTTATATTCTGTGGCCATACTGGAAAATTGCCAACCTCAAACTCCTGAATAGGCCTCAGGAATATTGAAAATGGGATTTGCCTGTAAAAAAACCCACAAAACCAAACAACACAACTTAAAAGGAAGACAAACATAAACCAAAACAGATTATTTTAGCTTATTCAAATAACCATGATTATTTGAAAAGCATAAAATTTTCCAAATTTCTTTAGACTGCGAGTAGAAAGTTCAGTCTGAGCAGAAGTTTATTATCTGGAAAACTGAAATATCATATCTGTGAGTTTTCTGCAACATTAAAGTTTTTTCTTTTAGTTGTTCAGGAAAGAAGAAACAAAAATAAAGGGAGAACCCAAAGCACCAGGGATATTTTAGTATATAAAAGAAGTGATATGATATAGCTGTTTCATGCAGTAAGTTGGAATTATTGGCTACCTCCCTGACCCAGATTTTGTTTAATATTCTGCGTGTTTCTTTATCCTGTATGTTTACACGTTGTATTTGGGCAGGTGTGAGCTTGCTCTTGTCTGTACACCAAATGTATGTGAACTTGTTCTGCTGGTGCCTCAAGCTGCAAGGAAGCACGCAATTGCATTAGCACAGTGCTGAGCCTGCACTAAGCTCATTGGAGTCACATGGATTTATTTAATTTAGGAATTTGGGCAGGGCAAGGTTTGCTTGTTGGTACATTCAGTATAAACAATCCCAGGCATATCCACTGTAAATAACTAGTGTTGTGCTGAATTAATTAGTGTTTTGAGATCTCAGGAGTGCAGTGCAAATTAGTCATATAAATACGTTCATATTTTTAAGTATTTCCTCTAATTTTTCATCTTTGCTACACATATTCTCCCTCTGGAACAAAGAACTTGTGATTCATATCACACTTTGTTCAGACTTGTTCAACTGAATGCAATAAAATCCTATTTGTATCATGGTCATTATTAAAAAGTCAAATTTCCGATTAAACTGTATGCAGTTATCATAGCTGTATTGTTTATTATAAACACGCTACTGAATCCAAATACTTCTCTTCTAATGAGGATGTAATTTTTGTCTAAGCATTTCCCAAAAGTCAGCAATTGTTATCATATGCTTAATTCAGTGGATACAGGGAGCTTTTCCTGCCTCTGTCATCTATCTGGGTATTTCTGTCTACTTTACCCTAAAAAGAAAACTGAAATAGTCTTCCACAGAGGCTTGCCCAGATTCTGAGGATAATACGATTGGTTTCAAACCTAAATTTCATTGTAGATTACATTGTATTTGTGATGGAACAAAAGAATCCTGAGTGCCATCACGCAGTACACCCAGGACAACCGGATGATCGGGCCCAGTCAGCATGGGTTTACAAAAGGCAG
>JAVKLA010000036.1:9296495-9399227 GCA_034782735.1 Sagittarius serpentarius | reverse complement strand
CAAGTTGCTCCAGGGGAGATTTAGATTGGATATTAGGAAGAATTTCTTTACTGAAAGGGTCATTAGGCATTGGAACGAGTTGCCCAGGGCAGTGGTGGAGTCCCCATCCCTGGATGTATTTAAAAGTCATGTAGATGTAGTGCTTAGGGACATGGTCTAGAGGGGGACTTGTCAGTGCTAGGTTAACGATTGGACTAGATTTTCTTATAGGTCTTTTCCAATCTAAGCAGTTCTATGATTCTGTGAAAGAGCCTTGAGATTTGGAAAAGTCTGCTCTGAGTTTGAATTTATCTTTCAGGGTTACTCTAGTTCTTGATTTTGGTATACTGCTGTTTTACAGTTACGAGCGTTGTGCTCCACTCAAGATTTCTCATTGTAAGTAAAAGCCAATAGAAGTTTGTAATATTTGTTAATGCTTTTGTTATTCCTACCTCTTAATTGTAATTAAATTGTAGCCAGATGATTTTTTCATATAACTTTTAATTATATTACATTTGTAATTGGACTAAGAGACCAGCTAAACTGGAGCTGTATTAAAAGTAAGAAGTAGAAAATAGGTTTTGCTGTCTACAATAGCTCCAGGAGATGGATTTTGTATATTGAAAAGTTATACCTCTTCTTTGCTTACAGAAATGAATTTATTTTATGTTTTGAGGTTTAATGAATGTGATATAAATGTATACATACTGCACAGTGTGTATATTTATATATATCTGTATTTATATGTTAGCTTTGCAGTCTTTTCCACATATGGAAGAATTTTTTGAGATCATGTTTAGCTATAGAAAACTCTCCCCCTCACTTCCCCTGAATGTGTGTGTTAGAATATACAACACATATAGAGGTTTACATTTATCTTATATTTCTTACTAGAAAAATTAGCTGCCACCATCATAGTCTAAAATTGGTCTTTAGACCAGCTGAAAGAGCCAAAAATGCATTTCTGGGAGACAGTAACTTGATAACAAAAGTTGCATATCTGGCACTGGTTACTTAAGTGAGATAACATGTCACAGGCTTTCACTACAAAGGGGACCATAAATTTTTGCATTGCAAATCTGATTTCACGGACCACTTCTTGTAAGAAGCATTGAGTTTCCGCTTCATCTAGTGATAAAGCTTTAGAATGCAAGAGTATCTGGTGAAACATCTTACTCATGTTAATGCTAGTCTGGGTGTTGTAACGTAAGTGGTCAGAAACAACCTTTCGCTTACCCCCACTGCCAGTATTTATGTTTGATTTTAACCTAACTATATACAAACAGAACAAATGGTGAAATGGGTTTTATGGTCATTTTCATAACTGGCTGATGCATGGTTACTTGTGACCCCTTCTGTTATGGATAGGTTTGAAAATAGACCTGTGACATAAATCCATATTGCTGAAGCAATTTTTAAGATTTATTCAACTTTTTGAATATACACGTGAAACATAAAATAAAGACCTTCTAAAACTCTAAGCACCAAAGCCTTAAGTGAATCCACTGTTACTCTTTCCCCTTTCCAGTTACAGGCTCAGTTCTTCAAATCATTCATGCACAAAACTCTTCTGTAGTCAGTTGTTCTGTGTATGGAGAGTTGGTGAGATTAGTCCTCAGCTATGTTTGCTCCTAGAAAATGAATAGCAGATAAAAGTCTCTCTAAGCTCTGAAAGATTCTGAATTTAGACTAGGTTCTTGATTTGAAAGACACATCATTGCTTAGCAGGTAGATTTTTGTGTCACAAGGGGAAATTAATATTTGTAAATGTAATTGTTTGCTGTAAGTAGGACAGTTTCACAGTCCAGAGCCAGTAGTTACATGTTTAATGACCCATTAGTAGCCATAGATAATAAGGAGAGTAGCGTAAATCAGTCATCAGAAAGTTAGTTCAAGAGATGAGCAGGTTATCACTAGATTTATTTAACCTAAGTTAAGACATTAATTCTTAGCATGCCAGCACATGAAACGGAAATGTCATGAGCCTTGTCAGGAAGGGTCTTCTATTGTGGGAAGAGAGCCAGAAAAGCTTTACTCATCAAGTTTTTAATGTTGCTTGTGTTGCAAAAGCTTTTGTCTAAAAGGAGATTAGGATTTTTTTTATTTTATTTTAATTTTTTTTATTTAAAGAATATTTTTTTTAAAGATACTTGCATGCCACGAAAGTGAGGGGACGTGTGCTGTACTTCAGCTTTGTGGAAGTATTTACTGTCTGTTTTTTGAGTCGGTTTCACTATATTCTTCACATAACCAAATTTTATATACCTGTGGGCTTCACAGTAATGCAGAATTTTTCAGTCTTTGAGTGCGCCTACATTGGGGTTTTAGTTCTGATCAAGGGTGCAAGTTTGAATCAAATCCTCTGATTGTTCCTACTTAGTGCACTATGTATGGTTCATATACAGAAGTGGTGTTGGAGTGGGCACACTGAATTCCTTTTTGATTAAATTTAACTGAAAGTTGCATTCCAGGAGGTCGCCCAACATAGTGAAATGGCTAAAGGGAATTCAGTCTTGGAAACAGAGCAAAATTAATCCAGAATACCCCCCCAAGATAGGTGTGTTGTACAGATGCTGATTCTCAGTACCAGTTGTATTGGCTGTAGAACTGTTGCTGTTGCAACACACTGCTAAATATAACCTCTTGCAACTATTTCACGTTCACCAGTAATCACGAGTATACTATATGCAGAATGGTTACGAATAGGCTTATACTTTCTGGTCTCTGATTATTAAAATTTTGTTGGATATACTTAATCATGTAGACCATGATTAAAGTTATCCTTTGTTTCTAACCTGCTGTGTAATGTAGCCCCTTTTATCTGAAGGCCACTGTCTCAAATTTACTGCTGAAACTGATGAACCTTAAAGATTTGATGGCTGAGAAATGTGCCTGCAAATTTTGTATTGAGATACACTTCAATAGTAAAACAGAGGCATCTTTATACAAACTTTCTGCATCTGTGTGCGGTGTTTTCCAAGCAGTATTCTTTAAGTTCCTCATCCTGCTTCTTTGAAGCCAGTTTTGAGGTTTTAACATTAGGTTTTTTGACAGTTGGATCAGAACAGTAAATCATATTTAGTAACACCAGATTTTTTTTTTTTGAGATGTTAAGCAAATATGGTAAGTAGCAGCACAGAAAATAGAAAGGGACTGGCAAAAGGATGAGATAAAATCAATGAATTAATCTATAAATAGCCCATGTACAAAGGCTTTCACGGTATTTCAGAATATACCACCGTACCTAAAAATATGTCCAAATTAGAGACTTGGATGTCAGTCCTACAAATACAAGGCATTCAATATCTTAAATATTTTGAATTTATAAGAAGTTTATAATAATTAAGCATGTATACTAATTTATCAGTTCAAATGGTATTTCTTGAATTTTGTATTTTTCCCTTTTTGCAGGTCTGTAATGGAGATTTTGCTTTGCATTTTTTGTCATTAAATTGCTATTCTTGACCTATAAACCAACGAAAGATCCAAGTTTAAAAGGCAGTTAATGTACACAAACATTAATCAAAAATTAGTTGATTATAGTTTATTGTTTGAAAGAGCCATAGATTAATGATTCTGTAGGATACACACTGATATGAAAGACTAAGCATACTTCTGGAAGCCTCTGATCCAATATTAATGAATGATAAGGCATTAACTGCAGCTTTTATTTTCCTTCACAGTGTCAAGAATGCAAAAATAGGTAATGAACTTAATTTGTGTCAGAACATCAGTGAAGAATTCTGTATTCTCTTACATTATGTTTACATTGAGATACCAAACCTTAGCTTCTTGATAGAATAGTTTATTCATAAAACCAATGAAAACTACAATTCTGATTCTTACATGCTTTTTACCTAGCATGCTTTTGAACAGTTTTTCCTATCCAGACAGAAAAATCCGTAAAACCTATAACACTAAGTTAGGATTTACACCATTAAATACCAACTCCTCAAAATATAACAGGCAGCAGAATGACAAGGATAGTTGAGTTGTACCTCATAATGTTGATTCAATGCACTGGAAGGAGGTAGTACAGACTTGAAAACAACCTGTCTGCTTAATGGGAATAGTAAGTGTTCAATGAATTCTTTTAATATTCCTTTAAGATCTTGCATCTGTATGTTCTGGCTTCTGTTAAATTAAAAAGTGAGAGCACATATAATTAAATTATGGTTCTTTGGTTTAATCCTATTTTTTTAATGAAAAAGAGGATTGGCATTCTCCGGTATCTGTAGGAATTTTACTTTTCTCCTCAGCTATCATCAAGCACCAAGTATTTTTAGGTCAGCGTGTTACCTAGCACCAATATATTATATAATTAACTAAAAAAAAACTTATTAGGTAATAAAACACATAATTATGAAATATTGGGCTTTTTTGATAGGGATGCTAAATGGGTGAGCTCTGCTTAGGTTATTGCAAGTCTATTTATCTTCTATAAATAATTAGCGTGTGGAATTGAAAATGAGATACGAACAGATTTTCTGCGGTAGGTATAAATCAAGTCAAAATACTATACAGATATGGTTTTTAAAACAAGACAGTATGTTGAGACTGGTTTTGAGGTTGCTCTTAATATTGAAAATTTAAAATCCAGTGAAGGTTTGTTTTTTCTATTCAGTTGTCTGTAAAAAGAGATCACTGTGTTTAATTAATTTTTATGAACTTGTTAATAACTAAAATTGGAAAATATGTAATAAACTCTTTGTGTACAGAATAAGATCATGGCACAGACATGCTCACTAAAACAGATGTGAGGAAAAAAGATGGAAGAGGATTTTTATTAATTGTAGATGTTGAAGGTAAAGTGGACTATGATCATAATCTGGACCTGACCACTCAATAATTTCTTCTTTATAATTTTTCTGAATTATTTTGAATACAGTTAGCCATATCTTTTAGAAAGTGTCTAAGTCTCCATACAAAAATCTTCAAGTCATCCAGAACTGATGTGCTATTGAAAAACGTGTACCATATTTGCAGTGCAATTACATCCTATAATCTCTGTCTAGCTTTCTTCTGCTTGAGAAAAGAGCTGTCTCCTTTTCTGTATCTGTTAGTTAATAGTGATGATACAATCTTTTAATATTTTTGAGTGACTAGTTAGGTTGAGTCTCTTTTGTTTCTCACTGCCAAGTTTATTTTTCAATGATTTTGTAGCTGTTTCCTGATCTCGTTACAGTCTTTCAAATATTCACAAGAGTATGACATGAGCACCAGATGTTTAATTCTATTATTGGTCTTATGCTACTACATAAAGATACAGCAAACTTTTTGATTTTTATTTCTCTGCCTGTATTTGTCCGTGTAAATTCAACATTGTGTTACATGTTCACTTCCACCATGATCTGTAAAGCCATTTTTGGTATCATCGATTTCAGATGCAGTCCCCTGTCCTCTAAGTTTGCCCTGTGTTTTCAAATTATGACAGTGTAGATGTGATTTCAGTCATACGTGTATGCAGCTGATAACATTTATTAGTTAATCCCAAATATGTTCACTTACCCAAGCAGTCTTTGCCAGACTTTTCTTTCAGATCATGAGAATACAGAACAAGTTTGGGATGAGAAAAGATATCTGCAGGTCCCCTTCCTTCTCCAGCAATGGTCTATTAGCTATATAGAGCTAATTTTGCTGACACTGTATCTTGTGGCACATAATCAAATGCCTTCCAGAAGTCTCAGCATATTATTTCAAAGCACTTACCTTATCAAAAAGAGTCTGTGTAATTGAAAAAGATAGAAAGTTATTTCAATAGGACCAGTACTCAATAAAGAGATGTTGATTGACATTAACGGAGCTCCAGCTTTTGACTTACTGCTTATTATATACGAGGATCAGTGTCAAACTATATAGTATGTAATTTCCCATAATACTTCTTAAAAATATTTGACAATATTTGATTTTTCAGCTCTTCTAGAATTCTGCCAAAAAGAGATCACGCAAATAGTTGAAGTAAAAATGAACGTCTGCCTGTTTGGAGAATTACAATACACTAAACGGCAAAGCAGCTGCATGTAGTTAGGAGGAGTCATTTGGAAATGTACTAAGTTACCCACTTTGTTGATTTTTGCTGTTTTTAAAGATATCACCAAAGATTAACCTAATGCGTTCTGTTAGTGAAATAGGATCAAACTACTCAGTGGAAAAGAAATCCTTCAGTCTTTCTTCAACCTTTACTCTGGCAAAACTCTTGTCAACTTCAAAGTCAGTTCAATTAGCGTTAGTAGGCCTGAGTAACGGTAGCTCCTGTAGAATTCAGAGGGAAGGGCTCTTATTTTCAATGAGGCAAACACAGCTCATTGGAAGTTTTACAGAATCTGTCCCTTCGTTTCAAAAATAAATAAGAATATTCAGGCCTTACTGTGTCTTTGCTTTGTGGTGTAGTTGTGCAGACCTTATAATTAAGACGCGTTCGAAGTTAACTGTAAAAAATTTACCCGCGTTTCTTCCGTGTTAAATGATAGCTAAGTTTATAGTGGACTGTCAGATTTCTTTACTTAATTCAGCAACATGCAAGACATCTATCTTAACATCTGGTTTTTAATAACAGTTGACATCTGGGAGCTCTTTTTTATTCCAAGAATGGACTAGGAACAGTAGTGATACTGGCAGTGTATATTTTCAGGCTAAAATTCCTGTCCGTTTCGATCATAATTAATTACCATTCATTTTATTGAGTTTTTAGATTTAATTAAGTGCCAGCAATATGTTACACCAGCTAACTTGTAAAGTTTTGAAACTATAGAATGTAATTTTTTTACATTTCTTAAATATTAATGGATGAATTTTAAGGATATCTATAATGATAAGATTTTATTTGATTATGAAATACTGAGTAAAATGAAAAACAATGTGGTGTGCACCTCTGTGTACTGGAAGCCAAGTATCTCACCAGAATTTGGCACAGTAGAACTATATATAGACACGTACATACACATCTGTGTGTGCATAGATAAAGAATCATTATAAAAAATGTTATTTTCAGTAAGCACATCCAGGGAAGAACATTTCGCTTTCCTGGTTTAGTTCATGGTTTTTATTTTGTTCTTTTTAACTTCAGGTTTATAATAAATGTAAAGAAAGACCTGCTTTCAGCATATCTACAGTAAAAGAATCCCTTTTAAAAACAAATGCATGAATTTGCTATGAATTTTTATATTTGCCATTAATATTATCTGTCATTAAAACTCTAAATAAATGAGTAATCCTAATGGTTCAAAAATGGAAAAAGAGAAACTGTCTAACAGTATTCAACAATTGGCAGTGTTTAAGGATTGCTTAAAAGATAGATTTAATTGATAGCATGTTAGAAAAGTGTACTTTGCTAATGATAGATTTTTTTGATTCTTCAGCAGTTTTGTATCTTTTAAACTAACAGAATGTAAGACAATTTGATTATAGTAATTACTTATAAGGTTTCATCTTTTTCTGCTGTCAGTGTTGGTTTGAATTGCGTGCAATTAAAAAATAGATAATCTTTTAATATTTAATCTTATAATCTACTTCCTACACACTGTTTTAACTGGGTGGGAAAAATGTTTACGTCACTGTTCTTGTTTTTTTGGTTGCTATAGATGTAGATTCTTGTATATGTAGCACAAACTTGTTCAGTTGTTTTCGCTGGCTTACATTTAAAATAAAAAGGTCATGTATTAACAGCCAAGAAAATTGTATTTTCTATGCACCAAAGTAACTAACCTTTTCTTCTTTCATTCCAATGCTAACATCTTCTCTGTGCGTCTCCAAATGCCTGGCACGCAGGATGACGAGGAGGGTATATGGGCATAGCCGTTCCTATAAACCAAAGTTCCAGTTTTGTTTTGAGGGGTGAGAAACTCTCTTTTCTCTCTTTTTCAAGTTGCAATCTGTTTTTTATTGTTTTATGTTAAACTGCATGGAGCTGTGTGTTTCTTGACAAGTGTGTTTGTGAACTCTGTAAAAAATGTTTTCTCATATGCAATGAACAATGAGAAACTATGTCTAATGGTTTATGGGTCTAATGGTTTAACTTTTTTCATAGCCTATTGTGGCTAAAGGTGTAGGTAGGTACAAAACATTAAAAGGAGTGTGTTTGTATCTATCTAAACAATTTCTTTTTTTCAGTAGATAAGAATTTCTTTAAACTGGTATTAATCAGCTATATCATCTTGAAAATCCCTGTAAGAAAACTGTAGTATCTTCACAGAACGAGTACGAAAGTTTGATACTTAAGGAAGTTTGCCACGGATAAGCATACAATTTTACTGGAATGGCGTTTATAATATGCATGGAAAAAATGAGACTACCTATTAAGCTAAAATGTTTTAGTGAAATTTTAAAATAAGTAGCAGGCGCTTAATAAGGAAAGTGTAATCTGTCTATGCAATACATGCTCTTTGCCTGAAATAATCTGATGGACTAATGTTCATATAATAATTTGGTTGTGATATTTAAGAGTATAATGTGCAGTTTATTTTGTTTGTCTTTTTCAATTATGAGTGAATATTATATTGTCACTGTCTGTCAGTTATTGATCAATGCATATCCACTTTTTTGGTGCTTGCCTTTGAAGCTGTGGGTAATTTGTAGCTCATGATCCCTGTGGTCTCAACATTGCTAAGACCATCAGGCCTGGTGGTTTGCTCATAGAAGATGTGGCTCACGTCACTACTTCCTACTGGAACAATTCTATTTACTACAATGGGACTATTCAGAGGAGCAAAATCTACTCACATAAGTAAAGATTAATGTGTTATTAAAGCTGCCATACTTTACACTATATTGCTTTGGCCCCTGTCACCCCAACTCAAAGACTGTATGATTTGTTTTGTTTCCAGTAGCGTTGTAAGTCACGTTACAAGTCAGTCATTCTATTTGACAGGAATAAAATCTCCAAAATAATTTTTGTTCTTACATACTTAGTTTTCAGAATAGCTGTGAGATGCAAAATTAGTGCTATCCAAATGAATAAGTTGTATTTTGTTTTAAAAAAAATTAAACTGTTGAAGCTTTCTATCATAGAGATGTTTAAGATTCGACAATTTAAAATAAAATAATGCGCACTGTGATACCATTGACATTTAAAAGAAAGAAACCTTGGTTTATTAGAGTATAGTTATAAACCTTTTTTATTTTATGCTTTCTGATTCAGTTTTAATGTCATGCTTGTATAGGTTGTATGTGTAAATAACCTCTGTGTTTATGGACACACATGTTGCATGTGGTAACAGTAG
Organism: Sagittarius serpentarius; assembly: GCA_034782735.1. Classification (NCBI taxonomy): domain Eukaryota; kingdom Metazoa; phylum Chordata; class Aves; order Accipitriformes; family Sagittariidae; genus Sagittarius; species Sagittarius serpentarius. The sequence goes on along the minus strand of JAVKLA010000036.1, from coordinate 9,390,030 downwards.
GAAAGGATATGACCCATATTCTAAATTTTTTTAGTTACACTTTCTTCTTTCCTGAAAATAAGCAGCCTTCAAAAGAATCTGGAATTGTTCTTTTTCACATAAAAATGTAAAAAAGGTTTATGGGTTTTCTTAGTGTTGTGTTTTAAGTAATTAGCAAGTTCTGTTAACTGCAGCTGCATGATATTTTAATAGCAGTTTATGATGTTATTTAAAAGTAATGTAATTTTCAGCTGTTTGTCAGCATCATTCTTCTGGTTTGGGTGTGGAGAGCAGATCTTTGTTTATTTTCCAGGCCCATATATATTTCCAGTTTAAAAACAGACATTCCTCTCTGACTCTTTCGTTCAAATGCCAACATAATTTATCTGGTATTGTTATATACCAGACCCGTGACAAATAACGTGTTTGCTGTTTCTTTTCAAGTCAGGGAGCACCGCAAAGGTAGTATAACAAATAACTGGTAGTAGGCAGAGCCTGTCCTCCAGACTGAACTCATGAGTAGACCTGTCCTTGTAGGTAGAATAGCCATGAGTCTAGTGGAATGGCTATCATAAGGTGAAAATTCATGTCATAGACCCCCTTCCCTAGGGGAAAAAAGGTAATTTAGGTCCCAGACCTATAAACCTCTTTGAAAATGCATGTGGTAATAGTAAATTACCTCATATTCACTGTTAAGAGCTGTAAGCGTATCTCACAAAAGAGGTGCGTACAAAAGACATACTTAGGAAAAATAATGGATAAATTTTTCTAATGTGCACAGACTTGAGAGTTAACAGCTTGATTTGGCTGCGTGAGCACAGGAGCTTGCGTTCTCCAATCTTCTAGCTCAGCACTGGGGTCTGCGCAGGTAGAACTGAGCTACTTAGCTCTTGTATTAAACCAGAGGAAAACTGTATTTAGTTCTGAGAAGTATTCTTGAGGAGTAAAAGTTATGACATAAACTACTTTTGAGGTCTTTATTCCTACTTTCTGATGTTTGAGCAGAGCAGCAGTTAAAAATTACTTGGTTGTAAGATAACTCTCTGGTACTTTCTGCCACATAGACTAAAGCCCTGGATCTGTTAAGGAAATGAAAATTTTGGATAATTGGATTATTTCCCGTTTCTATTCACAAGGAATACTAACAATCAAAAGGCTGATACAATTGAATCTTGCAAAAACCATCCTTGTAAAATACACGTTTTCCACATTTGTTTGCTTTGTAAAATGTCTGGACATTATAATTAGTTCTGTTATTATAACTTACTGTATGATATTCCTTTCGGAATCCACTTTATGATGCTGTAGTTACGGATTGAAAGGAAAAGTGCCTGTGATTTAGTTTTGGAACATTTTAATGATTTCTATTGCTATTTAAATAAGACACACAAGATGTGTCTTGGATGCATATGGCTCAAGGCTAAGTGAATTTAATAGCTCAGATAGTTAGTAATCAGGGTGAAATGAACTGTCTTGAATGTTGTGTTACTATGTAAAAGTGGCATTGTTAACATGAGTAGAATATCCAAGTTAAGTGATTACAATAAATCCGTTTCTGTGCAGAGTTTTAAAGCTCTAGGCATAAACTCTTCACTACAGAGCACTCTGTCCTGTGTTTTTGACAGTGCATGTAAGAGGAATCTGGGTGCTCTTCCCACCAAGGCAAGGTGATAATTGTTCACCACCAGGAATGACGGGTGCACAGTTCACTCTGGTTATCTTCATTGCACTGTGGCTGTAGGATTAGGGAGGACTTGACTCTTTTTACGTGATGGTAGCACAGTGGATGAGTGGTCGAACTGGTGAACTTTAAGCAGCCTGTTGAAATAGATCTGGAGACTAGATAAATAGAACGGGAACGAGATGGAGATTTCATCTCCGCTTAAGAAGGAGCCTCATTTCACTCTTCATAATGTAAGGACTCTTAAAACAGCCCTTAATTCATGAGATTAGACATGTTTTTACTGTTTTTCCTCTCTCATTTTCTCCTGATTTTCATAACAACTAGTATTGCTGAGGGAAATCAAATCTCGCAGTCAGTTGAATGTATACTAAAACACAGACTTAATGGAATTAAATTGGGTGTATATCTCTTCTTTAGAAAAGCTTTTCTGTATTTGTTTTTTACTGCAGACTTCTATCAAAAGCTAATTGTGAACATGAGAAAACCAAGAGACCCAACAAGAATGAACATGAGGGATATATTTTATGTTGGAGAGGAAAATATGATTTTAGGAACAAGTTAATTTTAAAAGTATTTGAACTGCAAGAATGTGGATTTCTAGGAAAAAACCCTTCACCTTACTTTTTTTGTAGTTTGTATATTTGCCACAATTTTTAGTTATACAGTTTAACTTACATAAACTATGGATGCAGCAGTTCCATTGCAACACACTTTTGTTTATGGACCAAAGCATATTAATCTCCTTTTAGATTCTCAAAGACACATTTGTTTTGATTTAAAAAAACTCATCTACAAAGCGTACAATGTTTCTGACAACTGACTATCAAGAGACTAAGGGAATCTTAACGTAATTTTTGTTACAGTACTGTAAAATGAATGACATGCTTTTGAATTGGAGTTGATTTCCCTTTAAGAGGATTTTTTTTTCTACAAAACAAAAAGCCCCTGAGATACCAAAATGTTTAGCTTCTGAACTTGTTTTGTTTCAAGTCTAATTTTATCGTGATTATATAGTCTTACTAATATTTTTTTTAGGTACCATGCAGATAGTCTCATGCAATGAAAGGTTTTCCTGAGGCCATGAGGTAGTACTCTGCCTAAGTAAGGATAGTGCAGGCTGGGCCTCTAATTATGCTTGAAAAGTAGTGAGTTAAAAATCAGTGAAGTCCTTTTAAACTTTACCACTTCAATGCTCAAATACTGCACAAGAGTGACGTAAAATGATGGTGGAAATGTTGAGTGGCAGGACAAGAATGTGTTGTAAGGTTATAGAGAGCTAGTTACTCATTCAGGAACAGACGAGGTGTTCAGGGAAATCTCACTGGCCAGCAAATTTCATAGCACATGTAGCTGCACTGGTTCGGGCTTGTTAGAAACAGGATCTCTTCCCCTCTCCTCACCCTTACAAAGGAAAAAGAAAGAAAATCAGGAGGTGATGATAAGCTTTTAAGAGTTAAGCCTATATAGCAGTCTGTCATGGGTAACTGAAGCCATGTGACTCTCAGAAAACAGGATTCATGGCACAGCTGAGGTGTGCAGGTAGAAGACAAGTGCTTGTTTTTTCCTTTCCCGTTCCTACCACTGAAGTGCAGCAGACACTGGGAAAACATTTAGGACTTTGCCATAAGTTGTCCATGTGTGTCTGTAATAGAAATCAACACAAAACCTGTTTGCACAGTATTTTGTTTGTACAGTACTGTAGACTTTATTCTTTGTCAGATGTGAAGTAAATCAGATGTTTTAAAAGATGTTTAGGAGTGTTTGGACAAGTTTATTGTCTGTTATATCTTTAGAACAGGGTTACCTTCACACTTGAAACAAAGAGGGACAGAAGCTTGTGCCTGGCAGCAAATGATGTCTAGTGTTTTTGAAATTAGAATCATAAAGCTAGTCTGCTAAATTTGGATTTAGGAGCAGAACATAAAGTCTGTAATTTTAAAATTTTGCCTTAGCAGACACTGTGGAGGCATTCTTCAGGAGGCATCAGTGTCATTCAGTAAAAATAGCCTTCAAAGCAGAAATTGTCTACAGAATGGGCGAAAGAAGAAAGCTTCTTAATTATTGCTCAGGCAAATATTCACTGTTCACTTCTAACTATTGGATGTGTTTTGTGTGTTTTCAGGAGGAGGAGGAGAAGGCTGTTTTAAAACAAATGTGGTGCCTAGCTTTGTCTTTGTTGAGATGTGGTGAACAGTTCTCTTTCAAGATGTCCTTACTAATAGCAGTACAAAGCATAACAAAATTTGGTCATGTTACTATATAAGGATATGTTTAAAGACATTAACTATTAGCTATTGTTCTGCTTTTTGTTTTCATTATTTCAAGTCAAGATTTTTGTAAATAATTTATTTTTCTTTATGTTTGGATATTCTGTTTAGCCTGTTTTGGAAAAAACATGTTAACTTTGAAATGAGTCTCAGCAGCATGCAAAGCAATGGAAAAATAAGGAGCATGACTATATGCAGTGTTCATTTTAATTTTCTCATAGAGTGTATGAATACTAGCTCTATGCTTAATTAGCTAAATGGGTGTTGCTACATTGACTGGAGCCCAAGGGCATTTTGGATTTGTGAATTTTTAGACATGATTGTTGTTTTACTGCAACTTGGTTTTTACTAAACAAAAGGAGGAACCTCCCTAGGAATGTTTGTTTTGCAAATTATGGACAGATTTGTGACTAGTCTTTATTCCTGTTAAAATACTTTTATTCATAATGGAAGATGGTTATAGTTTTTATTTTAATTGGGAAATATTATATTAGTTAAAAAGTTACCTTTCTTTTTTTCTTAAAGATGTCATTACTCCTGCTAGTATTTTTGGGTATTAATTGTCCACTGATGAGACAGAGGGTTTTCATTAAAAGTACATAGGAATTTATTTAGCTGTATGTATTTGGTTATTTTTTATTGATTATACACTGGAAATACATGAATCGCTTGAAAACGTGCAACTTTTTCTGTGTTTCCTATGGAATGGAAGATCAGTAAAGAAGATCAGCATTGTTCTTTTGAAAAAAAAATAAAAATTCTTACCTTTCTGTTACAACACTGCTACAGCCAAATACATTAGAGATAAGGTCAGAAGTTGAAACCTTAGGCCCATTGAAATCAATAAAAGTCTTGTTATTTATTTCTGTATTGTTAAGTTTTCACTCAAAGAAGTTTCTTTTGATTTGTTCATAGTCTTAGTAGAAAAACATCTGTGCATATACATATATGTATTCTTAAAAAGATTTGTACAAAGTAGATGTCTTTTACTTTACTCAGGCATTTATCTTATCTTATCCTTGGTATTTATGAGACACCAAATCACCCTCATGTCTAGCTATAGAACTTTATCATATAAATTCAGTAGTTTTTTGTTTTTGACTTGTATTTTAGGTGTGTGAGTCAGGCCATTCTGCCTGAACTTTGGCCTCACCTTCTTCACTGCAGGTGCAGGAGGCGTGCAAACAATCTGAAAACGTAGCTGATGAACTGGACTTCAAAGCTTTTAGTGTAGTCAGCCTAAAGACAACAATCACAGGGTCTACAATCATCAGTCGTGCTCTTTTATAATCTTCCATAGTAAAAATAAATAACACACTAGAGCAATTTTTAACACTGTAGAAAGTAAGAAAAGGCAGTATGTATTTTCACAGCTAAACTTTTTTTCAAAATGTTATAGTTGCTATAAACAGTAATCATTGACTTCACATCGAAAGAAGCAATCAAATCATCTAGATATAGTTTAATATCTGAAGCTAAGCTGATATTTTGAAAAAAGTAGCAAAAATCTGCTTTAAAGAGATGAATTCAATGATGAACTGCATTTTGTTGGATTGCACTTCTACAGATATTCATGTGAACATGTGAAATTACTATTTTTTGTCTTCAAAACAGTTTCAAGTAGTTGTTTGTGAATATTGGAGTATGTGAATATGGAACTGGCAGCACAGCATTCCTCTTAGGTGATCTTGGTTTGTTTGGAAGCAGAAGTACCAGCTGACTTAAAGATCTAATCAAAGGTCATATGACCTAAAGTTCTGAATGTAAGATTTTACAATTGAATACTAAAATATGAAAAAAACAGTCAATTTTGAATAAACATGAGATTTATATAAATTGCTCTGGGAAGTTTATGAAAAATACAAGAGAAAATGTTCAGTAGAGTACAGAGAATAATACCTAATAGAATTTATCTAGTATCTATTTTTAATATAAACAAACATATTTATTCTGTTAGTTACAATGATACTTTTTTTTTTAATTAAAAAAAAGAAAGCCTCCGCGTGCTGACCTACTTAACATCAATGAAATACCATTTGTCATTCCATGTGTCTCTTGATTTCCTCAAGGAAAAGCTTTGATAGGTGATGACTGCTATCATAGATATCCAGTCCTACCAGACACAAGGCCTGGAGCCAGTTTTGAGACACATCCCTGTCTCTTACACTTCATGTTATGTATACTGCTTGCATAGCCGTTCCCTTTTTCCGCCAAAGAAAAGGTGTTGGGCAGGATAGGATTGTCTTGAGTTTGAGCCTCAAATCAGTGGCTGAAGCATGATAATTTATAAAAAATTCTGTAACAGTACAATACAGACATTAGGAAAAATACTTATTCGTGTGAATTAATAAGTTCAGTATCAAGCATCTTGGGAACATTGCTTTGACAGCATTAAGCTATTGGTGTACTTGTGCTCTGGAAGCAAATATTAATGTAATGGATAAGAAATAGTTAAGGAATACCTGTTAATAGTCCTCATTTTGCTATACTGTCCCACTCTAATTAGGCACCCATTTTGGCATCAATATACTAATTTGTTCAAAAAATCTCTTGTGCTAATTGCCCATTTCAAGAGACTACTAGGCAAAGAGCAACTTCAGTTGTTGTGATGGAATACCCCTGCGTATCACAAATGGCAGAGCCTTGCTGCTTCATTTTGCTTCAGTTTTGATCTTTGCTTTATAGAGAGTTCACCAGTGAAAATGTTTACGCGTCTGTTTTCCACAAGATCAGTGATGATTTCACTCGTTCCCTCCTGCAGCCCTTCAGATCATCTGGCTGGCGAGATCATGAGCTCTTCTTCAGCCTAGCTCTGAGTTCTGCCAAAGAGAGCCAAGCTAGCTAAACAGTTCATGTACTAATTTTATTTTAAACCAGATCTTTTTGACTAAGATAAGCAAGCTACTCACTTGAACAGCGTTATTGGAAGATTTGGAGAAGTAATAGTCTTAGAAGGGAGAGGGACAAGTAGCTGGAATCTCTTTCAACAGCATATCTGGATGTGGATGAGGGTATTTGTCCACAGCCTTAGGCCATAGGCAGAGCATTCTACAAAGAGCTGTGCCAGTTGGTGACGTTATTTCCACCCACCCTTATGTGCTTATTACTACTTTCTGCTAGAGATTGTTACTCTCTCAGATCTATCAACAGAAGAAATCACTCCCATCAATCCCATATCAACTTCAAGCAAACTGAGCCAGGTTAGCTTAAACAGTGATGAATACCCATTCATCAGGGAAGCCTTTTTATCCTTGCCTAGTGTGGATTAAAGAGCACTCTGACATTTCTGACTTTCTGATGGAAACTGTGTGGTAACATCCAGCTGATGGTTAGTGAAGAGCAGCTAGTGGCAGTAACATCTTCAAGTGGAAAAGCTCAGTCTGGAAGAGAATTATGTCTGTAAGTTAAAAACAAAAAGACCCTTACTGAAATCGCTTTATCTTCAAAGGCTCTAGCACCAATTTAGATAATCAGATTACTAAAATAATTTAAATTAAACCAGTGCAGTTTTCTTGTTTAACTAATCGGAATCAGAACGTCTTTGTTCGTTTTGCAAATAGACATATTTTTACCAGATGCAAGCATGGAGATCAGTAATAAATGATATTTTGCATTTTATATAGGAGCTATAATTTTACATAGTAAATCTGTGTTAAATTCTAGGAAAACCAGTTCTTCAAACTGATTTTTGGTTGGGTTTTTTTGATGGATCTTGCAATAAGTCTTTACTGGGCCAGTTATAATAATAATATGATTAATTTTGTCACACATGGTTCTAGGACCTTGAAACGCATTAGGTGATAAATCTCAAAGAAAGCTGAAAGCTTTATTCTTTATAGCAGATCTTAAAGTCTATCTCTAAGCGTTTACGAATGACTACTGTTCCCTAATGTGGCTGAGGCCTAAATCTTTATTTGTTGGAGCCATCAAAGCAGCACAGCACAGTCACATTCTTTGTGTAGTGTTTTACATCTGTTGACCTGGCTCCTGCATGTGAGCTTTTCATGAGGATTCATTTTAGTTCTAAGAATATGGATAGGGTCAAATGTAAACACTGAGGTAAGTTTTTAATGATTTAGGAATTCTGTTAGCTAGGATGATTTTGATTATGGCAGTTAGAGGCTTTAGGTCTGACTTACATGGGTTCTGTACCCCTACAGGAATTTATACCTGTGTAAGTAATAACAGATCCTAACATTTTGATTGAATTAAGTTGTGTTCAAGCCTTGTGGGTGGAAAATGCTCTGAGATTGCCTTTACATTTTTTTAATGTAATTGAGCATTATATCCTACCTACATTAATTGGGGGGGGGGGGGGGAGGATAAAGGTGAAACTCCTTACTCCTTTTGCAAAATATTTTTATAATAGTTCCTGATCCAATGTTGGCCTTGCCTTTAGTTTCATGCTACTGAAAGAATTTTTTACCAAGTCTCTAAATTTTCTTCCCTGCCTTACTCTATACCATAGTTATGATTTAAATCTGTGGTTAGATTTAATGAAAACGTAACTCCTTATCCACTCTATTTAACTTATCCTCACTCATACTCTGTCTGAGGCTGACAAAATTGTTGAGAAAATTACACGGATCCTGCAGCACTCATTTGTACAATATTTATGAATGGTAGGTCATCCTTTTAAAAACGTATAAAACTTCTTGAAATCTGTTCGCTGTTTCCCCTCAGATTTCTTTATCAAACCAGATTCAGCTTTTATTCCATCTTTTACACAATTATTGTCATTCCTCTTCTAGGAGATCTTTTTCTTCATTTGTAAATTTGCTTTATTTCTAAAGGCAGCGGCAGAAATTTTAATAAGAAACTGTCTTATTGTTAACTGTCTTATAATTGAAATGAACTATTTTACAATTACAGTGTTGCAGATTGATTTACCTTGAGGCTTGTAATGTATTTCCAGTGTGTAATTAATAGATGGAAAAATATTTAGAGCTTGAATTGCCATTCATCTTAAGAAAAACGATAAATGCTCAAAAAATATATGCTAGTAGTAGTAGTAGTTTTAGAATTGAAACTGTCAACCAAAAAAAAGCTTGCAACTGATTGCAAGAGAGAGAAGGGCTCATTCTCAGCTAATTCTTTTCAGTTACATCTCTTTTACTTGTTCAATAAATGATCTAATTTTTAATTAGAATAAGTGAAGACTACTTGTTGAAATATTACAGTGTCTTAGAGTACCTTGTCTTTTGGTTTTGTAGGAAAGACAGGTCTTACTATAAAAACTACTAAAGTTGTATGTGAATCCTCCACAGATACAGTCTCATTGCTGGAAAGAAGTTTGGGATAGTTTTATCTGGAAATGGTCCTTCAATATAAGAAATGGAAGAAAAATACCCTTTCTTTCCCTCTTGAAAGCAGTGCAGCTTCTAAGAATGTATTTTAAGACAAGCTGAGTGAGAACCCTGCCTTAGTTACAGAAAAAGATACTCTGCAGAGAAAAAACATGAGCTCTCTAGCTATATTTAACTGCTGTTAGCACCAAGACAAAATGAATACTGCCAGCTGTACTTTTACTGATGTACTCTGTTTTTCTTTGAGGATTGATAGGTTGAAATGTACTGATGTCTCCTTGACTCTGTCAAACTTTGATCTGATGCTGAAGTGTTCAAAAGCTGCATGTGTTGCAGCATTTCAGCAAACTTGATCTTACAGGTTTAACTTAAATATTGTTTCCATGTTGAAGTCTGTCATATGGGTGTACCACAAAGAGTGTTTGGTTTTAGCCCTGATGTCTTGGGTGGTGGTATGCAGCAAGTAACAGAATACTTGGAATAAAGAAAAATCCTGAAATGAATCCCTCCAGCTATGGGGCAGTTGAGAGCTAGAGAGACAGGATGTAAAGTAAAACCCGTATGTCTCCCTTTGATCAAAGGATAGATTCCGCACTACCACCCAGCAGGTGATTAACACGTAAGTACATTCTCCCCTAAATGGGCTGATAGGACATAGCTAAGTATCTGCTTAGCACCCATAAAGCAAACTTCAGTTAATAAACTGATGTTAGAAATATTTCAAATGGTGTCTTTGTGCATTCAGATTCATGAAGTTATGTGATCTGATGTGCATAAGTTGCTACTCAATTGTCTTAGAATATGAAATTCTCTAAAGGAAGAATTACTAAGCACTTTATGAAACTGCGTTTTTATTTTCAGAAAACAAGCTCTTTCCACAAGTGAATTGATACATATTTTCCAGTTGTGTATACTTTCTGTATTTGGAGAAATTCATTAACAGTCAAGCGCATGTAAATTTTCAGTATGGTGAAACAATAGTGTAGGGTGTGGTTGTGCGTGGCTTTATACAGAAAAGCCATTCAGAAACAGACTTGACCAGCTGGAAGATCTGTAAGCCACAGACTGTTTTTTCTTCAAAAGTAATGACAGTGGGCATTTCACTTTGTTTCTAGAAGTATAATACTGGCTTTAGACATCTTTATTTTCTCATGGTTTAATCTAATTTTATTGATTACGTGCCAAATACGTGTTTGTTGAAGAGGAAGGGTGTAGCACATGACGCCACCGTCCTGAAGAATTTACAGTGCAGTAACACACTCATATCAGTAAACTCTGTCATTGTCCCATTGACTTCTTTGAGGACAAAATTTCACACCAGAACTTTTAAAATGGAGAGTATGTCGGCTATGCTGTTCTCATTTTTGTGATTATTAATTGCTTTCCAGTACAAATCAGAATATAATGACCAAAATCTAAATATAAAACACCTCTGCTGTATCTCACTACTAGTGTGATAGAAAAATCTCATCAGTGAGTATCTTTTTAATAAGTAACCTCACTTGGGATGTCTGATAGAACATAATTTTAAGAAAAATTTTATTCAAAATTCATTGTAGCACAAATATTTTTATGTGAAAGATAATCAAGCCATTTCTCTCACCAAGCAGGATCTGCCACATATCATCATTCAGAACAAATCTACTTCAGAAAATGGAAAGCAGTAAGATATTTACTAAGCATACTATTTTTTTCATAATTTTATTACATGAGATCAAATGTAGGTGTACATATGACATACAGTTTTTGCTAGGATCCTGCTAACAATAATTAACTAAAGTATTTATCCTGTTACCCAAGAACTCTACATTCTTCTTAATATCATGATTGAATTTATGAAAAGGACAAAGACGTGTTGCCAGATTCTAAACCAACACGAAACAAATAAATCTTAACTAAAAGAAACACAAACATTCCAGAAAGAAAGTGGTGGTATGGTATTCTAGACAATAAAGTCCCCAAATCTGTAAAGGCTGTACGGGATATTGTCTTTGTTACAAGACTGCACTGTGGTGACTACGGCTTGTGTGCTTTGGTATTGGTATCGTCATGCAATTTTAGCAAGCTTCTGTATAAGAAAAATATTGCTTATCAACCAGTCACTTTTCCTTAGATCAAAAAGTAGTAGTTGGAATATAAACCCTCCAAATCTGCAGGAGAGGTCTTTGACAAATAAATGTAATTTAATAAGATGGAATAACACCATTTAAAAACCTTATTTACGTATTGTTTTTCTATATTCTTCTCACAAATGATGGGTAGAGTGTGCAGAGTTTGCAAGAACCTAATATGCTTTTGGCAAATGTTTCAAAGATTAGTGATCCAATAGTTCCAACACTGGAGTTTTTAAATTATGACAGATGAATAAAGGCTTTGTAGCAAGGAGAAAATGGGTGCTGAGATGCAGAATGGTTTATTCTGTGTATAGGGAGGCTTTTTTAATAGTAGAAAAGCTGCTTTCTTCTTCAGTGACTACTTTTGTGTTGTTCTATGATTTTAGCTAAAGACTCCATCTTTTGTGACATACTGCTCAAAGTCCTGTCATGATATAGCTTAACAAAGCCTCACCAAGTACCCTGATGTGCAATCCTGACTGCCAGTCACTTGGTACCTAAGCAGATAGGCACTATCCTGAATGTCCTCGGGGTCAATTCTTGTTTGCATTTCCTTTAAAAAGAGCCCGCGGTTGTTATTACACCTGCTGGTGTTCAGTGTCACTGACCTCTCACCTAATGTACAATCAGGTGCTCTTTTTTAACAGGCAATCTGGCATTCAGCCCACTTAAATTAGGTTCATTTGTCATGTACTCCTATCTGCCAGCAAGCAAACTGGGGAAAAAGAGGTCAAAGTAGGGATTTTTCAAATGTAAATGTTTCCTGGAAGCTGCTGTTGAAACTTAGACGTGTCAATCAAAATGCATGTTACTGCCTGCCTTCTTTCTTAGAAAACTAATTGTCTTTTACAAGTACTTGCTTTTCCAAATGTCTTTGCAACAGTTTTGCATGAAGTTCTCGCATGCATATTTTTTTATTGCCAAATATTGTTGCAAGCAATAAATAAATCACTGGGCTATATTAAAAGCATATTTTGCCCAGATGCTGCTTTGAAATACTGGACTAAAATGGAAAAAATTAATTTTAAACCACTTACAGGAAGTGGAATCATGCAAAAGGCTGGTTTCATTTCCAAGTATCTTGTTGCAATCAGTGCTTTTGTATACGGGATGTGTACAAATTTATATTACAATATGATACTAAGTCTACATTTTAAAATTATTTCATTTTGTCGTGTCCCCCCCCCCCTTTTTTTTTTTGGCTAATTTAATCACATGGGCCAATGTATGAGTAACACGGTGAGATGTAGATTCTGGTAGCAGATGATGTTACTTCTTTTAAAACTTAGTGGTAACTAACATCCTGAAGAATTTTGTGGATTCTGTCCATTACTAAATGTTTCAATGCCTGTGACAACACTGCAACTTTTACAAGGTAGTGATCCTTGAATCAAGATTACCACAGCAGATACAGCTATCCCCAGTAACAGAGATGGAACCTGATGAGGTGGCAGGAAATATGCTTTCTTCCTTGTAGAAAAATAATTTATTTTTAGTTTAGCTATTCTTATAAAGGAACTGGAACTTCATCAAATAACTGTACACAATTGTGCTTGGATCAAAAGTTAACAGTATTGGCTAAATAATGTGTTGTCTTTTGCTTCTGCTTTTTCATTTCCACCGTCAGTAATGAGGAGGGAAGATAGTTTTGGGCTGATGTCAGTGAGAAGGAAGAGATTGGTTATGAAGTTGAGAATTGGCTTTCTGAGACTGCAGATTGACAAAAAGAGATTTCTTCAAACCTGTGATTGTTGTACGTGACTGAGAGAGAGAGAGGCTTGCTGGCCGGTGTGAATGTTTTCAGGCAGGTGGAAGCAGGAAGGAGCTGAAGAACCTGGCTAGTTTTAGCACCAGGATGGGGTGTAGTTTGTTTTGGCAAAATTGAACATCTGAGATGATGGACTGAAAAGGTGAATGACAAAACAGGTTATTTGGGTTATGTCCAATGAAAGTGGTAGTTAAATTGTATGCTAGGAGTTAGCTTTAGGGATAGAATTAGGATATGGGGAGAACAAAGGACAGAGAGATATAAAAATAGTCATTATTTCTTTACTCTCTTCAAGTTATTCTTTGATGAATCTTCTCCACCACTTTCTTTGAGGTTCCTTTTTTTTCCATTTTCTCTTGTTTCTCTTTTCTTATGTCTCTACACCTTAATCTTTGGATAACCTCACCTACAAACACAATTTATTTACTATGTCTTTGCTTATAGTTGATAATCTGCATCCCTACCCCAGATCCAACTAATTTTCTCCAAATTAAAATCATGGCTATTGCAACCCTCAGGTACCTAGTTATTAGTTTGAGGAAATATATCTAAAATAGGTAATCTACCTTTTGTTTCTGTTTACGTGCTTTCATGATCATTGTATCATAATCTGACTTTTCTAATATTATTTATTAATTTGTTTAGATTCCCCAAATAGCCAAACTACCATGATCTGCAGTTTACTTCTGCAGGCACATAAAATGAACTGTGCACAGCTGAAATCTCAAAGCAGGAAAGTGGAGAGAGGTGAGATCTAGAACGCAAAGGAAGACTAGGTTTTCTTTTTACCTTTGTTGTGCCTGTGTTGTGCCAGAGCAGCTTTTGTTTTGATGATGTTTAGTTTAGGCTATGAATGTGAAACTCCCTTCAGGAAATTGGCTTCCAGCTTCCAGAATAGAATACAATTGTTTTATTAATTGCTAAAGGTAATAACTAACACATATAAACTGTCTGCTACACAACAGTTTTAATACAAAATAAACTGGCTGGGATTTACTATGCATGGAGATGTAGTATACACATCATCTTGCCAGCCTACAGAAGAATCTTCTGATGGAGTCTTTCCAGTGACTTAGTGTATATTAGTTGTGTTACTATAACAAAGCATAACAAAAACTATTTCAGTAGAAAGAAATAGTCATAACTGGCACAGTGAGTTAAATTATCTTCAATCATCTACAGACCAGAGTACAGAAAAATAGAATAGTGTAGGTATAGCAGATGTCAAGTGGACAGATTAAAGAAATCCCAGTCCTAGTGTACAGGGATATTACCTAGGTATTCAAAAGATTAGTTCAACAGTTGAAGTCTTTAAACACCATCTTTCAAGATTTAAAATTCTTCTTCTCCTACAATGGATTTATGTCTCTGCTGGGTGTATTCTATTAAGGAATAAATAATTCACATCCTCAGTAGCTGAAGAACAGGTCAAATTTTAAGGAAAAAAACCAACAAACTATTAAACCGATAGTATTTTAAGTGCTATTATTTGTTTCAAATGCTTTTATTTGCTTTTGTATTCTATTAATAGCATGTTAGCAGTGAGAAAACTTTTCTTCATGTCTTTTTGTCAGTTCTTGAAAAAGGCCTACTCCCTCAGAAAAGTCTAAAACATTGTTCTTCTGTTCTCCAAAGCTAGTTGAAACTACACTGGAAAAGACATTTTATCTGATTTTTGTTCTTGTCCGATATCTAGGTTAAACAAGACAGATAAGCAGGCCACATTTCGGTCTTCAATGTTTTTTGGGGTTTTTTTAAGAATTGTCCATTAGTGGATGGAGAATTCTGACTTATACAATGGGTTTAGAAATAATATGTACAATGCAGTTAGATGTAGAATAGAAAATATAATAAAATGTATAATGAGGTTAAAGATTCATTAGAAACTACTGTTCTGAGACGGTGAACAAGTAATGAGTTCATATTACATATTAAATCATATATATCATATTACATTTCAGTTTTGAATTGGGGAAATGACGATTTTTTTTAATACAATTCTTAGTATTTTTCAGATGTCTCTGATGAAGAAGACAAAATAATTAAAGCATAAAATTATGCATGGTCAGTCACTTTTAAAGAATTTTTCACTTTTGTTTCTTGATAAATGGTTAGATCAAAAAAAAAAAGTTCTCAAAGTTAAAAATACTCTGTCTTCTGTCTTCCAGTTGGTGAAAAGTAGAATAGAGTTTTAAAGAGTTTGAAAAGTCTTCCTAGAATTTCACAAATTCTAAATAGTTTTCAGGAGCTAGGCAGGAATCAGGAAAGATGTAGGAAGTTGTATGGAAGATAAAGTCAGTTACTTTTTCCCTCAGTGTGGATGGATCATGATCAACATTATATTTTTGATTTAAAAGAGCCTTCGACTTGTCTGTCAGTCGTCTTCTCTGCTAGTCTATCCAGTCTACAAAGATGGTTAAGGGCTGGTAATTGTTAGAATCTTCAGTCCACTCCAAATATAGCTTATTCATAGGAATTCATCTTACTGTTCTCCCTCCAAACAAACAGATGCATCATAATTTCTGTTTGTCTACTTTGCTGTAGAATATGAAGAAGAGATTTAAAAAAGAATCTGTTAATATAGAGTGCACAGTATAAATTTACTCCTATGAAATCAGGAATGACTCAAGACTTCGGGTGTGTGGTGGAGTAAGAATTCTAGATCCTTATTGCCAATTTCCAAGGCAACTGCTGAAGTCAATCTTAAACACTTGTTCTCACTTTAGCAGTTTCTGGCAGAGACAATGTTGTATTGTATAGGACAGCTTGTGTGAAATCCAAAACAGGACAAAAATTTGGAAACAGTGGGAGAATTTGGCCTTTATTAATCTGTAGGGTGTGCACATAGTTTAAATAACTTTACAATGTGACATTTATGTGCGTTAGAGTCAATAATCAAAAGCTTTGCAGATTTAGGAGAAAGAATTCCATTTTAAAACAAAATTAACATGTCATAAAAAAAATCTTAACATACAACTGGAATGCAG
This sequence comes from Sagittarius serpentarius, assembly GCA_034782735.1. Lineage (NCBI taxonomy): Eukaryota > Metazoa > Chordata > Aves > Accipitriformes > Sagittariidae > Sagittarius > Sagittarius serpentarius. The sequence continues at coordinate 9,373,925 of JAVKLA010000036.1, read as the reverse complement.
TATGATATAGCACACCAAGGCTTACATTTCCAAATCCTTTTATGTACCCTTTTCTGAACACAAAGCCCAGTATGTACATGCAGATTGAAAAAAATGAATCAAAGGTAAGTCAAGTATCAACAAAGGTTTGTGCACATATTTGCACTTGGGTTTGAAAATATTGATTTCCCTAAATCACTGTGACTCCGTGCATTTACATTTATTATCATTTTGTTTTACAGAATGTCATTGACAACAAATCAATGAATAACATGCTCAGAGGTACCAAGAAATAATATATTCTTTTAATAGCTACATTTTTGTCATTTGAAATCTAGTAAATTTCCCTCTTCTTCTGATTTTCTTAGATTTGTACGCTATTTGCATTACTGTGGTGCAAGATGTGTATCATGGTAAAGAATATGACCAAAATGCCAGTACACCATCAAAGACTTCCCAATGCTAAAAAAAAAAAGTGTGAGGGTGGATTCACCAGATTTAAGCTTTCTTTATGTCAGGGCAGAAATCAGGTCTACCAGATTCCAGATCAGGTCTGTGGTGTTCTCCCAAGGGTTTGCCACTTAGTAAAAAGAAGGCCTGTTGCGCAGAAGCCTTAAATGTATAAACTCAGCTATTTTGGTTTTGTGGTTAGGACAGTGCTGTTTATTGAGTTTCCAGGTAGGAATCTGGTAGGTTATCTAGCACTCAATAAATTACTGTATGGCCATTGAGCTAAAAAAAAAATCAAGATGCTTACAGTGTCATCACTGGAAACTAGTCAACTAGTCAATCTTATTTAAAACAATATTATAAAAACGATGAGATGGCATCTGGCATATTTTGATTTGCTATTCCTATTTACAGCAACTTCAGAGAAAACTCATTAATTGCTTTGCCATACATGCTACATTTTGTTGGTTTACTTCCATGTTTGCAAGCACACTGTAAGCCTGAAAAAGTAAATATATTGTGCTGATTAGATTAATGATCTCCTAATTGTTTTAGCTTCTGAAAGCTTGGAAATTTGACATGCATTGAAACATAAATATATCGGTGTTTGGGATTGGAAGAATAAATGACATGGCTCTTTGTTTAGTGAATAAGATATATTTTTTTAAAGTACTATTTTATTATCCTGACATGTTCAAGGAAGACTAAATCTAAATTCCTTTGGCTGGTTGGCTTGACATTCCTGCCAGAGTCAGGGGATTGAGTACTTGTGCCAAAGGTTTTTTTTATTCATCCCTATTTACATGAAGTGACTGGAAGCTTTCAGAGTCAATCATTCCAATCACTCATACCTGAACGGAACCCACATGAATGTAAATCCATCTGGTGTTTACCCATCCCATTTAATTTGCATATTTAGCTATATGGTTTGTATCTTTCTTGTAGGCATAGTCAAATAGCGTTTATTAGTGAGTCTAGCTTGACCAGTAGCATCCTCTATGAGCCAGTGAAAGAAGGAAGGGGGTATAAAGGAGATGCTCAGGAATAATGCCCCAGTTAGCTGTTCATCTACAGTTTAAGCAGAACATGTGCGTGCTGGCGTATGTGTTAGTGAATGTCTCTTTAACTAGCTGTGTGGTATGAGGGCCAACGTGATGAGGTAGAGCATGCCAGTTTTCCTTCCCAAAGGATCTAGTTGTTCATATTGGCAGGAAGTTTTACTTACCAAAGTGGTTAGCAACTGGCAAAGTGAGCACATCCAGGTCTGAGGTATTCCTTACATACATTTCTTCATGGGAATTTCTTATGTTAACAGAGGTACAGTATGCAGTGTGCTTAATATTCTGTTTTATTTATCAAGGCAAAGAAACAACTGTATGAGTAAGGTCAATATACAGTAAAAGTTATTTTAGGTTGAAGGTCAATATGTTGGTCCTTGTGGTTTGTTGTTTAAATCTCTAGAGATTTTACATATTAGCAGCTATTTCCTGGAAGCAATAGAAATGATGTGAAATCCTAGAAGGATTTTCACTTTTCATTTTCCCTATCTTCCTTTTAGAGGAGAATGGTACTCATCCTCCTAAAATTAGTTCATTTCTTAGTTGTGAAGTTTATATAACTTTTGAAGACTTGAATATTTTGCACTTATAAAAGAAAACGTGTATCTGTTTTAAAAAGTACACAGAGCTCATTCATATAAAAACTGAATAAAATTAGATCAATTGAAGTGTTATGTTTACAAAACTTTTACTCTCTTCTCATCTGCACCAAATATAAAGCTACAGAAGGTCCTTGTTTAAGCTAGCAAGCCCAGGGAATTCTCTCCTTCCTCTCATGGACGTGATGTCTCTGCACTGTCCTACCATTGAGGTGATTGCTTTTCACTACTGCGTTTGATTTAGAACATTATTTTTACTGAATCTACTAAAGTTTAAATCTTTTGCCTAAAGGAACATGTTTCTCCAAATAATTCATTGAATGATAAAATTAATTTCTACTCTTATTAAAAGGAAAAATCACACACAAATTTTTTGTAATCTTAGCCAAAACAAAAAAACAAACAAAAATTCTGCACCAAATAGCAGTTTAAAGTTAGCAGAAATAGTTAGTTTATTAAAAAAATAGCTTTTTGTAATATTGTTGTCAACATTAAGGCACACTGCACTTTGCCTTAAAGGGTTTTGATGGGACAGTGATGTATTTAGTAATTTGTGATCATTACGACAGCCTGGCTGTTGAAAGACCATCTCTGTGGTTATCTGGAGGAGATCAAGGTGTATCACCTGTAGAACAAGGCCTTGTTTTGGCTCACAGCTGTCCTTCTGGAAGGGGACCACAAGACTTTAAAAGAATGTTACTGCTAAATCCATCCTTTCACCTCAGTTACAAGCTTTTCTGTATGTGAAGTTTAACTGCAGATGAGTTATTTCCACAATAAGGCTCCTGTGTTAGCAGTTTTTCAGGCTTGCTGTGTGTTCTGCTATCACTGTTTTCTCAGTAGGATGACAGCAGCTGTTCTTTGATTGAAACATGAGGAAAGATGTGTTGAAGTCAGATAAGCATCACTGCTAAAGCAGCTTTACCTCCCAATTTACTGGTCTTTGTAATTTGGCTAGTAATAAGGAATGCTGAAACTGAGCTTTGTACTTGATTTAAATTATAATCTTACAAGATATGTCTAAATCTTTCTAAGGAAATTTTTCTTCATATATCTCTGCTTCTTGAGACAAAATGCACTCATGTCAGCGTAAACTAAAAGGCACAGAGTGAGGACGTCATCTGACCCTTGGTAGTAGTTCAGTAGGATTTTTTTCTTGTCATTCCTTATGATTATGATTTGCCTTTTTGATGATTTATCAGTCTTTTTTTTTAATCTGAAGTTGATTTGTGGTTGGACAGCAGTAGTTTCTTTTATCTTGATTTCCAAAGCTGCACTTGCAGAACAACATTCAGCAGCAGATTAATCCTCCAATACCTTGGTTCAGTTTTCACAGTTGCTGCCAAGCAGGCCTTCTTTCACAGACCACTTTATACTTTCTGGTGCGTGTAATTAACAGTTACTTATAGCAAGCCTGCTTCTGTATTCTGCACAATGAAAAGTAAGCCTTACTGATGCAAAATACTAATGAAGATAAGCAACATGAAAATTTACATGATACTTTCTATCTCTTATTTTTTAAATGCTGTGAATTATAGTGGGCAAGTAAGTTGTTGGTGAAATGATTCCAAATGCTTTGGCAGATACTGAAGATTTTCAGAATTTAGGTAGGGCTAAAGAAATGCTCAGATCTGGTTTCTTCTGATCTCATTTGATTTTTGGTTATGTACAATGATGAATGGCATTCTTTTAAAAACAGAGTGCCAGCTCTAGTGTCTGCTTAAATCACTGGGATGCCATTTAAATTGCGTTAGGAATAAATGGGTCTGGTAAGGTGTATTTCCAAACAATACATGACATGAGAAACTAATCTCCCAGCTTTTTAGTGACTTCAAAAAATATGCATCATTGCTAAATTTTCTTTCCAGGGGATGTAATCAGTAAACTTTTCAATTAATTAATCTCTAGACTGGGTTTGACTGTGATTGAAATTGAGTTTCAGTTTTAGTTCAACAAACGTCAAAACATTTTCAAAATAACAAAACTTCATATTCAGTTGCAGTTCAAGTTAAAAAAAAAGAATTAAACTTATTTTCAGTAGGGTTTAGCTTGTCTCCTTGATGATTAATTTCTAATCTTTCTATTGTATTTAAAATAATAAATATATCACTTTGGTATTTTAAATTTACAATACATGCAAATAAGCATTTTCTGACATTTGCAGAAGCTGGTTTTGAATCTTTATGAACTACCTGATGTCTGTATTGTTATAAAAATTAACTGTTTCCGATTGGTGTACATATAGATGCCTTTGACCATTACCCCAAGTATATTTTTAGCTCCCGGAATCATTAAGTCACACATTGTCTGTAGTCTGGGATAAATCATTCTCAGGACTAAAATTTTGATCAAGACATATTCCTTCTTAAGACAATGACCACCTAAATCAAACCATATCTTACATGAGGCTCCTCTTATAGAATAGTATTTGTACAAACTTTATACATTGCATAAAACTGAATGGAAAGTCGTCATCTTGAAAGCGTGCTCATTTTATGCATCAGGAATCACTTAAGCAACAGGAATTTAAATAGAGACTTCTTCATGGGCTTTGATCCAAATGCATATTAAATAATGTATTTAGAAGATCTTTCAAAAATACAAATAGGAGTTAATATAATTAAAGCTTATTCAGAGATAAGAGGATTGTGCTTGACCACTAGTGGTATTTTTATGAAAGAAATACCAGTGACGAGAATGTTTAAAAAGTGCATATGGGTCTACTTACGTGAAGGTATTGCTTAACCACACAACAGGAACAAAATACTGCACAGAAAATTAACATGATAAATTCACATTCCAGAAAATACTAATAAATAGAAAATTTCTTTCCCAGTTTCCTCCTATCTCTGCCAATGCCCTGTTGAAGAGACCTGTTTTAGTGTTTTGCACAAGGTAGGTATGATGACTCATGACAATAGTAGCAATAATACAATTATTGCTAGTACTACTAACAGTAATAGTAACAGTAGAAGCTTGTCTTCTCTAAAGATGCTCGTTTCTACTAACATTTTAAACTAAGAGTTTTTTGTGTTGGTGTGTTAGAGCACTTTGTTTTGAGAACGTACCCATTGTGACGCTTTAACTAATTTAGCTTGCAAGCTGCCACAAAGCAAATTAAAAATCTGAAGAAAGCATTCTAATCTAGGTTCTTCATTCTGTTCCTTTCTGGGACTTACAGACCCTCTTATCTTTGAAGAACTTTATAGTATGCAGAGGCTGGAGGAGGAATGAAAAGAGGGAGTGAATTAGAGCCCCCATAGTGGGAAAATCTTGAGAAGGGTTTGGTGAAATACTATGAGATCATTCTAGGAAAGCAAAGAATTTACAGTAAATTTAGAGCACGTAAAGAAATTATGCTTTATTTAAAATCCTTCAAAATTTTAATAAGACTTTAGTTCATTTTTTAAAAGGTCCAGTGTCAGTTCCAACCAATTAGCCTAATGAAAAGCAATTAGAACATCCCTGTTTGCAAAGAGAATTTTCAGACTTTTTTTCTTCTTCATTCCTTTTAAGCAGATAGACTCTGAAGTATTTTGGCATAGCTACACTTATTGTATCCATTATCACTCTTTCTTTTCTCTTACATATTAGTGAATGTAAACCAAGACATTTTTAGCCTCCCTGGTTTTCATTCAGTTTTTCAAACAAAGTGGTAGTGAGTAAAACAGCTCTATCAGTCTCTTAAGGAGGCCAATTTAAGCTTTGGCAACTTGCCATAAACATGAAAATACGATTTATTTATTTATTTACCCGCAGGAAGCACCTAAGATGAGTCAAGTGCCCCTTTTTGTTTTCTTAAACAAAAAGAAAGTTTCCCCTAGCTTGAATCTTCTTCAGTAATAAATAATTCTTTTTCAAATTTGTAATTTAATTAAATAATAACAATAATTAAAAGTGTTGAAAGGAGATTGATAAGTTGAGTACCCTAAATCCGTAGTAAGGTAGAAAACAGGTCTCATAGTCTTTAATTACGTTGTATTTATATCCCAGTGGTTAAAAAAAGGACACCTTTGTATTTTGTTTGCACATTTTAGACTAAAACCCAATTCACATCATTATTGATTGTTAGCATTCAGACCTTGTTTTAGAAATGTCTGTTTTGTTTGCTATTTCCAAAGTTCAGCCAGTATTAGAACTTAAAGTTGAAGTTCCATTTTGAAAATTTTTGTGTGTAGCTTTGACTCTACTACCCAGTTTAGGTCTGTGCCCCTGCTTTGTTCCTAGGTGTGATGCAAACCTTGAAAGGGTCTGCTTTCAAATCCTGGTTGCATTTGTAGCTGGGTAGCATTTTCTGGTGGGACTTCAGTTCATGGGGATAAAGTAATCCATCTCAATTTCTGAAAACAGTTTGCAAAATTCCCACCTGATTTCTGAATCCAGCCCATCACCTGCATATTTGGATTGAAACCTGGTAAACGTTTTGCCCTACTGTGAATTAAAAGCCTGACACCTCAGCTGGTCTCTGGTTTTTATTTTCCATGCTATAAATAATAATGGTGCTTTTTTAAAAAAAGATTCCCAGTAGCATTGATATCATGTTAATTTTCTTTCCCCCTATTTGCTTTTTCCCTGGTCAAAAATATTTGTGTCTTCAACTGTGAAAACAAAAGTCAACAGAGTCAAAAAGGCGTATGTCCAAGTTAGTACGATCATCTATAACGTTCATCTTTTAGCATAATTTTTAAGCAGTATGGTGCTTCCTTTGAAACACAAATCAGGGATTTTTGATGATTTAGCAAAGTGCACAGTATGGAGGAGTAACTGATAAAAGACTTAGAAGCAGATGTGAGTTAGAATACAAGAAACCTTATGTGTCATGGATAAGTTATTACAGAGATCCTTTGAGGAAAGTGATACACTGTTGATTTTGAAGGTTAGAAATAGCATCCTGCTGTATTTTATACTTTTAGGAACTAATATAGCTGCACAGACTGTGAACTGGTCCCTATTCTTATGGAATAAGTAACATGTCTTTGTAAGTATTACCCGGACCCCCATTTCCCAGGTGGCCTCAGCCATGGGTAACTGCACTGTTCCGATAGGATCAATCTTAATGAAACAGAGCTGACATTTCAGTGTATTTCTTGGAGCAAAGAAAGATGCTTACTGTATGGTTTTTCATGCTGCCTAAAATAATGACCACAGAAAATTCACTCCAGGTGAAGTGAATGATAATAGTTCTTTCTTTCAGCATGTTATTAATTTCTAGCTTCTTACTGAAACAGGAATATATGTAATTTTCAATGTTAATGCTCACAAACTGTGATTCTATCATGCAGATAAGGCTTGACTATTCATAGGCTTTCTCCTTAACCACTTATTCTGTCATGCTAATTTTTGTTCTAGATTTTAGTATGACATTGATTTAGATCATTTTCTTGCCAGATCTTAAAAAAAAAAAAAAAAAAGTGACAGAACTATTCAGAATTTAATGCAGGACTTCATACCTTATGGAGATGAAATTGTGTGACAACTTGTCCCAAGATGTTTGTCAGGTTGAAAAGCTGTGCCACTTCTGGTGGTGATGGTCAAACATTCAGGTACAGCTTAATACTGCTGCAAGGTATGACATTGTTACTTAGATATGCCTTTGGCCCAGGGCTGAAGCTGGGGTTAGCATTTAGAGCTATAGGTAGGTGTAGATAGTCTTTGGGAGATCGGAGCTCCACACTTACATACCTACAGCAGCCCGCTCCATGATAGGAAATCAGTGTAATGTTTCCAAATTACTTACCAGGTTACAGCAGTCCATTCTAGAGGACACAATGCCTGCACTGTGGTGGCTAGAAGAGTCATAGATAAGGAGAAAGGTCTGACATTTCCTAGCCTTTTAAAAGTTGCTGTTTACATTGTTTAAGTGATGGTAAAACAACACTGAAGTTGCACACTGCTCTAAAGAATCCATGAGCAAGTGTCTAACATGCATGAGCTGAGAGAGACATCCTGGGTACTGCTGTCCTGGTCGTAGCTGTGAAGAATTCAAGCCAGCTACTTCTTATTCTAAAATATTGCTTTACCCATTGTGAAATCATTATGATAACACTGCTTCTGACAAAAAACGTTAATTGCTTGGTGTCATATTAGTGGTATCACCATTTTCAGCTTGTCATCAAATTACCATGACCTTATTCGGGAAAGTAGCACTCTTTAGTTTCATATCTAACTTCGGTAGTCATTTTCTTGATATTCTGCCTCACTTAAAAGTCTTCACTGTATTTTTTGCTGGAGTCAGTATGTTTTAATTTTTTTCCTAAACTATTCAGTCACATTGCTAGTTTTATTTAACTTTTGTTGATTTTACTAGAAATGAGGTGTGGCTTGAAGTGTCTTCATTCAAATACACGTTGTTTAAAGGATGGATAGATACCCTTCTGGATGACAGATGTTACAAAGATATAGTACGGTCATATGCCCTAGTAATGTTTCTGAAGATGATTTATCAAGTGATTAGCAGAGCTGTCAGCATTAGCTTATATTTATTTCCTAGTCTAGAAAGCTTTTTTAAAGCCACTGACTTGTCTCTCTAATTCTAAAATAGTAATCTCTACTGGTTCCTGTAGGGAGATAAGGCAGAGATCTCTGCTTCCCAGGAGGTAGTTTTTGAAGTATGAAGGCTTTACCTTTAAAGAACAGTAATGAGAAAAATGTCAGTGGAAAGGATTTTCTAAAGTAAAATTTGAAAAAAATCCATTACAGAAGACATCATGAAATAATCTTTTTGGTGACTTTGTGCTGTAGATATATTTTTTCTTGGAAATATTTGCTTTTTAGTGATTAAAGATATGGTTGGCCATTTGATTAGTTTATGCAGAGTTCTGTTTCATGTGGAACTTTAAGTAGCCTGCTCTTAAAATAATTTGTTAAGGTGATATCTGGATTCCTCATTTGAATTTGTCTTGGAAATAGAATGTTTTCTATATTACTGTCAATAAGCACTTGGACATAAGATCAGTATTAAGAATGCATGAAGATGACTTGTAGTTTCGGATCTGTGTTTGTTGATTTAAAAGAAAAATTGACACAAGTTAAAGAAAATTCTCATAAATTGGAGCTCTTGATATTTTGCTTTAGTAGTTAAACCTCATATACTTTCTCTGGAGGAAGGATTTGAATGGAAATAGATTTTTAGAGGCAAAACAAAACAGGAATTTGTGAATAAAATTAGATTTTTTACTTTTTTTAATGCATTTTATTGCTGGCATTTCCATGCAAACATGAAAATGTGAGAGAAGGGTTTTAACTGGGAATCTAAGAGAGGTTTCGGAAATTGAATTAATCACTCTTCCTTATAATGACAGATTATAGAGGTGGTTTAATCTTACACTGTGAGGGAGTATTCTACTGGCAGGTTCTCATGTGAACAGATCCGACATCCATCTGAGACATTTTTATCGTATTGATTCATTCCCTTGGAAGAAGGCAGGCTTTTACTTATTTTAGAGATGATTCCAAGTGGCTTGTCGAGATTACATCTTGTATGTGAATTTTAGCTGGGATTATGTTACATGGGAGTGACAATTTTTAATAGGCATGGTTCAGGTGGTATTGCAGAAAATGAGCAGCTCAGCTTAATGGAGAAAGCTAACATATACACGTGTAGCAAGCAGCTCTAGGGGAAATCTGTAGCTAATGTACTTGAATAGTGCATGTGTACATAAAAAGTAATATAAAAAAAAATTACAGCTGATTTATGTTCTTAGAGAACAGGCAGTTGTATATAAACCACCCTCATGTCTGGGGTACTTCACAACCAAGTGGCAGCTCAGATCATTTTGAAAAGCGTGTGCATTGATGGACAAAAGAGAATAAATAATTTCTGAGCCAAACTTGACTAATGCTTAGTAGTGCTATGACACTTGGTCCCATCCTGACAGACTTCAGGCTTAAATAAAAATTTTACATAAAGCTTAGAAATTCATATTTTGTATAAATTTTCCACTGTGTTTTATCATGACTAGATTTTTACTGAAGATGACATCCCTGCTTGAAGCAGCGCTAACTTCAAAGTTGGATCAGATTACTCAGACCCTTGTTTGGACTGAGATTTTTTTTTTTTTTTTTTTACTGAGACCTCAGGGTATATGGTCACTGAAATATATGGAAACATATAAACATGTAGTACGGAAATAAGAATAATTTATGTATTTGTCTACCTGCATTTCATGCAAGCAAGGATGAAGCACGGATGTTGTGGAGATGATCATAAACTACCAGATGTAACTGAAAGGTCTTTGCTGACATCACAAGTTCTGTGTAAATGATCCTTCTCAGCAGGAGGACCTGGAGCTTGTATCAAGGAGACTTTAATTCATCAGCAGTCAGTCAGGAACATAGAAGTTAAGAATCAAACTTACCTGCATATCTAGAGATCATTAAATGCACTTTTTCTGTATGAGATTGAACTGCTGTGAAAGGAACTTGGCACATACATTCCTGGTGACTCCACCAGTGCCAATACACTTTGGTATGTGAATTTATTAGAGCAGTCAGGAGAACCCTATGAATGGACCTCTTTTCTATATTTGGAAACCCCGAATCTTGTCTTCTCTGCCTTGATTTCTCCCTTTAGGTTACTAGTAACACTGTACTGGCCATCTATATAGTACTTCTCACTGGCTATTAAGAACTCAGATGATAGTAACAAATTTAAAGTTAGCCAGCTGTTTCCTTTTCCTTTAAACAGCTCACTAACATGAGGTCTTTGCATTTTACCTACATAACCAGTTCTTTAAAGGTCAAATACAAATTCACCCTGTAATGTCTTTACTGATTCAGCATAACGAAAATGGAGTGTTCCCATCATTGCAGGCTATAAATCATACAGACTGTTCTTTCTTTGGATAGATTTCAGTTGTCATTTCTTATATATAGCACTTGAAAAATTATTTCTAGCCAGAAGTTGAACTTCTGTAACAATGTGACTATTCATTAGACATGATATTTCCTGGATATCAGAAGAGTATCTGCAATAGCCTTTTATCAGAGAAGATAAGATTCCTTCTTTCCCTGTGACTGAGCCAACCCCAGCAAGGAGCAAATAGGGGAGTTCTGTAAGAGAGTTTTGTATCCTGTTGCAGGTAGTTAAGTCAATTGCTTTTCATTTGGTGTTAATAAAACATTTTGTTCGGTTGCAGTTTAATTGCTAGCAACAGATGTCTTTACCTAGAAATGCATTAAATATTTTAATGTTTAAATTTATTAAATATGCTTACAACTGAATTAGCATTGGATTTAAATATGCATTATTTTAAACACATAGAAAGTGAAATTGCTGGTGTTTTCCATTTTTCACAACTAGACAATCATAAATATGTACAGTGAAAACTGAGTGACACAATGAGTGAAGTCAAAGTTGATGGAAATATAATTAGTTCTACATAATAGGCCATACCAATTGTAGAAAAAAGGATTTGAAACTTAAACAATCCAAAAATATATAACTAAGTGACAGCCATTGGTCTGCTGTAATTTACATTCCGAAAGGTGATCTACACTTTAAAGCCTGGTTCCTCCAGTGTTCAATAAAAACAATAGAAGTCACAATAAACTCTCTGGCTTGCCGTGACAATCCCCTAACATGGAAGAGAAAAAGGCTTTTGAGATGATGCAAACTAAGAAGCATTTCATTATGACACTGAATTTTATAAGTCTTCCAAATAACAAAAGGTCTTTTAGAATAAAATACATTTTGCACAGATTTCTTTATTCATTGATTCTTTTCTCCTAATCTGACAAACAGTTTCTAGTCAGATTTTAGAAGTTTAAAAATAGTCTTGAAAATTATGGTTAAATTGCTTTGCTTAGATGTGTAAAAGAGTGAGCCCCACACTCACCTGATGGTACTTGGCAAGTCTGTAGGCATGGATTTTGCATCAGATTATTCCATGTGTTCTTACAAGAGAAGGGCCAAATGTGTTTTTTTTTAAAGTGCTTTGATATACGCATTGTTTTCTTATTAATGAATCTTTCCCCAATGCTTATATTCAAATCATGTATGTATATTACATGTATGCATAACTATTTTTAATGGTTAGTATCTGAGCGGAATGTTACAGAGACAAAATTTGGGGGAAAAAAAAATCACAGTAGAAAACGTCAGCAGAAATTAGTGGGCTTCATCCATAATACACTGGTGCCAGCAGCACGAGAAGGCAGGTTCTGTTAGGCAGGTGTCAGTTGCCAGCAAGAAAAGCAGAGGGTCACAGGCATATCTATTGTAACTGGCTGTGGATGGTAGTGTGTGCACAACCATATCAAATGCATTTACAGTGCACAAAGCATGTCCTATGTCTTCTATTACGCCACATATTTTTCAATTCTTTCATTGCTATCTATTCCACTATCCCCTTCAAGCTATTTAAAGATCCTGTACTACTTTCAGGATAAAAATCAATCTATACCTACCTTGCAAATACCTCTCTGTGCATAGGTTGTAGTTAAGTCTGGATGGAGCTTTATCTGGGTTGATTTAAATCTCATTTCTTATTCTTAAGGTGTCCCTTATGCCAGTTTATACTTCTAGATGCCATCTACATTCACCTCCACTCAGTGTGTAAATAACACTCTTCATTGTGTCTGAATGTAGCAACAGTGCAAAGATGTCTGAAGTAGCATAAGTGAGTTTAATCATAATATTGAGGGATAGAAGAAGAAGAACTCTCAGGAACATGTGTGTTAAAATGTGGACGAAGGGAGGGTGTTCACTTTACATTTTCTTTCACATATTTAGTTGCAAGATGCTGTCAGCACAAATTCTACTTCACTGTGGTTGGGTGGACAAAAATTAAATGCCTCTTCCTTTTTTCCCCCTATATTTTCCACTGTCTCTTCTAAAATCTGATATTCAACCCTAGTATAATTATACTGAAGTTAATTTGGTACACTATTTCAGTATTTGGATGTATGAGAAAAACTGCAAACTTTAGTTACTCTGCCATAGGTTCCTTGTCATAGAATCCTAGAATGGTTTGGGTTGGAAAGAACCTTCAAAGATCTTCTTGTCATTGTCCCCCATGATGGGCAGGGACATTATCTCCCCTCCACCATCTTTCTCTTCAGTTACAATCTGTTCATTTTACAAGCCCCCTTTTACGTACCGGAGTTAGTGTCTGTGTGTGTGCCTCCCACAGTACCACATTTCATGTCAATTCTCCCCTGAGAGGTTCCTCCGAGCGTAACATTATTTTGATCTGAAGTGTTTTCAGTTGAAACCTCTACAAAATTATGGTAAAATTTATGGTAAAAATCTTTCCATCCATTGTCATAGTTGGTAACTGCCAGAACATCAAACAAAGCTGCAAATGTCATGGTACTCATGTTTCCTTAGAGCACTCTTCCTTTAGGCCTAGGGAACCATAATAATTCGTGCACCTGTGATGTGCTGACCCTAACTCAACTGGGCTGTCACTAGCACCCAGCTAAAATATCTGTGTCCTGGAAGTCGACCCTTGAAGTCAAGGCTGCTGGGTCCTTTGGCAGAGCTTCTTTCTACCAGGGCGCTGTTCAGTTAGGTTGTGGGTATCCATGCAGTACAGGTGTGTTCCTCTTCCACACATATGGCAGGAGAATTCTTCCTGGTGCCTCCATGGAAGGAGTTACAATTTCTGCTTTTAGAATCTGAACATTCCCTCAATTAAATGACTTTTTGGAAAGGCACAAATTACTTGGACATTGCAGTAAACAAACAAGCTTGCACATTATTTCATATTCTTATATCATTGTTAGTTCTCATATATTATTTCATATGCCCTATAGATTAATTTGATTATTTTAGTATTAGTATCACTTGCCTTTCATTAATTTAATTTTACCAGTGGCAAGCAGGTTAGAAAAATAAATAAATGGAATGAAGGATCACTGCCAGGATAGGTCAAATTTTAGGCCTTCCGGTTCTTGATCTGTCACTTTAAAAAAAAAAACAAACCAGAACTAAAACCACCACCCTATAATTCTGTGAAGACATTACAGTCTATTAAGTTAACAGTGTAAATGTTTATTTAAAGAATAGATTTTTTAAAAAAAACTTGTCACTGGCCCAGTGTGATAAATAATCAGGCTGGATTAATTTTAAAACTGTATCCAGCCATGAAGCCGTAGGTCATAAGAAGTTTATGTGAAGAATGCAAAGCTGTAATCTCAGGCACTTGCACTGTGGAGCTTACTAGCTGTAGGATCTAGCCCTTACCAAGTTTTGAGTGGATTTTGTCATATATGCAATTGGAAGTGCTTCAAAAGCATTAACATTAGCACTTTAGTTGAAATTAAGTGTTGCATGTGCCAAATTGTCTTCCTGTTTTCAACATTTTTCCTAACTTAATTTGGCAGTAAGAAGACATACAGGGCACACTGTATAGCTGTCGCTACCCAGAAGAGATGAAATTAGGGGAAAGGAGTGGTTGGCCTTTAACATTTGGATTGTAGCTGATGTGATTAAATAAAATGTAGAACTACTGATATTAAAACAAGGACTCACTCTGTAGAATAGTATGAGTCTGACTCGGTGTCTGGTGGGAACATAAGTGCAAAGTGCCTGGAAGGGAATGGAATGAAATGTTCTCCTTCTCCTGGAGGGCCGCTGAAATGGACCCTGTCTTAAAGCAGTTAGACCAGTGTCATTCCTGAGCTTTAGAAAACCCAGCTGCATTTGTTCTTTAAAAAGAAAGGGCACTGGTTTTGTATATCTCAATCCAAGTTTCACAAGCTCAGAGGCTCTATTGAAAAGTGCAGTACCCTGTCCTACTGTAGGTAACTTCACCAATCAGAGTACTAACTGTGGTTAGTTACGCAGTTATGTGTATGTATAAAGACACAGTTATATTATATGGAGAAGCAGAAAGATGATGTGTGCTTTTCAGTAGTTGAGGAATACAGACATACAGTAGCATTTCAGCTCCTTCTAAAGGGAGTGTAAACTTTTTTTCTGTAACAATAATTGTCTACTGAGTCCTTACATGTTCTAGATTGTTTTTTCTCATAGTTGTATGTGATGGGGAATTTGAAAGACTGGGAGCTAGGAACATGAATTCTTTCAAATCCTCTCTTAAAAACCAAATTGAAGAAGACTACCCCTTTTCTCTCTACCCCCAAAGAGCGATTTATTTATGGGAAAACAAACATGTCAGTGTTCCACTGTGGACTGTATCACCACTTGAAGTTTTATGTGCCTCAATTGTTGTGTTTTCAGATTGTAAGCCCCAAGGGGCAGGGACCATGTCTTCTTTTGTTTGTACAGCACTGAGCCTACTGTCAGCACTCTATAAATAAGAAGTAATTACAGTGTTATGCACCCATGTATTTTGAAAGCTTGGGTCTGCTCCTGTTGAAATCCAAGGAAATTTTTCCCTCTTATTTCAGGGACAAAGGATAACATACTGTATTAGCTGGCTGAATTTGTTTTACATTGGGGGGGATGTTTATGCGAGGAAAATAGACTAAAAACTATACTGCATCCTTTTCAACCAATGTGCTTTATTATATGAAGCTGTATTTTGGTTATGTTAAATGAATATATAGGAGGTGTTGTGATTAAAAATACTGTTTCAAAAGATGATAACCAGCTTTCCAAAGCTAACAACTCAGCTTATTAATGCGATAGTAAAATAAGAAATGAAACTGCTACCAACTATGGAAAATTGTAATTAGAATGGAAAATTCCATCATTCTACTCAGTAGACACAAAGGTTTTTCTGAGTGCAAGGAGAGCAGAGAATACTAGAACAAGAATGGGAAACCTGTTTTGAGCTACCATGTAATCTGAAAGGCACACCATTTTTTTAATATATGTGAAACATACTTTAATGCTGAGACCTTGTGTGCTAAGGTTCTGCCTGAAGTGAAGTTTTACGGCCAATTTATAAGGTCTTGCAAACAGGGGTTTACAGTGGAAACAGTGACTCTTACCTTAATTGTAGCAATGTCAATAGCATTGCTGTAATGAGCATCTGGCTACATTCCATCTGTTGACCACACCAATGGGTTTTGTGCATCATAAAAGAAGTGTTTCCCCTCCATATTTGATTTTCCACATGTCAATCCCTCCTACGCACTCCAGCCCTTTCAGTTTATTAGAATCCCAACATGTGAGCTGTGTGAAGGAGATGGGTGTTTGCTCACGTGATAGAAACAGTGAGGCCCATGCAGGCCTTGTAGCGTGCTTTCTTCAGCTGAATGACTTGCCCTTGTCACTTCCCCACTGCCATCTCAGTCACACTGGGTACACACAGTTGATTAGCCTGTCATTAGCTGCATGTGGCATATTAGGTTATGGATTTGGAGAGAGGAAGCAGCACCGTGCTGTAAATGCATGAGGTCTTGCAGCAGGAGAGCATGAGATGAGGCCAAAAGAATGAATGTCGTGTTTAGCACATGAGACTTGGCAGATATAGTTACTGGCATGTGTTTGGGGGAAGCTTAGATTTGTATTTGTACAAGGGAAAAATTATGCATTTAAAAATGTTACCAAAACCAAACTGCATAATTTTAAATGAATGCTGGGCAATTTCATTTCTAAGTCACTGTATTAGGTTTTTTAATCAGAGCAAGAACTGAATGAATGCACCTACTAAAGCAGCTAAAGAATTTGGAATTAAATATCTTTTGCATGAAATACAAATAAAATCATTTTGTGTGAAGCAAATGTTGCCCAGATGTGCATGTAAGGTTTCACAGCAGTACATACAGCTGCTCTTGTTCTTTGAAGGTAAATCTATTACTAGAACTTTTAATGGGTGATCTAATCTCTTCTGATATCAATGGCTCTTCCATCTCTGCCAAAGCGAGATGCTATGAATATCCAAGCCATTTAACACAATGACGAACTTACCACTTTTAACTTGTCAGTGTTTGGGGCCTGGTGCACTTCTTCCAGGAACAGAGACAATTAATAGTGAACTGTCTTTGTTACAGGCCAATATATCTGTATTCTAAAATACATGGTTTGTTTTTTCCTGAGCACAGAATAAATAAAGTAGAAGTGCCACACCCACTTGATGTCCTATCCTGGTTTTGGCATTTGGCAGCATTCAGTCCACACAGCTATCCAGTATCGGAGTTTCTCTCACTGTGCTTTAATTTCTCCTCCATATCATTCCTGTGCTGGTTTTGCTGCTCCTCTATCATGTATGTGCACTCAAAACACCGGTCACTGAAACATCTCTCCTTTTTTCCAATATGCACCCTTGCATTTTTTGCATACTCTGGAGATTGTCCCAAACCTTTCCTAGGTCCACTGTCTAAAATGTAAGACAATCTTCAGGATCATAAGCTTTGGTAGCATGTTGCCCAAGCACCTCCTGTTAGCTTGTGTGTCAGGTTTTCATAGGAAGCTCTGGAGCCCTTTAGAAAACTTAATGCTGACGTGCCTGAAGATACATATTACAGTCGTGTTATATACGTAGTGATTGCTATTTTTATACTATAAACATATCAGTTTTGGCCCTGAGTCTCTGTTAAATTTAGTACAAAATATGAATATATTTTATCAACACTTTTAACCTAATTAGGTTTCTAAATGGTAGTCTTTAGGTCTTTGGGAATTCATTGTGCATCAAAATATTGCTGTAGCTTTATTCTCAAGGACTATTCCGTATTTTCTATCTTCATACCTGCTTGCTTTCTGTAGAGTACCTGCTATTAATGCAGTAGAAAAAACAGAGTCCCAAGTTTGAGGATGAAAGCTGGTCAGTAAACTTTGTCTTTGAGGTGCTCAGAAAAATATGCAATAAATTAGAATGTTTTAGGCCTGTCTCATTTGGGATTTCAAATCTCCAATAAGAAACTGGCTCTCTACCATGTAGACCCAATATTCCAGGACACAATGCCATTCCCTCCTTGGCTGCATCAGGAAGTCAAACCTTTATTGCTAGTATACTCTACTTGTTCCTCCAATAACTTTGCACTTTCTCTCGTTTCCTCCAGGTGAGGGGCAGCTATGTCCAAATCTATAAACTCACCACCATGCCACCCTTTAAATCACTAACAATTATCCTTAAAGGCTATTAACTTCTGTCTGACAGAAGAGGGGCAAGTGACAAGCAAAGCTGAAAAACAGTAATGCAAATCAGGGCTGTGTCTACCTCTTCATCTCACCTTTATTTGTTTCTTTGTATTTTTATACCAAGTTGTGAAAATTCTGGACAAAAGGTATTCATACTGTGAATAGCATGATGGGACTTAAGTCCTTGAATGGCTAATAGGTACAATTGTAATAGAAATCAATAATTCTGAGTGTTATGAGCAGTGTCATTCTGAATTTTCACGTTCAGTACATCACAGGACATGTCACAAATCAGGAAATGTGTACTTAGGGAAGCTTGCTGAAAGCAGTTCTCTAAAATAGTAGTTCTTGGGCATTCTTGTGCAGACCTTTTTGGGGGGCAGGGGAAGCTTTGCCCCACAATTTGTTAGGATTGTGACAGGGTTTGGAGAGCTGGGTAAGCTTCACGCTCACCCTTACAGCTGTTGCATTCTCTTGCTCTGAAGTGGGTGATGTCCCACCTTCCTTAGAAAGTTTAAATTACTGTTAATTTGAACTGCATGGGGCAAATACATGCTCAATCTGAGTATCTCTTCCAGAAGCCATCATTACCTGATGTACTTCACTTTTTGCATGTAGGAGTACAAATGGTATTATTTCTAAAAGTGTAAATTGCTAGGATTGATACGTAGTTTTGCTGTTGAGGATTTTTGTCTCTGAAAGATAGTTTCTTTGCTTTTCTTGTTCATAGCAAGAAGATCTGTAATTTGTCTGTTTTAGGCACACTAAATGTTTGCTCACAACAGAAGATAAGACAGTCTTTATCTAATAAACATTAGCAGGAGTACTAATTCTTGAAATGTCAGAGGAATACTATAATCATAGCTGTCATTCTTTATACAGACAGTGGTGAATTATTCCTCTCAGTGAGGGTAGCTGCTCAATGGAAAATGTGAAGACAGGAAAGGACTATTGAAACAAGCGGCAGATCTCAGTCAGTTGAGGTCCACAACTTAACTAACATTCCTTGGCTTTGTTGCGTGCACTACAACTGTGTAGTTGTAACAGAGCTATTAATGTGTAGTTTACATTACTGAGCATGTTACTGAGTCACGGATCATTTTGTGCCTCCTCTAGTGATGTCTCCCACAAAGTATTTGATGTGGGAAAAGTTTCCAGAATTCAGGAGTGGAAAAGTTTTTTTTTGTTTCAATTTGTTACTGTGCCTGCCTCATAACTGATGATAATGGCTCTGAGAATATAGGGAGCTAACCAGGCATGGCAGGAGTGCAAGTGACTGAGAAGCTTAGTGCCTGAAAGTGTTCCACAGACCTTACCTGATCATTTGCTTTGTAAACCAATCTGTGGCTGTTGCTTTTCCTTTCACCTTATACTTAAAGAAAAAAAAAAGTCTTCCAAGCCAATGATCAAAACCAAAACATGAAAAAAGGATGAAGACATACATGTAATGTGCATCATATTGATTTATAAGATGGTTTGTGTGCTTAGAGAGAATTAAAAAACATAATATTTTTGTGTATAGTGGCTCTCATCTTCCTTGTTTTAAGTGTGTGGAATGGTACTGTATATATGGTGTTTGGATCCTTACTGTAACATACCTCAGTCAATTATTTTTTTTTTTGCTCCTTAAAGGTCTTAGGGGTAGCAGTTCAAAGTTGGGTTATTTATTTATTTGCTTGTTTTCCTTGAGGTACTCAGAGAGGGTAAGTATCCAAAGAATCAAAGACTTAAAAGATGCTTATTCTCATAGCCAAAGGTTTTGGAATCTTTAAGGACAGAGTTGATATATCTGTTGGAACAACAATAAAGAAATTTTATTTGATTAGAGCCAAAATATTTTTCAAATGTGGGTAATTAAATTGAGTCCATAAAGAAGCTAGGATATTAATATCAAGGGTGGATATTTCAACATTAGGAGAAGCCGGCTTGTAAGATTCATAATTAGGAATGTGATTAAAAACTAGCGTAGCTATACCTTTACCCCACACACTGTCATAATTTCAATCATAAGCAATACACAATTGGGGCATGCCAGTGGCTTTTTTGTATTTTACTTTATAAGTATTTTCAGTATATTATGAGTATTGCTATAGTTGACTATTAATCTATTAATAACAGGCAAAGTTTTAATGCATTTAATAACTTCTAGTGTTTCATCACATCATTCAGACATCCATACTCTTATTTCTTATTTAGTTTTATTCTTAACTCTTCAAGTTTTTTCCTGATGTATTTATCCTGGTCATTTGACATGCAGCAGCCAGAAACTCGGGAGTAAGTTGGGATTTGCTTGTACTTGAAATAATTCTTGAAGGTTCCATTTTGTCTGATTTTGTCTCATGAGAAAAAAAGAAGATATGATTGTTGTGCTTCTTCAGTTTATTTTTTACCTCTTCTCAGGTAAGTGTATAGGTTCAAACAGTGGATAAATAACCAATGTTTGCGGTAGTTCTGAACTAATGTTTCTAACCTAGAAGATTCTGGTTTTTAGTCATTTTTATGATGTGACATGCTTTCTCAGTTTTTGTCACTTTAACATTCTAGTACCTCTTTTGGCCCACATCTGCATATGGATACATTTTTTAAAATATTGTCGGCAATTCCATTTTGTCAGATAACTTATATGACGATACGTGACAAGCTGAGGAAGTTATCAAGACCATTCAGAGCAAAGATAGTGACAATATGCTGGGAGGTAAACTTGAGAAATGGCGAATAAATATCTGGATCTTGGAATGAGTCATGGGCAGTAAAAATAATTTTAACAAAGTAAGCCAGTTAAAAATGGAGGCGAAGACAAATTTGTAACAAAGAAAGCCTCATGGATATGAGGCTTTTTCCAGTGATATTTTGCAAAGTGAGAGCAGGAACAGAGAAAGTGGAAATTAGAAATACGACTCCCGCAGTGTGCAGAAGTAGAAGGAGTCTGATGAGTGAAGAATATAAAGCAAACAAAACTAACAGTCATGACTGTAGAGGAAAACAGGGGATGAAGCACTTAGAAGCCACTATCATGACATTCAGGGATTGAAAATTGCAAATAGCCACTTAGAATGACTGGAAACTTGTGATGGAACTAATTATAGCGTATATTTCACACCAAAAAAAAACACAGGACAGATGAGAGAGCAATTTGTAACAGGGAAGACAATTAAACCTCAAAACATTGTGGTGGGTTCTGTCATTCTGAAACCTTCATTTAAGGTGCAGTGTTCCAGCCAAACAAAAAATTCTGGATCTGTTGCAGGAATCACTCTATCCCAGCCGAAACCAGGACAATTATGCAGAATGTCATGCGGGCCTTTGGCTTTATTAGCTATTTTCTCATGGCTTTAACCATGAGGGAAATTATACAAACCAAAAGACCTGGAGAAGTGTTAAGAATTTCATTATAAAGTAAGGAAGATGTAACTTGCTAACCACCTGCACTCTGCTGTCCTCCAAGATCAAGACTTTCCTCTGGAAGCTCATGCACAAATACATACTCAATATTTAGTTTTAACACACCTTTAGTTTTAACACACCTTTTCATACTGCCTTTAATAGCAAGTATATAAGGGAGTTGTGACTAATTCTGCAGTTGTGGCTAATTCTAATTTCATTTAGAATTAGCAGGTAATCTGAAAAGATTTGGAACACTATGGTTAAATGACTGCTGCAGTCCCTTTTTTGCCTCGGAAGGTATGAACCTAAGGGGAGAACAGACGGTGTGTGTGATATAGGAGAAAGAGCAGAGGAGTGAGAAGAAAACGTAGTTGCTCAGTTGCAGCTCTGTAGCGGCAGGTAGATAAAGCAGTGTCTGACATATTGTATTCTGAAAGGAAAAGGAGGAGCAGTGAAAGCCCAACGACCACACTTTGTTCTGATCTCAGATACTTGGCATATAGAAGAAGTTAATCTGCACAGGCATGACAGTGGAGAAAGTGATTGAAGCGCAGCCTTATTTTCTTCAGGTAGGCCTCTGTACAAATTTTGTGGCATAATTTTTATCCCAGAATTAAAAAACAGTTGAATGCATTCCTAGTCAGTAGGAGATCAGTTTGTGTAATGAAAGAGCTTTCATGCTGTAATACTTCAGTTGGTCTCTACTAGTGCTAAAGAGGTAATTATCACTCACTGTTTTCCCAGTTGACAACCAAGGGGGTCGAAAATACTTTGTCTGTCTCATAATGTGCTTAACTAGCTTGCAGTGAAGTTGCACATCATGGTTCGTTGACCCTTGAATTTTTTTCAGGACCTGAAGTGGCTGGTTTAGTGACTAGCAGTAATGTAGCAGTGCAGATCAGCAGCAGATAATTTAGTCTGATCTTGTTTGATTTTATGGGTCTCCTAAAAACTTTGTTTCCACATACTTAGCAGCTTAACGGACAGACATATGATTTCAAGCTGCTAAACTTCAAGGACTGTTGTAGAAGGGGCAAGAATGCATGGTGGAGGAAAAAAGGGTAGGATTAATGCTGGGAAAGAATTTGACTCTGGTTTATACTCTGTTGCCTTTCATTTTTAGACATGTCTACACTGAATATTATACATTTCTGCATCTGTTTGTGGTACAAAGAAACAGAAATGAGATGAATAAATTTTAATAAATAAAATGTTTTCAGATGTATATAGTTCTTCATGTTCCTTTAAGAGGAAAAGAGAAAGTTCTTTACAATTCTAAATATAACTTAATATCTACAACTAAGGGATTCTTGAAGTTGTTATTTAAAAGTAATCTTTGTAGAAATAAAGGTGCACCTTTCAAATATTTAATTAATGTAGAATTTCAGTGGGACAATGAATCCTGGACTTAGCTGGGGTTTCAGACTGTGTTGATCTTGAGGTGTAAATGAATGGATTAAAATGTGGTTTGGGCTTTTTACCTCTAAAATGAAAAAAACCCAAAGCTTTTTTCATTTTACTTCATTCATAGAGTTAAAAAAAAAGCCAATGTCTTATGCTTATACTCCTTACACAAATGGAATTCTGATGCAGAAATTAATAGGATAAAAATTAAGGAAAAACGCAGTATACTAGCAAAGTTATCCTCCATACGCCATCATCCTGGGGAACCAACAGTTTTGAATTTTATGTGAGGCATTAATTTAATGAGGTTAAATTTTCATAGCATTCCTATAGAGTAAAATATACAGTATCTTAGCAAAAGAACAGTCATTCCCAAGAGCCCAAGGAAGATAAAATGTGTTTGTATTCTTATGAATGGTCCTTGTCCTAAAAAATTAAGGCAATACACATGCTGAGTTCAACAGACATTGCAGACAACCATTTTTTTTGTTAGCAAATAAATCTGATTTTAAAATATCTTATATTTTAATTTTATAATTATATGTTAAAAACTGCAAATTCTTGTATTTCAGATGGCTGTGATTGCTCTCATTTCTTCTACTTGATTTTTCTCATCTTGTATTAAGCATTCACAGTCAATAAAGTAAATAATAGCAGGTGACCATTATTTTAATTTTAGACAGGATTAAGTTGAATCAAATTTAATGGTGGGATGTGTGTAGAAGGAGCCAAAATACTCTAACAGAGTTCTATCTGGTATTAACCAGGGATCACAGGGTCTCACTTTTATGTGCCTAAAAGTTTGATATATTTATGGAGTGTAGGATAGTGGATAGTTTCCTTTTAGTTTTTTTTACAGTTAGACAAGGTATTACTGGTAGGAGCAGGTATTTCCTATATGCAGAATAGGAAATACTGCTAATACAGTTAATAACCCAGCTAACAGAAGAAAAAAATTAAAAGGAAATGCTTTAAGGGCCCTCATGGTACACTGTGGTATTAAACACATGGCAGCCCATGGACTCAAAATAAAATCTTGCAATTTGAGTGTGATGTCACTGGTCAATTATTTGACTGTGGTAGCAATGCTGATAGTGATATCACACCTATGAAAACTGGAATTCATCCAGCTAGGTTTGAAGGTGTGATCTACAATCCATCAATGTCAGTTGAAAGTCAACCATTACCTTTTACATCAAACTATAAAAGCAAGTTTTACCTTCACTGCTGAAGTGTATGGGTGTTGTTCAAGCAGCCCATTCTTTTTAGGTATTACGTTATATAGTTAGTGCATTATGTTCCTCTGAGAGGCCTTTGATTGCATCTTTAATCATAATCAATATCTGGTGTTAATTACTACTACTACTATGTTCTCTTTTTAATAAATTTAAACTTCACAAAATAATTTGAAAGTCGGAACTATTATATTTCTCTTTTGAGAAACTGAACTACAAAGGTGTTATGACCTGTTCATAAATTATTTTGTATTTATCTATTTGTATTGACCTGGTTTGTGGCTAATCGTACCCCTAACTTCATTTTGAACAATAATATTTTACAACATTTTAAAAGCAAAAAATATTTCTGGATTTATTTATTAAGACAGCTTATATATGTTTAATCAGCTCTAAATAGCAACATTCTCTCTGGCAATACTGTAGCTTGAAAAGTGTTATATATCCTTTTTCCTTCTGTTGAATGTTTATGTATACAACAATTTTTTATTCCTATCATGCTGGAAGGGTTTGTTTGTCCTTAGGAAGGAGGGCCCAAAAATTACATCAATATATGAACATTTATATCAATATGGAAATATAATTATGTCAATATATAAAATTATATCAATATAATTTTTTGCAAGGAACTTTTAAAATATTTATTAACCTGTTCTGCTGGGTTTTTTTAACAGAGTTTTTCAGCTGTTTTAACAAATAATTATCAACTAATATTTTCTACATCTTTTTATTTTTATAATTACAGCACTTCAAAATTCCCTTTCTGGTTCCAACAACAGAAAGAAAGAAATTAAATAGGTTATTACAATAAAGCAGTAGTACAGGTTTATTTATCTGCATTATATATTCCCAGTTTATATACCTGCCTAGTATCCTTTCTTCTTATGAAGCTTGTCTGACCTTTCCCATAAAGAAATCCTTTCTTTTAGCTGATAATTTTATCAAATTACTTGGGACACTTGCCAAGTGAGGTATCTGTCTCAAGAGTTTATACTCTGCACAAATGGTTCCATGTGCTTAGCTGAAAAGTCCCAGCTATTTCCAAGACAGAGAATATAAGAAAATAAAAACCCAACAAACTAGTAAACAATAGAAGTGGCAACTTCTTTGAAAAGATTTACTAATCCAGTTGCTTCAAGATGGTGTCCTGAATTTTAGCAGTTTCATAGTATTGATTTCAGGGATGTACTTTTTCTTGTCCAAGTAAATGTTTGTTAAATTTGGTTAACTCAGAAGAATCCTACTTTCCATGAGATCATTAGGTTTTAACAACTGGGATTGCATTTGCAATCAGCTCTGGGGCTGAGGAAGATTTCCTTTATTGTCAGTTTGGGATGGCTTCTGTTGTGCTAGGTCCAGAACTGAAGCTGAGAGGTTGTCTCTCCTGTATCTTCTGTGTCATCTGCCAGTCCATAGCTGGGATTTTTCTCAACGAGTTGATTTGAGGGGGGAGAATGAGATCCAGAGAGGACTGAGACTGATGAAAAACCTTGAGGCAGGAGGAAAAAGCGTTTAGGAGTGTATCTCAATAGAAAAAAAAGGGTAAATCAGCTGCAGGGGTAAGGTAGAGCTGAGGTAGCTGTGTAAACAGGTGAGAATAACCATTGGTGGCTCAGGAGACAAGGAGAAACACTGGGACCACTAAACTGTGAAGGAGGGGATTGTGAGATGGGGATTGGAGGGCACGGTGGAGGTTGGAGTACGTGAATAAGAACGATTGAATACGGAAGATGGAGGGGAATTTGGAAGTGGCTGAGCAAAATACCTAATGGTAGTAACTGAAGAGAGTCCAGAGAGATGAATATAACTGCAAGTTGACCTAGTAGTGGATGCTGATGCTCAGGTAAATGAATGCAATAATGTCATAATAAAGAATGTGCTAGAAAAGCCTGAATGAAATTAATAGTTTTGTTTTGACAATAGTGTTTGAATAGCATTCAGTTAACCAAGCTTGAAGCTAAGATGCATCAAAAATGTTGGCTAGTTGTTAATGGGCAAGGGCCTGACATCCATTCTGTGTACTGACTGAGGCAAGAGTCCTGGAGAAAAACAAAATATACAGAATTAAGGACTGTATCATAACTAATATCTAATAAGGTGCAAAATTCAAGCTGAGCAGTTAATCTTAATTCTGGAATTTTTGCTTGTTTCAGCTTGTAAACCGATAATGTTGTTATGCCATAGAAGTTTTTTCTGTGTGTTGAATACACATTAAGTAGATTGCATGCAAGATAGTAGATAAACTTCTGGAAATTCATTGTGTAAATTAAAAAAAAAATTGTCGGTGTGTGTCTAGGCTCTAATCACATTATGCAGTTAACATTAAGCTAGGTGACAGAAAGAAAGATCAGCTTCTCAGTATCTTTTTAATCTATTTGTTTGTTCATCACTGCAAGAGGTTGAGAATACAGCAAGAGATCTGCTAAAGGACAAAAGTTTAACATGAATTTCAGTGTTTCATCTTCAGTATGTATACTGGTATCAGTCATCTTGTAATTTTTTTAATAATTGTTTTGTAATCAAATCCATTATTCTGATAAAGGACAGTTTCCTTGAGTGCGCTGCATAACTCAAAAAAGCAAAGTAAATAAATAGGCTTAAAGAGACAGCTGTGTACTTCTATGAAGAGAAAGAGTAACTGAAGCAGTAACTGACAGTTCACTGTGTGCACTAACACCTGGAAATATTGTTAAGGACAGTCAGTGAGGGGGAAAAAAAACAGTGATGCTGAGTTTGAATTCTATAGAAAGAAATAATGATTTTTACTGGATTTTTTTTTAAATCTGTGTTTTCAAGGGGTTTTTTCATTTAATTTTTGAAGTTTTCTTAAGGATTTAAACACAAAGATCTGTTTAAATAAAGACGGCTTTTAGTGGAAGACTGAAAAAAAAAACCCTAATACCACCTAAAAAAGCTTCAAAGTCAGTCTGTCAGGTTCTTTCTGGCAATGCAGCTCTCACATTATCTTTTAATGTTGAAATCAGTTCAAGTCAGTGAAATTTCTTTAATGAACTTTAGGGCACATCTTCAAAGAAACCTGCAATTGAACCTGTGGAAAGGCCAATGCCTTTGAACTATGGAAAAGAAGTTTATCCTAGATTAGCTTGATCTTTTAGTTTAGTCTGCCTTCTAATCTAGTAACAAAGATCTAAGCTTTAAGAATACCCCTGAACTGCAGTGACAACCTAAAAGTAGTGTATTGTTATGGATAAATTCATTACTTCCCTTAGGTATTGGCATTTTACATTTGGAAGGATAGCAAATTTGTTTATTTTGTACTGCGACCATGAACATTCTGGGTCTCCCTGAACACTAGATTTTCTTTAGTTTTGTTACTACCTTATAAATTGAAAGTTTAACTTCATTTCTCTTTTCATTCCGCCTCTAACATTTCACTCTACTTCCATCCAGTTCAGTTTTTCATCACTGAAATGTAGAACAATGTACCTTCAAATGTGAAAGAAATAACAAAATCTGGAACAAATTATGAAGTGATGGAGAAGGGAAAAGCAGAACTGTATGGAACTGAGTACATTAATGCATAGACTCTGATGCACATAAGTCTGTTTTGAAGGACACTTCATTTTTAGTTTGAACTTCTGCTTTTAAATTTTACTGTAATATGATATAACATTTGCTTTGGTGAGTACTTGAGGAACTTTCGGTGTTAACAGTATTCTTTTCTATAGAAATTCCTTTGGATTTCAGATTTTGTACTCTTTCCAGATTAGAATAAGAAAAACATGGAAGAGAAAAACAACACTTGGTGGTTTGCAGCTGGCAATCACAATGCCTCTACTGCTGCTTTTATTTTATTAAGTGGAACAGGTCAATTCAATATCACAGCTGACTGTATTCCTTCTCTGGTCGAAGTGAAAATACAGGTCTAGCAAAAAATGAAGTCACCACTAGTTTCTTCCTTTCGATGATTCTGTGAAATGTATTTTAGTAACCATCTCATTTTGTTGGATCGAGTAGGACAAGAATGGTTATTACTCAGCTGGCAAAGGAAAATATGCCTTTTGTCTATAAATACTGACTTCCATAACTGACATTGTTTGCTTACTTTTAATTATGGATTAATAAGAAATAACACTGTGCAAAAAGTGCAGAAAACCAGAGTTTGATAGAAAATCTCATTCACAATCAGATGAAAAAAATTGTATTTATAAAACTCGATTTTTGAAGAGGGAAGTAGAGAAAAGAAGAATATAAAATGTGGTTGAAGGAACAGAGAGTAATTGAAAATTGAAATTATATATTTATTCAGCATTAAAAATTAAATGATGCTATATTTTTCTATATTGTATGTTATTTTGCGATTAAATCCTTGACCTATTAAAGTCAATGGGAATTTCACCAACAACTTGATCGGCATTGTTTCACCTTTCATCTGTAAGAAGCAGTTTCTGCTTTTTATTATTATTTCAAAACGGTATCCTTTCTTTTATTCTCTCACTCCAGTTTCCTAAGGATTTATAATCTTTTGCATCAAAAGGAAAATTTTTCTTGGTATATACTGTATAGTTGAAATCAAATACCACGCAAAAAGCTAGCTGACCTAATGGGCTGATTCCAGCAGAGCAGACGTTTTGAATCTGGACTTTCTTAGTTATTGAGGGTATAGGATTTTGAATGCTTTTATCCTTTTATTGGTGAATGCACTAAAGTGCATGCAGACAGAGAATGTTAAAGTGGCAGTCAGATAAACTTGTTAAAGCAGTGGGAGTTTTTCCTTTCTTTCTACGTGACTTTATCATCACAGTGGAGTTAAAAGGCAATTAGCCCTTCAGCTCTTTTCTGGCCAGTTTATTGGCATTTTACACACAACTGTTGAATAGACAGTGCCATATTAAAAATTCCAATGAAGCTGGCCTGGGGATAACAGACTCTAAATTTCAGGTTAATGTAGGTTTCCTTGAGAGGAACTATTGCCAAAAAGCTCGAGTAAAATTATCTAAATACTGTACCTATGCTGCATGTACTCATAGCTGATGGAAAATTGTAGTAGTCTTGCTACATGCTGTGTTACATTTCCAGGGAAATATTTTTATAAAGAGTGTTTGATGAAAAAGTTTATTCCTTTAGTAATAACAGGCTACCCACTGTGTTACTTAAGGCAATGAACACAGTGAGTAGAACTAGACGTTTTCATCATAATAACAATTATACTTGCTTTGCATTTCTGTAATTTTCATCTGAGGTCATTAAAACACTTTACAAATATGGTTTGCTTACTTCCTTCAGTATATGAGAAGGTGGGGGAGAGATTATTATGTCAAAGTTTTGACTAAATTTAGTCCAAAATTTGTATTTTTTTTTTTTTTTTAAGAATTGTGAAGGAAATATTGTGGGGGTTTTTCTCATTTCAGTGTCAATAGAAAATCAAACATGTCTTCTGCAGTTCTTGCATCTCGAAATGTTAAGAAACAAAAACTGATGGTAATAATTTTTCATCACTGACAGGAATGAAGTACAGACACAAAACACATAAGCTCACTACTGGAGATTCGGAATTTTCATAGTATTTCTGTTTTAATCTGCTCTTGCCAAAGAAAATGGGAGGTTTTTGATAGACTTGACTGAGACTATTATTGGGTCTTAATGATGCATTCATTGCTTCTCCAAAGAAATTTATTTAATTAAATTTTGTATCTGATTCTAATTTACTGATATTAGAACAGATAATCAGAAATCCATTGAGGTCTGTTTGATTGAAAACCAAGTGGTAAAAACAAACAGTAGATCTGATATTTTTAGCCTGACCATATGCGTTGCTCAAACTCCTCCAGGTTGTATGTCACCTAACTCTGAAATCAGCAAAAAGGCTCCTTATAAGCCCAGCTGATTTTGGGATCAGATCCATTTCAAAATAGGGAGAAAAGCTGGTAGGTTTAAAGAATCAAAAGCCCTGTTTTCACTATTTTTTAGTTTGCATGGTCACTCCAGAGAGGACATTCAGATTTTGTTCAGAGAGTAAGTGATGGATTTATGCTCCAGTGTGTCTTAACAATAAACAAAGCAAACCAAAATGCTTTCCTTTGCTCAGGTATATAAGCTAGCAGCTTTTTCTTTCAGTGCACAACATTATAATTGGAAGTGATCACCAATAACCACAGGTTTATTTTAAATGGTGTAGATCTGTACTTCAGCTGTCACTGTGAAAACTCAAACATTGCTTCTGATACTGACAAGTTATCATTAAAGTTGTCTGTAACTTTTGTCTTTTAATACTGCAAATATATGTTGCAAGTCAACAAAATGGCTTCATTAAATGGACATTACAGTGTAAATCAAAAGTCTGGAAGTTAGGAAGTTCCAGATCTAAAGTAACTCATATAATTTTTATTTTGGTGCCCTTTTTGGTACGTGTTACGGTGCTTTTCAGTTAAGCAGCCATTTACTACCTTTTCTGTAGCACTTCACTGCTGTCCCATGCTTGCTATCTATTATACTAAATACATTTTTGAGTTGCATGTTAAATGGGACAGTGATTGTGGGAGAGATAAACTATAGTGTTATTGATCAACTTATCCCTATCCATTCTCTTGCTACAGATTTCTTACGTGCTAACAAATCATGTAAACCAAAATATAGGTATTGTGTGAACTTCTATTTATTTCAGTCATGGGCTGTCCCAGATGTGTATGTATAGAGCATTCACAGTACCTCAGAGCAATGGAAACACCCCCATTATGGTAGTAAAAGTATCTGGTCATCAGGAGCAAAAGCAGTGCTGAAGCACCAGGAGTGTTTCTGAGTTTTAGGCCATTTCTAACAGTTCTCTGGGCTGCCTAGGCAAAAGTCACTTTTTAACATCTGCAAAATGAGGAAAATAAAATGTACAGTTTTATTTTATAGAGATGTGTCAAAAATAACGTGTTAAAGTCTACACAACTGTATCAAAAACGAAAAGAACTATAAAAACCAAATAACTTTACACAAGTAAGCCTAATGCATTAGAGCAAATGACCAAGACATCTGCAACAACCAAAGACTTTTGAAACTGTGCCCAGTGTCTGTGCACCATCTTTTCCCACACAGATAATAATGCTCTTTTCCTATCACAAAGAAGATGCAGAAAGCAGTTAGTGTTCTAGAGGTATACAGATACGGTGATGAGCAGCACGGAGAAGCCCAGGGAACAAATAGTAGCGCAGTTTCAGGGAGATGCTTAGCAAAGGCTGCACTTTAAAAACTTCAGTAATATTGAAAGGGAACTTCACTCTGTAAGAAACATTTAGCCTGTGAACAGAATGACCCTGAGATCCTAGAGTGAAAAATAATGTGTGATCATTAGTTAGAAATAACCATAATGTGTAGACACCAGGGGGCAGAATTAAGGTTGCAAGGGTAGCTGTAAACCTGGCATTGCCAACCATCTAAAGGGCTATTTATGTTCAAACTCAAACACACTTTTCAATTTGAATATTTGGATGGTATAGAATTTGTTGCAAATAATGTTCTAAGTTTGTGGAAACAAGTGTTTAAATACAGTTGGAAGAGAAGTGAGATTGCTCATATATTAAAAATGTGAATTTAACTAAAAGCTATCTTTAATTAATTTCAGCGAATGTCCAACACATTATTGTTTGTGGATAAATTAATCCAGCTTTCTAAAGAAAAAACACAAACCAAATCCTTTCTTGAAAGTTAGACCTCTTTTTCTTACTTTCTGAACTGCAGAAAATACTGCAGATAACTGCAGCTTTTTATTTCCAACCTGACCTTCCACGTTCTGAAACTAATTTGCCATACTGCTTCTCAAAGTCTGCTCAAGGACTTCCTTTAGCAGAATAATGTGGTTCTTATTAAGTACATCCTATAAGACCCAGGAGGATTGCATGCAAAGGAAATAAGACGGAGACACAAATGAATTTCCATCCTCCAGTCAGATATATGATATTGATGACCAGGATGTATATGAAGGATATTGAAAAGAAGACAAAGAAAAAGAATTAAAGCAAATGTCTGACAAATTGGCTGTCTTCATATGCAAAGATGACAAGTGGTCTATACAACTAAGTAGAAGAGATGTAGGCATCAAGCCAAATAGTTATATAGTCAACAAGTCTCTTTGAATCTCATGGTTATATGTAACCTCTTTTACATAAGGCCTCACTTTAAATTACATCATCATGAAAGACTTAAGAGCCATGAAGTTTTACATGAAAACTGATAGTTTCTCTTAACTCCAAATGTTGTTTTTCACTGCTATGAATTTTATATTTTTACCAGAATACTGAGATATTCTGTTAAAGTGGAACTTCTTTAGGGGCTTCTTTCCCTAGGTTTTAATTAAATGCACCAAAGATAAATAATTGTGAAAATAGCAGCTTTCATTTCCAAGTCTGTTTCTTTCTTCAGTTAAAGTTTTTCTATAAGGTGACAAAATATTTTCACATTAGGATAATTTGATGGAAAAATGCATTGAAGTAGCTTGAATGTACTATAGTCTCTATAATTCCTGATGTTCTGGTTCTAGTGCGTCTTGCCTAACGTAGCTAAACATAGATTTCAGAGGTTTTACAAGATGGGTGGTTGATGAGGAAGATTTACGCTCTATATGTGACTCAGTGCAAGTGTAAATAAGTGAATGGACTCCGGAACTATCACTATTTTTAATTTCGTTCTTCAACAACATGCAGAATTTGGATCATGGAGATTCTAATATGATTTTCCTATTAATCTGTTTTAAACCATGAAATTTGATATTTTCACCATGACTAATCCATGAAATTTGTCAACTTTGTCTGTGATTTACACAAGCTCTATTTATAAAGACAACTTGTTTGAGTCCTAAGGCATGGAATATTATTTCCCAGCATGCTTTTAGTGTCTTTTTACTAATAAGTATAAACAAAATGTGCTCATTGATTATATTATTATTTCAAGATCAGGAGGTAAAACATGAGGAATGTTCAAGAGTATATTCCCCATAGCAGTGTATATGAGTCTTATGCCATTAAGAAGAAAATAACCTATCATATCAGAGTTGGTAAGAATGGTTGTGATCATAAAGTTTACCTAAAATAATTGGATAACTTGCTTGTAGATTAAAAACATATGTGATACTTGTATGTCTTTATGCTGTAGACTTTAGAATTAATTGCTGTCAGCATAAAACAGACCAAACAAAAATAGATTTGCATCAATTCTTTGTAATGGGGAACAAAAAAATCTTGAACGACAGTGAGGATAATTCTATTTTGTATTTGGGGGGAAATGGCTGCACAACGTTCACATACTGGAGTACAATTTACTATATATGGGAAAGAAGAAAGATCCTTTATGTAAATGTAATAACATGCAAGTAATACCTTCAAAAGGAAAGAAAAAAAGTCTCTTGTGTACAGAAATTTAGTCTACTCCAGCTGTCCTCTCTCACTTTGTGGGGGGAAGACATTTGGGGAAAGGCCAAAACGCAGATATTCACAAAGCATCCAATTTTTAGTTCAGCATAATGTCTTAATCAGCTTTTACAGAGCTGCTCTGCTCTGTACCAAACATGCTATAAATGTGCAATACATCCGTACATGTAAATAAGTCATACTCCCTGTGGTGTTGAGAACAAGATGACTACGTATTTCAATAACTGCACAGTGCTGCAGGTAATAGAAAAGCAGCATCGTCTAGTTGTTTTTCAGCTGAGCAGGGGGCTAGAGCTAGAACTGTTGAATACCACGGCTATCTCTATATCATTTCCAGTTCCTGATCATACAGTTATATGAAAGGTCTCCAGAAATCATACACATGAACATCACAGATGGCCAGCTTGTGACAAGATCCGTAGACTGGAGCCAGCTAGATGCAAGAACTTGGCCTGCTCTGTAATCTGGTCTTTCTCCAGAAGAAATGACTGTAGATCTATTTACGTGTCCATCAATTTATCAAAATACAGACATCATCTGTCATATTCCAGCAGTCATGTGATGTGAAATGCCTGTTTTGTGATCAGATGATAGGTGAACTTCTGGTCATGTGCTGAGAAAGGGCTCAGGGAATACAGTCTTCAGGTGTCTTCTGCAAATACCATGATGTTCTCACGTGGTTGCCCAAGCCATGGCAGGGGAACTCTGTGCCCTTGTCCTTCTGGTTGGCCTTTTCTCTGTCCTGCTTCGTTAATCACTATATACTCATGTTCTCAAAGGCACAACTGCCTCTTAATTTCTGGATTAAAAGTCAACTGGATAATTGATAACTGGTGAACTAATAAGGTTTAACCAAATGCCTGTGAGTTTCCAGAAAATACAAAGCCATCCCTGATGAAGAAGTGAATTAAAACCAGCTGCTTACTATCCCTTGTAATATGATTAATCTGAGTATCAAATAAAATTAGCAGTTGGGGAGTTTAAAAAAACAAGCATGGAGGCAGGGGGAAGGATGGGGTGTTTCTTCCTATAAACTGCAGTTCTTCTGTGGACCTTCTAGCTGTATGATGCTGTGAGTGCCAAAGTTTTTACTGCTTCAAAAAGAGATCTGATTAATTCAGGGCAAGGGGGGCAGGGGGAAATCCATCAGAGGCTATTAAATGCCGAGATACTGTTTGCAATGCATAAAATCTATGCTGTGAAGATTGCTTAAGCTGGGAGACTATACCAGGAGCCACCACAAGAGAGAGGGTGCTGTGGTGGATGGACCTGTGGTGTGCTCCGATGTTCTTTAGCTCTCTACCAGGCCTCCTGCAGTTAGCCCACCACTCAGAAATTCTTGTCTCACAATGTTCTAAGAGTCGAGGGGAAGTGTGTCCTCTGCTCCAGGCTGGAATCTGCTCATGACCTAAGAATTACAATTTATTTCAAACTTACTAAAGGTAATTAGTCCAAAAGGATATTTTGTGGAGGACATGGAAGAATTTGGGGAAGATAGATGAATGTTTTACACATAGTGTTTTGCACTTCCCTAGCTAAAAAGCAATTGCATAAATTTTCTCCTGGCTGCTCATAGTATAAGATGAAAAGTAAGTGGAATCTCAGCCTTTTAAAAGATATTTTGAATACAGCGTGAATGAAAAATAGATGTTTAACATGAAAGTGCGATTTTGTAAAATCCCACCAAATTTAGAAATCAAAATGATCTGTTGATCCTTCCTTTCGTTAAGTGCATCATATTTTGATATATATCTCTTTACAAAAGCAATTGTTCTCTTCAGAACCTTAAAACTTCTCTAATACTCTAATACTACTGCTGTAGTATGGAATTTATGAATAATCAATATGTTTACATAGATTCTGTTACTTATTCTATTCTAGATATCCTAGATATTTTGAGCTAATATTTTTACGTATATTTAACCTAATATACATGGAATTGCTAAGGACAGAATTGAAGCTGTGTCAGACTACAAAAGCTTTTGACTTCATCCATTTACTGAAGCATTAAGTAAATGCTCTTGTGTTCTTTGCATTTAGGCTCTTAAAAATTATTGTCTTTATGTTATAAAGGATTCTGTTTTACGTGATTAACATGACACGTTCATATAAGACAAAATGCTCTCCAGTGTAAATTAGGTCTATAGAATTTACCTAAACATTTGTTGAGTATGAAAGTTCTACAGCAAGGCCTTTTCCTAATGCATACATTTATCAGCTAAAATCTTGATTGTTTTGCCTGTATTATGTCACTCACGTCTGGAAAGAACAGCATCCTGCTGTTTGTGAAGCTGATCTCCTGCTGCTATTTAGCCACTCGTAGGATTCTGTCCCAATTCCTCTAATCCACTCTGTTTCAATAGCACCATATTTGGACTCCTTCACACATTCTTTTGCTTCTCTGTTTGGGATGCTCTGTGAGCTGAATTAGAATTTTAATGTTCCGTTCAAAACAGAAGGAATCTCTTTGTTAAATGAAAGTATAAGGAATAATCTCCCCTCCCTTGGATGGAATTTCTACGCGTGCACGATATTATTTTCCTTCAAACTATTGTCCAGAAGTTTGGGGCACTATTTCACTATATGGGTTTACTTTATAAAAATCAGATCCAATTTGAGGTTTAATGTTGCAATAAGGCCTGCTGCCATCTTAAATCGTTTCTTTCCTGTTGTAACTTCTCATTCAGAGTTCAGTGCTCCTTGTTTCCATTATGTCAAAGGCTTACTGATATTTTTTCGCGCTCCTTGTGCAACTCAGGCCTAATTAAAGCAGATAACCAAAAGGACTCCAAAACTGGTGTTAGAAATGACACCAAAACACAAAGCGCACTGTAGATATTTTTGCCTTGCTTGCAAGAAGTCAGCAAAGGTTTGCATATGTATTTTGCCAGTAGCTATTTTCTGATCCCCACATAAAACAAGGTTTAGAGAAAACAACTTAAAGCTTGATTGGTATACCTATATATACATTGTCTGTCACTTTACTTCACAGCTAAGCCTCTTAACTTCAGCGGAATTATTTGTGGTTAAGATAGCAATTGAAAAAAAACAGGACAGCAGAACATGATCCTTTCTAATGTAGAGCTCCTAGGCTTGTACTTGCTTTAAAAATTTTCTTTAGTGAATGGGTTTTAGTTTACTGAAAAATAGAAATGTGGTGGAAACGTGATGCTAATTTCACAAAGAAAGAAGTTCCTCAGACACAATGTAATATTGCATGAGTCTCTGTTGTACAATTTTAAAATTGTTTCAGTGCAGTATATATAGCTTACCTAAGCGTATGAAGAGAATAAAGGCATTATCCAGGTGAAACGTATTTCAATAATTTCATAAAGTGTCTCTCACTTGTACCAAACTTCCCGCACTGGAAAATGTAGAATGTTTTTTAGAGCACGTACCATGTTTGTTTTAGCTGTAGCTTTCTGCAGTCCAGAGTTCCCTCAGTGTGCTGGATTATCATTGGCAGGAGCCACTGCTGCCAGGACCTGATGAGAAACCCCATCTCGTGAATGGAGTTAGGGATGCAAGTGGAAACTGGAAATGACAACGGCTACAGCAGTTTGATAATATGTAAATTGCTATCAAGTTTTACAGCTAGGAACGGAGCAGAGAAGATAACAGAGAAAAAGGGGAAAGAAAAGAATTTCAGAAAGTGAAGGTGAAACAGGGAAAGAGGTAGAGAAGTATGGGAGGAAGCAAAGGAAACCATACTGAAGAAAAGAATTGGGACAAAGGAAAAAGTATTATACGGCCTCCTTTCTCGCTTGCATTTGGCAAGTAATGTATATATATTATTTGTTCACAAATGTGTTAACATTTTTAATGATAGAAACATGAGAAAGACAGACATTTAGAAGTTTTTATCAAGGGACTTATTTTATATAATACAAAATGAAGAGATTTGTAAGTGATCCATCTATGCTATATCAGCTTGAAGACGTGTGATTCTGCTGCTCCTTCTGTTTGTACTTTAAAATTAATTGAAAGCCTCATTGTTTTGTTTAAACTGTGAAAGCTTCCAAGGTCAATGAGTGAGGTAATTGACCTGCCTCTTGTAGGACAAAAATATGTATGTTAAATTGCATAATTAGTTTTAATTACATAATTATGGTGTTTAATGTGTGGGGGTCAAAGGTTACTATTACATTTAGAAGTCATGGCAAGAAACACAAAAATAAGCAACATAGTTTAATTCTGTGTTTCTTTGGGCTTTAAAAAAGGGGTCCACTGTGATCTATCCTTGACCTTGGATATTTGATGATTATAGCAAATAATATATTGCTGTTATACTTTTTGGAATCATAGAGACACCTTTGTAAATGTCTAAGTGACTTTACCAAAGACTTCATTTAGATTTAGAGTACACGAAAGTTAATCAGCAGTGGGAACTCAACTGACAGCAATTTAATCTGATTGGGTAAGGTAATTACATGATTACTGGGAGTGTTTATATATGGACAAGGATATTTTTATTGGAAAAAAACCTAATTGCTTTCTTACTGAGAAGAGAAAAACCAAACAAATTTGTTGTCACAGGTTAAGAGGACATCCTTCATTCCTTGAAATAGCTTCTTTCCATATTTTAGCGACGAAATGAACTCTCAATTCTTTGCAAATTTGCACTGGGATTATATTAAGAGTTCCTCTGTTTCTAAACTAGAAATAATACTGTCATTAACTTTTGTTTAAGAAGCTCATTGCTTACACATTAATTGTGTGACAGCCTAAAGATGTCATGATGCCTGAAATTCATGATCTCTTTTACTGTGTGTAAACACTGTTGCTTAAATACAGGTTGATTTCACCAAACTTAAACCTAAAGGTCCATTATGCTAATGGATATTTCTGGGAAGGAGGGTGTTATTTGTTTTTCCATGATGGTAAATAAAAAAAAGCACTATGTACAAGATAGGTAGATAAAAGATGGTGTTCCTAAACACTAGAAGAAAAAGTCTCACTTTAGGTTCTCTGAATGGTCCTTTAGAAAATGTGCTTTCAGTCTATTGACAATGAGGGGAGTGTTGGGAGATGAATCTTCATTAACAAACATTAACCTCTGTGAATACCTCCCTGAAGTGCACTACAGAGTAGAATCCCATTTGGCTAATAAATAGTGGCTTGCTCCAAAGCCTGTTTAAGTAATGGGCCAGGCCTGGCCTTGGCACTTTGTATGATTGTATTAGACACCAAAAAAAGAAATTGAAACTTGTAAGAATAACTTCCTGTCTCCTCAGTAACTATTGAACACATTCTGCCAATTGAAATGGGATACAGTCCTCTAAAGGCTGACTTCTAAGGAATGAAAAAGTTAATGAACTAAATGTTAAATAAGAAATAAATGAATTTTTGAAATGAACTTCATAATTATGGGAAGAAGATATGTGATTCATTCCATGTTATAAAAATCATTTGTTCTCCCTTTTGCTAATTTTTCCCTAAATAAGTTCTTTAGAAAATATTACAATTTTGAATTGTTTTTCTAAACCAGATGATCCAGTCACTGTTGGAGGCACATAGCCACGGCAAAATCTCATGCTGTACATTGATCACCTGTCCAACCTTTGCCTAGAGTGTGATCCCCAGTTCCTTCAAGAGATCCATCTTTACCTGTCTATAAAGAAGAAGAGGAGGAGGGAGACATCTGGGATATTCAAGTATCAAAGTTTAACACCAGAGCAGGTTGAATCTCCATTTATATTCTTCTCTATATATGTTGCTAGTATTGACTTGGATATTTGGCTGAAGATTTTTTTTCAGTAATTATATAGTATGCTCTGAAGTTTTACCAATATTAAGGCATTTTTGTTTAGACTGCTCATTTACTGTAACTACACATGCATTTTTCGTAGTTCCGTGGTGTGAAATTGAATCCGAAGTCATTCTGCTATTGAGGAAGTTAGCTAATACTGAGCATGCCTGGCAGTCTATACCTGTCTCTTGAACATACGCTGACCACAAAGACCAAAGTGGCTTGTTTAAAACTGTCCAGTGTACTGTAGTTGTACCATTCCAAATTTAGTATGCGCAACTAAATCCAGGTCCCCAGCAAGTACGCTCATTTTCATTCACTTGCTTCAGGCAAGTTAAACTTGCTTCTTTCTCTTCCTCTTCCATTTCCAAGAGGAGTTTGATATCCACAAAACGGATAAGGTTTCACTTACTGTCCTAAGGACTGCCCCTTTAGGGGTCTAGCACAGCCCACACGCAATCCTGGAATATGTCCAACTTGTTTTTTGAGCAGAATGTGAACCTCTGACCTTCTGGGCCTCCGGCAAGAGTGCTGCCTACTGAGCCACCAATACCCAGGCCATCAATAAGTTTTAAATGCCAGTTGCAGACTTCACAGAGATAATGACTTCAGTGTGTAAAGGTTTTGTTGTGGAGGCTGCAGTCTCACATATGGCGTGACAGGGTAAATATGCTAAAACCATAGAGAGCTGTTGCATAACTTGCCTTGATATAACAGTTTTTGTAATATGTTTCAAGGCATGGAATATTATTTAAAGGGACCCTGTTATGTAGGCTTAGGCCCAAAATGAAGCTATTATAAAAAGAATGTTTAGCAAAAACAGAAATATGTCCATGAAATTGTTGGAGTGGGAATTTCAGGGTAAACTTGCTTGGATTTAAACAGTCGCCTGCCTGACATTTCACTGTTTTGCTAGGGAATGAGAACCAGCAAATGAAAATACTCTTAAGTGAGAATTAGAAACTGAAACTGAGCAGAATTAAGATATTAGAAGTCTATTACTATTGTTATAAAGTCTTAAAAATCTTACCACATCCTGAGAAAGATGAGATGAAAAAACATTCCAGATTAGTAATTCAAAGCAGCATTATTGACACAGATAAATAAATGTATTTGCATTTTAATATTATTTTTAACGTGTTCTCAAGTAAGTTCTTCTATTTTATATACTTATAAAGCAAAATTAATATGAAATAAGCTTTAGGTTTTGGGCACATTTCAGTTTTATTGATGTTCTTTATTTAAAATTTAGCATTAAAAGCATACAAAAACCACATTGACGTTTGTGAAATTCAAACTGATAAATGTGATTACACAAAATATTATTTATAGACTTAGATCAAGAAGAAAAATGTAGCCAGATTCAAGCTAAGACTTACATTATGGAAAGGCTGTTAGATAAATTGCATGAACCTTCTATGGAGCAAAGACCAGGAACCCAGGACTCCTTTTTCAAGCTGAGCACCCAGATCACTAGGCTACAGACTCTTGCTCCCTCTTGTGTTCTTTCTCTGGCCCAATGAATCTTGAATTATTTTCTATACAATGATACAGCTTCAATAGGAGAGCTTTAATACATCCCTATCCTCGTCCCAGCATTTAACGCAGCCTGTAGCTTATTGATTAGAACATTCTGCTAGAAGACGTTGCTTTGAGTTCCAGACTGAAAAAGGAATTGCACCTGGGGATTTTGCTTCTGGGATGAGTAGTCCTGCTGCGAGGCTAGAGATGACTGCTGTTCATGTACCATTTTAGAAAGAAATAGCACCTGAAGAATTTTGTAGGAAACCCACCTGGTTGGTATTTATTAGGCTGACTTTGAGAACACCTGTTGGATCAACGTCCTCAGATCATCCATGTAGGGGTGGGCTTCATTTCTAGATGCCAGTCTTAGACATAAGCTGTGTGCTGAGATGTTCAGTCCTGGCCAGGTAGGTAAACTCTGGCTACGCACAGAGATGCAGCTCCTGTGCCTGCCTTATTTTACCATCAAAGACTGTATTGTCTTCAGAGAACAGACATCTCCAGAATGAGATAGGGGCCTTGAGGATCACCATTTTGGCTGAAGGTGCCTAAATTCTCCTCATGTCCCATTTTTAATTCCCATATTTTTAGGGGTGGAATTCGTTTATTTTAATTTAACAGCTCCTTTGAATCTAGAACTGAGGGATTTTATGAACCTGTTTTTCAAACATAAGTTAACTTTAAAAGAATGTTATAATTAAACAAGATGATAGGAATAATTTGTGGTTCAAAAGTGCATTGACAATTACAAACCATAGACAAATGCAGTGCATATTGAAGCTCTAAAAAGTGAAATTGCTTTAAAAGTGTTAATGCTTTTCAGGCATTAATGTATAGCAGTGTGTATTAGATCTGAACTGAGGAATAGTCGACTAAAGTAACTGCATTGTCGTTATGAAACAAATGTTTGTCAAAATTTCTGACTTAATTCCTAGGCTATCATTTCGTTTTTTTCAATACATATGTTTTTATTAAGTCCTGCAGTGCAGGTCCTTATTCATGCAAATCCATTTATCTGCCCCAGTGGAATTATTCTGGTGAGTAAGTCAATGTCTAAGATCAACTAGGATGAGTCTGTTTTTCTTTTTAAGAGAAATACTAATTTTGAAAATGACATCTGTGAATTATTTTTAGTCTGAAGAGCTACAGACAGTATAAAATCAGAACTGAGGATTTCCTTAGCAGTATTTTTATTATTGTTTCTACCTGTTTAAAACACTGGAGAAATAATACGATTCATTACACATTACTTTTCTGGCAGTAGATGTATCACCTAGTTTGGTATCCAAATGTGAACTATTGCTGCTTTGTAATATGGTAAATTGGGGGTGGAGGTGGGAATAAAAACTTATATTCATGATAGGCTGTTGGTTTTAAAAATAAGTCTCTTTCTGCCTTGCTACTGTCTATTTTCATTGCAGTGGAGCTTTTTATATAGTAGGAAGCACTTAGCAGAAGTAGGAAGGATGCAATCCGTATCCTGGTTATTGACTGAGTAGATTTCTGTGCAGTTCATTTGGCAGCATTTATGCTTCCATACACAGAACTTTCACTGTCTCATAATCTGTCTAAAGAAGGGCTCCCATTTGGACAATTTAATGCCATCTCTCCTTTCAGAGTGAACAGAAGTTAAATTGGTAAAGATTGTAAGTCATCGTCATATTAATGATTTGGTGTGCATGGGGACCTACCGGTGTAGGGAACTGCATAGCACAGTGTTGACTTGATTGCTTTAGAGAAGTGGATGTGTGTTTGTATGTTAAAGGGGGGTGCTTAGATACCAGTGTTATGAATTTCAGATAAATAGCTAAAAAACCACTGTAATAATCCACATAATGATAGAAAAGTATAGAAAGGACTGAAAGAAAACTGGAATCAGAAAACTGAGTAGGAAAGTGAAGGAAATGGGAACATTTCTACAGAAGGGAAAATTTTTTAAAGCTAAGAGTTGATAGAGGTAAATTTTGGAGGTGGCTAGAGCTCTTCAAGAATGAATAAATTTTGCATAACTATGCATAAACTATACTACGTGTTTCTAGTTGATTTGAGTCGGTGTAATTTGGGAAGTCCTGCATAAGGCAGTTGAAATAATTAAAAGTTGTGATCAATAAGCATCTTGATAGAGTCAGATAATAGTCAAATGTAAGACAAGCTATAGAAATGCAAAACAGACCTGTAGTTCGAATCACATGAAAATTAGTATTTAATTTGGGAACAGCATTTTCAAGACTACAGATAGGAAGGGTAAAAAGAAATCACAGTAAAGATGGCTCATGGTAGTTAAAGCTCAGATTAAAGGCCTTATCCTCACAGGTATAAAAATTGTCAACTGCATTGTCAGTTACCAAAAAAAAAAAAAAAGTAACATGAATGCTGTTGTGATTTCCCTTTATAATTTTAAATGAAAACCTTTTTCATTTTATTGCATATTTTGATATTTTTCTGTTATATGAGAGGTTCGTTGATTGATGATTAGTAGCAATGATCCCCCTGCCTTAAATCACTTGATAGCTTGAAAGATTGCATGGCCTGGTCTCATTGTCTTTAGTGTTGCTACAAATGAAAAAAAGACTGTTTACAAATGTCTGAAACTTATTTGCATTTGCTCTTGGAAATAATGAAGCTGCTAGGGAAATTTTCAGGTTAACGGATATTTTGATAGGAATTGTTGCTTTATTGAACCTGAAACAACTCTCATATCAAGGGTAGTTTAAAGAAACCTCCCTTAGGAAGCTTTAATTTCAAATAGCAAATAACTAATTTATTGAAAATAGAACTGCTCAACAAGAAACCTTGAGAGAAATCTGCATTAAAATACCCGAAGCCTAATAGTTAGGGCATTATCCTTTAAGACATGTGACTTTGGTTCAATTTCCTTTTCTGAATCCAGCTGAATAGAGACTTAAACCCAGCTGAATATCTAATGCATCCAAGGCAACTGTCATTACCACTGGACTATTGTCTGTAATAGGTTGGGTATCTCTGCTTTTGTGGAAATTCTGAAAGGATTTGTCCTAATACTAACAAGACCTTTCTGAAATCTCCAGAATTCTTATAGGCTAGGAAAGAACCTTTGTGCCTAGCTTTATTCATAACCTCCAGGCTCTGAAGAAATGCCTGTTATAATCATTATTTTATATATTCATACCAGGCAACATTTATTAATCTGGTCTCTAAACTAAATCTCAATCTCAGACTCCATATAGAGCTGTCTTTCCATGCCTCTGGTTATTCCTGTCAGCTGTCTCAGGTTTTTCTGTTTTTACTATATCCATACTTTTAACAGTTCAACCAAATCTTCCCACAAGTAGTACTTGGGATATAACAGCAATGAATTTAATGGCGTTTTTCAATATAGTTTGCTATCTCTGTTTTTGCACCTCATAATTTATTACGACAAGGTGACCTCAGTGGTGATCACTGTTGAAGATGCTTCTAGTTGAAATGTGCACCTACTGAAAAAAAAAATTCCCAAACCTGTCGTAAGTAATTTGATTCTGGTTGGGACATTGTTTTGGAATATGCACTCGATGATGGATTCCATGAAACTACAGGAATCAGGATTGTTTTGTGCCCTGTCAGTGGGTAGGTATTCTTCTGAGATTACCAAAAGGGATCAGTTACCTTGGTAATGTGTCCACCAATATTTATTGTGTCTATTTCTTTACACAGGCTAACAAACATTCATCATGTGGGAATGTTGGTCATGATCAACTTGAGCTGAATTTAAATTGATGGCCTAAAGGTTAAAGTCTCTGTATCCT
Source organism: Sagittarius serpentarius (assembly GCA_034782735.1). Lineage (NCBI taxonomy): Eukaryota > Metazoa > Chordata > Aves > Accipitriformes > Sagittariidae > Sagittarius > Sagittarius serpentarius. The sequence goes on along the minus strand of JAVKLA010000036.1, from coordinate 9,329,411 downwards.
GTTACCTCTCCCTTGGGCTGTCCAGTCCCCCTTCATCTGGGTTTAACACCATTTTTAGTTCATCAGTATCTTTGGAGGAAGAGCAGTCTTTAGAAATGTTGATCTGACAAATACCATTGATGTCCTGTTTTTAAAAAAAAAAAAAATCAATATGATTTGCAGTTTGTCAATACTTGATGAAGAAGGTTCTGAATAAGTATGCAGATGCTGGACTAATAACTTAACCAGCCTGTTAGATAGCTTTAATCCAGTCATATGGAAACATAATGCAGTGTAGCAGCCCAGTGAAACATGAAACTATGAGAACAGCTGAATAAATTTAAACACATTTTTGAACATTTTAACCTTTGTCATAAAAATCTGATAATATAGAAGAAAAACTAGTAACACTTTCTTTTGGTTTTGTTATTCTCTACAGTAGCTGAGAAGACTTAACATTTCTTGTGGTTGCTGACTTTAAAGAAGTAGTGACAATTTCTAACACTACTTTTTGCCCCATATGAAGTCTATTCTTTCTCACTCATTAAGGAATGAATCTGGTTTCTGTTTTATTCAATATTGTATATACATCTCACCCATAAATATTTAAACTAAGTGAATATAGAATCTTAAACATGGAATATACTTTCATTTTAAACTGGTGGCTGTGGGGAAAGGTAAAAATATTTTATTCAAATACCAGTGGTCCCTTTGGAAGAGAAAAATAAGTGTTTTGCCTAAAAATTGGATAGACATGTGCTTGCTGTAGGGCAGCAAACTTTTTACCAGATTATACCTATATTGTTATGAAACTCAGACTATAAAGGATGTATAGGAAAGGGTTTGCAGATACTCACTTCAAAAACACATGGCTACTATTCAGCCCCTATATCTGGGGCTAATTTAATTCTTCTTCTCCATTCAGAGTGCCTCACTCCTGCCTACAAATGCAGAACAGATTCCTTGGGAATTTTCTTTCTTGAAAGTACCGTCATTTTATTCCTAACTGGGAATAGCATGAAATGGAAATACGTTTATGACTCTACTTAAAAACAAACACCAAACAAAATAAAAGCAGGCATAATGTGAAAGATAGTTCCATAACAAATTGATGCAGAAAAATGCAAAAATATGAAGCATATTGAAAAGTACACAACTGACATTTTCTTCAGGAAGATTTCCTTTAGCAAACTGATTTTTGGAAGCAGCGCAATGTGGCATACCTATAGTGCTTAATTAATTTTAGCTTTATTGCCAGTCCAAACTGGAAATGTAAATTCATGGTTTTAATTTGCTCCATGCAAGTAGAGTTTGATACAGGTCTAGGTATGCAGCAAGTCTAGATCCTATTCTTAAGATACAATTAAGAGAGTTGTAAAAATAAAGTTTAATAAAACTGAATACAATGAATAGTGGGCATTTGTGCTTTACAATGTTATGACTGTGTGACTTTTCTATGTATATTCCTCATTCTTCTTCCATATATATTGTACAGTCTGAAATGCGGAGGGATACTGAAGTTTACATCCTGAGGCACAGTCCTGCTGAGGCTTTCTTGAAAAAAGACAAGCTCTTTGTTATGTTTTGGAGTCTATGGTTCAAACTGTAGCTTGTGTAGGTAGCTAATGGGTTGGACTAGCCCCTTCAGTAAAGCCTGGATCCTTTTGTGGGTAATATATCATCGAAACATAAAATAAGCTTTCATTATAAAAGGTGTCTTCTATAAACAAAGACAGTTACAAATATAGCACTTTGTGTTTACAAGGCAATATCAGACCAAACCTCAAAACAGAAATGGAAACTAGATAATATTTTGTTATGCTTGCAGAGACGTAATTAACTGATCAATATGAATCTCCTTTGTTGAATGTGATGAGGTCACAGAATTAAAGAGTAGGCAGAAATCCACCCTTTGTTTTAATTGATTTTTATGTGTAGACTAAGTGGTAAAGACTGCTTTAGCTAAGTTTAGTATTGCTTCTCATTTTTCTTTTGTTTTTCTATGAAATAGAAAAAGAAAATGTGAGAGAACATGAAATGGTTTAATCTGCATTATTGTCAGTACAGGAGGGTAGAACAGTATTTTCAACAAGGTTCAGTGGCTATTGTTGACTTCTTTATGTTAAACTTATGTTCATGGAAATCAATGGCAAAAGCTTTATTGATTTAAAAAAGAAAGATTGGGATATGTTAGTTTTGTCTTCTGTAATTAGGCATAATAAAGAGGTTTTTGGTGGAGAGTTTTTTAAAGAGCTTGGTCTGGAGCTACTCTTTCAAGCTCTGCTGGTTGAAGTGTTACAGTAATGAATCCTAAATTCAAAGATGATTTCTTAGAAAGATGCAGGGAGAACAAAACCTTTCTTTGGTCTTAGATCAATACTGTAATGAAAATGCAAGTACTTGTGTATGTTACCACAGCTCCCATAGAAGCACCATTCACACACTGTTTTTTTTTTCCCCAATTTGATTATCTGTACCGGCCCACAAATTCAGTCTGTGTTGGCACAGAGCCCTCAACATGGAAAATCAAGACAGAAGGCAAAGTGTCCTGTCACGTCTCCCTGTGCTTCTATTTCCCATCTCTTCGAACTGTCCTCCTGAAATTTTCCACTTCAGCTATGCGGTTACTCTAAGTACTTCCTTTTACTAAATTTGTTAAGTGAATCTAGACCTCTGAGCTCCAAGTCCCATTTTCATATGATCATAAGCTCTTTTCCTCTTTGTGGGCATCTTAACTCTGCTGTGCAGAATGAAGTACAGTCCCTTTGTCTGTAGTTGTAATATACTTCGTTAGTTTCCAGAAGATAGTAACTTGCTTTATTCTGATTTTATAAGGATTAATTATACTAGAAAAAGCACTCAAATAGCAAACAGAAAAGGAAACCAGATGTTGCAGACTTATTTAACCAGTGCTATTTGAGGACAAATATTTAGGCTATGTGATTTAATTTTTTTCGTGGAACCTTTGGAAGCTGGCTACTGAGTGAATAAAACATCCAAAGTATATATGAAAATATATTTTGCCTGATAGTACCATTCTTTTACTTAACTATTGCAGGTAAAAACTTTATCAGTTCCTGGCCAAGAAATCTGCAGAAGTATTTGATTAGAACAGGAACAATCCCCAAGGCATATTGTGTATAGTCATAATTCATAAATAGTCTTTTGTTGCATAAGGCACAATTGCACATTTCCAACAGTTTCAGTTTTGTGTGTGCTAATGAAATGGTATAGTGATAAACCTCTGTGAAAATTTGTTTTTCTTAAAAATGCAGAATCTAAAATAAAGAATGTTTAGAACAAGCACATGAATTCATCATCTGAACACATATTTAAATGTGTTTCAATGAAAGCAAGCTTCACTTCTGGAAATGATGTTTTGCAAAAGATGTGCAATTTGTCTTACAGCAGTGGTTTGTATAGGCAGTTAAAAGCATATTTAAAAGCTGGCATGTGTTCCTAAAACTGTTTCTATCTGTTTTAACTAATTTTCATGTCATTTAGTACTTGTAAGATTTGCAAGACATAGTTCTAAGGTACAGAAGCTTCCTGTTCTAGGCATTATAGGACAAACAAGAATATCAGTTTCTATTGCCCCTTTCATCGTTTCTACATTCTTGACATCTCAGAAATCTGTCTTCCAAAATCTCCCCAAATCTGTCTTCCACCTGTCGTCTTGAGCACCTAGATCTTGCCTTCTGCCAATCACTCCTGTCAAAGACAATGTGCCTCATGTCATTAATAGAAATTATCTAAATGACAATGTTGCAATATTCCAGTTACTGATAGCACTTGTATGTATATGCCTCATATTCAGCTTTGGCTACCTAATTCAAGGAAGCACCTTATCCTTATTGTGCCAGATTTGCTCTTTTAACATTTTTCATCCAGCATTTCAATGCCTCTTTTCTTATAGCCTCTAGTGGCTCTTCATTCACTTATGTGGTCTTTCTGCTATGCTCTCCTTTCCCTCTAGAACCTTTTCCAGCTGCAACATTCCTTCCAGGCTTTCAGCTTCCGTGGACTTATTTTCAAGCCTGTCTCCAGCCTCTTTTCCCTTCTTTCCTGTTTCTTCATTAGTAACCTGCAGGCTCTTCAAAGTCTCTTTTTCCAAACTTAACCCCCTACTTTCCCAGGTTACGTCATCTATCTCCTGCCTCTTCAGCTTTTCCCGACTGTTCTCCAGTGGCACGGAAGTTTTGTAACAGTTGTGTTACAGTAATTTTCACTGTTCTGTTCTGACCTTACAGTTTCCTGTTAGTTGGTCCGTGCAAGTGCTCAACCTGATGGACTTTGCACTGAGCATAGTCAGAGAAAAAGAAAGTATGTAGTTTCTGTCATCAGAGATGATAATAATCTGTTCCTCTTTTTATAATACCATTTCCTGTGTATGGGAACCCATTATCACTGACAGTTTATTGCAAAGAGGCATCATTCTTAAATGTACATTCATCTTCAGAAGTTTGTGCATTTTTTTACTATATGCAAGAATTGTTTGCTTTATGTAACTGTTTCCCTTGTCTAAATGTAACTTGCAGAAAGTGATGATGAATGTTAAATGGTTCTTGTAAAACTGTTAAATTGTCAGTTTCAGAACTTAGTAAAACACTGATGTTTTCATTAGATCCCAGGGCTGAGGAAAGTCCGGCTTTCATCACAACAGTGTTGTTTAGTTCCATGTAAGTCTAAATACTCTGCCCTTGGGAGATATCTTACTGTCACCTGCTCCTAAATTGAAAAGTATGTGTTCAGCCAAAGGGTTTTTTTTTTTTTTTTTTAGAAAGGAATCTTTTTTTTTTCTTTAACAGACATCTTTGATGTAGGACAGGATCCCTTCAATGTAAAATAAATCAAAGCCTCAGATGCTATTAAACAACCCTTTACTTTAAATATATTCAGTTCTAGATAACCAAAACCTGTTTCTTCCTGCTCTTGTTCTCTCTTTCTCTATTAAAGAGTTGTATGGATTTTCGGACAGACAGTTCTGTCGGCTACATCACGAGCTTCTAATCACTAGCACTTTGCTGATGAACAAAAATGTGGTGCTAGGTAAATTTATTTAGAACACATTCTCAGTATAAATGTCTAAAAACATTTATCTTGAATAACAAAGGTACAGCACTCAATGACTGTAAGTTAATGTCATTCATAAAATAGAATTAAAAAGTTGAATGTTTCTCATCTCACCTAAACAATTAACAGAATCAATTTAACTCATCATGTCAGAAAACCTTTAAAACTCTATAGCGCAAATACAATCTTGATTTAATTGTGTGTAAATAAGAACTGTTGTCACATTCACCAAGCTGCATTTGGCTTATGCCTAAACAGCAACTTTTTTGTTTTTTTTTTAATAATGCCCTGTTTATCTTAAGAGGCATACAGATGCAGAGCCAAATCAGATTTTGCTTGAAAGGAACGAAGGAATGCATAAATAAATGCATTAGTACCTAGTTGAAGAGTATTGTTTTGTACTCTGTAGGGCTTTTTTAAAATAATGATTGAGAATGTTAGCAAGTAAGTTATTCCAGTAGATATGGTTCTTCAGGATGAAAAAGGAGCATGAGGCAAATATTACCAGACTAGAAAAAACTTTGAAAAGAATCAGATACAGAAAGGTAGAAACAGATCTTAAGGTGTTCTACATTTATTTTCCTAGTTCTTGTACAACCCCAAACCAAAAACCCTACAGAAAGTTCATGGAAGCCTCAGGTGTATTGCATCTCTGAAAACCTTAGAGTATACATCTCAAACCAGAAAAAGGATGTGTGCAGGTATTTTTTTAGTATCTGGGAATATTCCGTCCAGGAACCTATGGAAGAGGAAAAGTCGGCGTCTTACCCAAATCATTCTTGACAGCTGATGGCAAGGTACTACACAGCACTATACATTCATGTCCTTCTCAACTCTATTGAAAAAAACAGAGCTTCTAGCCCCTGTCTACTGAATCTGGCCTCTTGAATACATTTCTGATATGTCATACATGACATTACATCTAGCTTTGAATCTCTGTGCTGCCTCTTGTATTTATGCATTCTCTCTCCAGATCTGCTGCTTTGTGGCAGTCTAGTTCAGAATGCCACATGTACGATATGGCTATTTTAATCCTAGCCTCATAGTCTGCACAGAGGAATTTCTTAAATATAGGCCCTTTACTTATAAAACAAGTGAAAATTACAGATAGATGGTGAAAAAATGCTTCTGTACTGCCCTTTCTTTGCTTTCATCGGCGTGTTTCAGAATAATTTGGTCTCTTGAGTTTTTCCAGTGGTACAGTCCTCTCGTAATCTTCTGTCTTCCTATTCTGATGGTTGTATGTCCACTTAGCTAGGGAATATTCATCTTTTTAGAAACAGCCTGTAACACTTTTTCTGCTTCTCTTCCTCCCCCAAAGTTTTTTTCATTTAGGATACTGTAAGTTCTTTATTGCTTAGTCTTTGTTTTTCAAACGAGAAATTATTCTATTGACAACACACACTGTCCTACTGGAACAGGGCTGTGCCATTATCAGTGGCCTTTCGATGCAGCATCAGACACCTGAACATTAGGCGTCTCTTCCTGATATTCGAAAAATGCCAATTAAAGAGATAGTGATTGAGGAAGACCCAATTAACAGAGGTCTCAACATGTCTTTTAACATTAAGTAAAAGGAAAAATCCTACTTAAAGGATTTTTACCATAGTCTTGATGAATTATTTGCTACAGTGCCACAGAGATGAGAAAGTAACAAAAAAAGAAATCTACTTTATCCCAAGTTCAAAATACTGATCGGGGTAATTAACAAATAAGTATAACTTGGTTTTTTTTCTTTGTATATAATGAATTTATAAAATGAAGAAGCAGCGGAGGAAGATAATTAACAATACTAAAATGTGTATGACACCTATTTCTGTTAGTACCGTGGACTTTGCTTACAAAAATGGCAGATCTCAGATGATTATGTGCTAGATTGCTTTTTATACCAAGGGTCTACTCAGCCCACTTATGGACCAGGAGGTCATTGCATTATATACTAAATGAATATTTATATATGTATTTATGATCCTGATAGTGTAAAAGAACAGTTTGGACTATGTAAATAAGGTCTGTATGTTTGCATGTGTACTAAGCGAGGGTGATTTGTATTTCTGTGTGTGTGTATATATACACACATGTTCATTTTATGTATACATATCTATAAAGCAAGCTTAGACAACACTACACAAATAGCTGTCTAAACTTGTTTCTAGGTTCCAGTCCTGTTTACAGCCTCTGGGCATTATTTTAATGTAAATAATAAATAGGGGAAAAAAAGGTCTCCACTAGAATTACTTATTTAGCAACATCTTTCACACTGATTTAGTAATCTCGTAAATTTATTCCCATAATGGACAGCACCAGCCAGAAAATAGGTGTCATGTCTGCTACCAGTTTGACAACTGTTGGTTTGTTGAATCATGGTTTCTAGAAGCCTAATCCAAAGCTTTTCCTGTAGTGATTTGTGTGGAATATTGAGATTTCCTAGTGTTTAATTTCTTTTTTTTTTCCTAGCGGGTGTTGATTTTATTTATTTACTTTTTCATTTATCTCTCTCGCTCTCTTTTTCTGTTTTTGCTTTCTCTTATTTATGCAAGTCAGAACTTCAGCACCTCCCCTTGTCCTTGTAGTGAGAGATTTACTATTCCTATAGAGAAATTAGAGTCCATTTTCTACATATACACCCATATAGGAATTTATGTGATCACTGAAGCCTTGCATCTTCTGGACAAGGTTTTATTCATCATGATCTGACTATAAAATCAAGGTTTAAATGGTAGCTACAATTTGAATTTTATAATAGTGTCTAAAGAGTATGAAAAGATGTATCAGTGAATGATACTATATACATGAATGAGAAAAGCAAAGCGACCTACTGTTCTTCCAGAGAGTTATTATTCTGGGACACTCAGGTTCTTTAAGAGCAAAGTCATGGAGGTATTTTCTATATACCACTGTTACACTTCTAGTAATTTCAGGTTTTGAAGATACTAGAAAAGGCTGACATATTGGTAAGTAGACTGGTCGTATTGGTAGTAGAACGTACGTACACTAAATATTTACATGTGCTGTAGGTCTACCAGTTTGTAAGAACATAAAAATTCCTTCTTTTTCAGTAACTGTTTTATAGTGTGTCATTTTAAAAAAAAATTTCAGAAATCCGTATTTATTCAATACAGAATGCGCAGAACTGTTTTGTCAATCAGACCTAAGCCTTCTAACTTGCATATCTTAAATATAAGTAGTTAATAAAAAATGAATTCCAATGAAACTCAAAAGAGGTCTGTTTTGTATGATGTTATCCTCCATTGTATATCAGGTTTTACATGAGCCTGAGCACGGATCCAGGGATTGCATATCTTTTAATAAAAAAATAGGAATGGAATTTTAAAGGACTCTTTAGAGTAACTGTTTCATCAATCAATTGGACTCTATCAGCAATGAAAAACTTGATGTATAATAGTTACTTAATATTTATAAATGTATTTTATATAGAATATCCATGCTTGAAATGCATTTATTTGTGTTTAATGTTAAGCTTATATTTAGCCTATGTGTTTTTTAAGATTTGGAAGTAATACAGAATATAATAATTGTTTTTCCCAACTAGAAAAAATTGTAAATTGAAGTTGGCTGAGGCTGCTAAATTACTTAGTTACACTTAGTTAATTATTAAATCCATTCACAACATGACTTAGAAGTATACTAGTTAAAAACATCGTACATAATCAATCTCTAAAAATAGTATTTGGCAGCTTTACATTTGTACTAAACAAAGAATGAATTACTGAAGCACTGAAACAATGCCAATCACAAAGCTATCTAAATCCTTCCCTGCTTTTGTGTCATTCACAAGAAAAACACTTGTTATCTGTTTTCAATTTATATTCTGTATTTCTGCTCCATACACTCAGTTTGGAAACAGAGATCTGGAAATACCTAATGGCAAATCTTAAGTTTCTTGAAGCTAACAAAATAATTTTTTAGTTCATCATAAATCAATTCATAATGATTAATATTATCGACATACTATGAAAACAACCATTAAGAGAATATCTAAATTATAGAATACAGGAAATTAACTGGTACACAGGTTGCATTCTTTCTTTCTGGGTAAAAGTGCATAGCAGAAATATCAAAGCTCAGTCATGTATGACTTCCAATAAGCATGCTGTCAAATACAGTAATAGCTCTGCTATGCTATGTAAATCCAAGCTGCTGAACAGTTAGGAGAGAGTTGGCTAAATGACATTCTTTTGAAAGCTTTTAACTTCGCACTACCACTGGATACATAGTTAAAAACAGCTGCATAGACATTCTTGTATGCCATAATTAAACTGATACATCTGCAGTGACATGTATCTGTGATGAAGGGATCTGCCATTAGTGGATTATTTTTCTTTAGCGATCATATGTATATCTATAGCATCTTGCTGAAGAATGAAGCTCCATGCTTAAAAGCCACTTGACAATTTTTTGTGAAAGTAAAAAAGAACTATATTTTGGTTTTGTAGTTTGTTAGAAAAATATTTTCAAATAGAAAAAAATGCTGATTTCCCCTACTTTTTTTGAAAACTAAAGAGGTTTACAGCAAAATCTGTGACCAGGGTTACTTTTATCATCACCAATCCATGCACTTGCAGCACATACACAAACATAGAAACTTCTTTGGGAAAAAAATTTACTGCTGTGTATGTGACCTACTAAATCACTGTTGGAAAAAACACTGGATTCTTAGTATTATGGCTTGCATAGGAGTGCGATATCTTTTCTTTTAGCTCAACAATTCAACTTTCATTTGACTGGATATAAAAATCTCTGAAGGAAGCACCAGTTCCAGTATTAAATATTCTTTGCATTCCAGATCATTTTCAGATGTCAGCTGTATTTCGAGTCCCTGTGCAACTGAGAATGAACGGATGCAAACTACATACTGTTTTCCCCTCCTCTTGCTAATGTGTGTTAGTTCGTCTGGTTTTAGGTTTGGAAATTTTTGGGGGTGGTTGGGAGGGCAGAGAGGCTTGTGTGCAGTATATGCAAATTTCAGTTCTTACCGAACACTCCTTTCCTTCAGAAGTATTGAACTGCTGCCTGCAGATCAGAGGGTCAAGTTCATATCTTGTGCCCTGGAAGCTGTCCAGCTTCCTAAAAAAGATGCTCGTAAATTCAAGAAGTCTGTTCTGATTTTGAGACCGGTTGGGAATTGCAGTAGCAAATGAGAGCTTGGATCAGTTCATGGGGAAATAAGGTATGCAAAGAACAAATACAAATTAATTTGCTATTAGCTTAGTTACTGTTTACCAAAAGCCAGTGGAAATGTTCCTTACTTAGGATTGTCCACAATGATGATGAGTTTTTCACAGTAGGGATGACTGCTTTTGCTGATGGCTTCAACCAATGTTCATATCTGGCTACATTTTTGTTAGGAGTTTCTCCTGTTGCAAAGATAATTAGAAATTAACTATAATATAGTAACAACTGCAATAAATTACTACAGAAATGTTAACAAAACTTTATTTTAGCAGGTGTTTATATCTAGATCATGGACCATACTGATTTGCTCTTTTGCTAATTGATGAATAAATCGGATGGATGGATAGAGATGGACTTTCATTTTAACATTTCCCTGTTCTTTAATGATAAATCAGTGATGCTTTTGGAGAGGTTTTTTTGAGCACTGCGTTTTGAGAGAGAATTGCTTTCAGTTCATGTATTGTTCATGTTCCCTACTGTCATGGATCAATGTGGTCTATATTTGACAAATCTTCTTCCTTGGTGGTCATTACAAACTATTTTCACTTTCTCCTTGTTATGATATGTAACAAATTAAGAAAGTAAATGCCTTGGGCTAGATCGAAATCTGTAATAATTCATCATACATGAGTAAATGCTATGATCATGGTTCAGAAAGCCTGTGGAAATTTCGGCCTGAAGTATTTTGGAAAATGTTTCCAAAATCTGCTGAGCTCTTTTCTTCTTCCAGATTAGTGCTTTCTATCAGAGTGCATATTAACTTTCTAATTTTTTTCCCAGTTCTATGCAAAACTACCAATGTATTTCAAATTTCACTTTGCATAAAAGCAAAGCTTTTATTAATTATTTCTTGAAACCAATAACCTACAATGAAGATATGTGATTGCAAATACAATACTTCCATTCTTATTTCCAAAAACATTCACCCATACAAAAGATGGCACCGTGCCACTTTCAGGAACTCTAATGTGACTTGCAAATAACAGCCTCCGGGGGAGCAGGAATGCAGCGCTCCTAATCCTGGCCCAGAGTCGCTGGGAGCCAAGGCAGTACCCTGCTCAAAGCTGTCACACTTTGGCCACTTCTCTGCTGGTGACTGCGCAGCAGGACCGCTCACTTCCCTGTGAGCTGGTTCAGCTACGCGAGTGACAGTTCTGTCTCTAAGTATTATCAGCATTGCTGCGAGTCTTGGATTTTTTCAGGCTGTTGTGTTCAGGAAAACCAGGACAGTTGCTGCAACTGGCTTTTGCCCACGGAGCAGCAGCAGGAAAATGCAAGTTCTGTTTCCTCTGCTAGGAACCCCTTCGTGCGAGGCAGGTCTGTACGGCATGCTGTTCTTACTGGGATCACACCAGCCCCTAGGTCAGGTATCCCACGCGAATGTCAGGAAAATAACACCAGTGAAATGATGGAAAGCAAATCATCTGGTTGGCCTGTACTTCTGAGAGATTGCTTTGTAAGCAGTATGACATCGTGCTACGGGTGTTAAAATACTTGTGACATTCTGTAAGTGAAGAGTTATACATGGGGAACACCACGACTAAAATCTTGTATCTAATCACTGCCCCCTGACTGCATGTGTAAGTGCCTCTGTGTGTGTGTGTGTGTGCAGCTTTCAAACTCGCGTAGAAAAGTGGCTGGGCAGACAGATAAGAGAGAGGTCTGCTTCCTTTTTGTAGGATTCAGTACATGTTACTAGTTCGGGCTTTGGTGTCTTACAGTGTATAAAAATTATCTTTATATGGGGATAATTAGGAACATTTTTATTGAAAAATCCAAACTTGTTTCCAAAAAAATATTTTGAAGGATGCAATACTGTCAGGTCAGATTTGGTGAACAGATGTGCACTTTCTTTTAAGAAATATTTTTGAAAATTTTTAAACATTTGTTTGTTCTATGTAGAAAGCAAATTAGGATGAATTCATAGACAAGCACAGCAGGTTTTCTACCACAGTGCTGAACCTTGTGTGCACAAAACAGCATATACTTCTGCATTTTTTCTCTTATAATATGTGTAATTTTACTTCATGTTTGTATTAATTTACATACGCTTCATATACATATGGCCTGTCATTTAATTCTCCGCTGCGTCATTACACAAGAATGCCAAAGCTGATTCTAATTGTTCAGCAAACTAAAGGAATTTAGGGAGGTTGCCCAGAAATTCAACATTACTTAAATAAAATACACATGTATTTTAAACCTTTTAACAGACACGTTCTGTGCCATATCCCCTTTACTAATATTAAAATAAGACTTATCAGCACAAGCTGCATAAGGTTGTGCTGCTGGAGCCAAATCCTGGGATCAGCATCCAGGCCACGAGCCTGCAATCAGTTACACTTATGCTGAACTTCATGCACATTTGTCATTCTTTTGAAATCAGCAGGATTATTCACCTCTATAAGACAAGTATGTGTGGAACTGATTCCATCAGCAGACCCTCCATTTTTTAATGGCTTCATTATGAATCTGAGAACAGGAAGAGGAAAATCTGCATTAGGACCACAAAATTTAGCTCATAGGGATCATATTGGAGACAAAATTTTGGTACTCAGGCTGCCAGTAGAAGGAGAAAAGAATCATGCAGGCAACACGCAAGGTCAGTGGCGGAAGGCGTGTTCTGGGGCATAAAAGAGATTATGGAGAACAAGAGAGCGGAAAGTTATTCCATTGGTTCCCTAGCTGAGCTGAACCTTTTGAGGTCCTGTGAAAAATCACAGGCACATCACGAAATGGTAGGAATGGTAGGAAAACAGTAGAATAAGCGTAGAAGGAAAGATTAGAAATTTTTTTTGGGGGGGTGTTCAGTCCTTAACATCTGGATCTAGTAAATATTTTGATGCCGGAGTTTCCCAAGCTGCTTAGTTGAACCTGCAGAAGGATATTTTTTGGCTCATCCTAAATGGTAATGTTAATGTCATCTAGGAAACATTTTGTCTTCCCTAGACACTGCTTTTTTTACATCACTCCTGGAAATGCTGTATGCAGTTTGTGGTGTCATGTGCAGTACTTGTAGAAATTTTTGCTGTCAGTGCCAGTATTTAGCAACATAATTTTAAATGTATGCCCAAGTATGATATTAATGATCTTATTTCCTTTGGTTCTTGAGGAATTTTCATTTGCAAATTTGAGGTTGAATCTTTTAATAATAACGTGCATGCCCTCCCTTCGCTGCCCAAATAAAAGACCAATAACAGCTATGAGGAGATTAAGACAGGCTAAATGAAATCTTGCTACATTAGACGTACGTAACTGCTGCAGGTAATTAACGCCTTTCATTTTGTAGAATGGTTTCAAGCACTTGAGGGAATTTGGAATGATATTTTACATTTTATTCCGACTAGTAATGTAGAAAGGAAATGAAATAATACTATTTTTATTTTCCATTTTTGCTGTCTCTCTTCTCTCTCTGTTCTTTCTCTTGTTGAAAAACTATTGTCATTTAAGTCATTAGAACACAGAGTTATTGCCCCCAGACTTTCAGTGAACCACAGCTGTTGACCTTTTTTGTCAAAAGCTTTGAATACAAAGCTACACTGGGAACATTTGTAGCCTGTGGACCATGACAGTACTGTAGACTGCTCTCCTGTCCTGACAGAAGAGAGTGCCAGAGGGTGTGCTCACATAGTGGCTGCATTATTTTCTGGCAATTGTGGTAAAGATTTCCTTGTTTTTCGTTTTTCTGCCTCCTCTCAAGTGTACACTCATCCTTCAAACCTATTATACTACCTTCTGAATACTGTGGCTTCATCCCTTAGGCTACATAATCTGTTGTTTAAAATGTTTACCAGTGCTGTACAGATATTAAATTAAGCATTGCGGCTTAATGTGGAATGTGTGGATACTTGAAGCTGGATTTAAAAGACATCTTGATTTCCTTGCTATGCAATAATATATTGCATTGAATGGAAAAGAAAGTTAAACCTTTTCTAGTACAGGAAGTGCTAATTTTCAGCGAAGACTTATGAGTATTAAAATAAATACTGAATACTAAGCATGTGAAAAACTCAAGATGTCTTCACTTGAAATATGCCATAAACTCTTTTATTTTTCCGGGTGATTAAATTAAGCACTTTTCAGTAGTGCACACCAGCTGCCGCATCTGTAACTAAACCAAGTACTTTCCCACAGCACATGCTGTATATTTCATTCTTATAGCATTTTATTTTGACAGGTAATCTTTATTCTTCTGCATATGAAGTCAAAATTCAGAGAATAAGTAAAAAGGCAAAATGCGGTGTGTTTCACAGTTTCTGTGAATTTAAATAGAGCCATATTTTTATTGACAAATGCAAGGACATGTAAAGCTCTATTTCTAAATACATAGTCTACACAGAGCATGAAGTCTCAAGTTTGGACCTAATTTCTTTCTTCTCTGTACAACTGACATTTCCGCACTCTTTCTCTTGTGAATGTATGAGGAAAGCAGAAAGGGTGGTAGTGGAAGGGAATTCTACCTTTTTTCTTAGGCTAATTTTCTCTGCGAAGCTTGATCTGTCTTAATTACATTCATGAGATTTTGTGAACAGAGAAGGAGTAATGTGATGTGAATGCAAAAATCTTACATTTTCAATACAATTCATTAGATTACACTGCAACTTATATATGTGTATATATGTAACCCCAATTCTTTCATAACTGAGCTTTCTAAGCATTACCATAGTTGTAACCATACACTTATTCTAGTCTTTTTCCCTTAGAGAGTAAACTGTATGCACCTATCGCAAAAAACTCAACCTGTGAGCTAAATGTGCCCCACAGAGCTCTGGCTTCTTGTCACTCCAGATCCCAGGAATCACCATTAGGCACGTAGGGGCCACAGTGATGAAACAGGAATGCTGTTTGGCTCCTCTCCTTTAGGTAAAACCAAAGAACTATAGTAATGTCCAAAAGACTACAAAGCAAAAAGGTTGAAGAGTAGCAACAGGCATGGATGGCTTAGTTTAGGACCATTTCACCCGATAACCTCTTCTTCTAAATTAGCAACAATCCTACTGGAAGACCTTAGTGTTGAAATGTCTACAGCTATTTACAATTAGAATATCTGTTTTCAAATTATACTGTTGTATTTTATACAAGAGTTGTTAGTAGTATATGTAATGTGTATTTTTTTTCCTTTTTTGCATGCCTACGTACTTTGTAGTCTGCAATGAATTAGCCACGTTATAAAAGGCATTCTGTGTTGTCATTTTTTACTGCTGTCATTACTGGTAGGCCTGTATCTCACCATAAAAGGCCACCTGCTAGTTGCTGAATGCTTCGCGTGCAGACTGGAATGCTCCGTGACTGCAGGCAGCAAGTTTAGACACCTTGCTGCACAAATACTGCCTCCATCCGTATTTCTGAGACTCTGGAAATTTTCTTTACTAGTACTAGTAACACATGTGATCGTTCAGCTGCCTGGGAAAAGGATCCCAACAAATCGTGTAGTAGTTAAGAAGGTAAATGGCATCAAATTACTGCAGGGTGTGTGATAGGAAGTGGATCTCTTTGGCTGTGGTTGCACTTCAAAGCACAGGAATGAGCAATGGTTCTTCAGGGCTGAAGAAATGTGACAGCAAGAGAGAGTAGGAGAATGACGGTCATGGCTCCTCACACTAATTCTGAGCAAAGTGCTTCAGTGGAGTCAGATCTGTGGCTGTGTTTGAGTAGAACGGCTATGTTGTTTCCACTCCAATCCATCTTGTTTTCCTAATTTAATACACTGTTACATGAAAGAGAAGTACAGAATTTTTCCTTTCTTTCCATAGTTGGCATGGTACCTCTATTTTATTTACATTGTAATTGCAGGGGGAACAGCACAAAAGCCATTATATCAGAGGAATGAAATGCTGATTGTATCCATGAATTTATCTCTAAATTCTTCGTAATAGGCTAGGACACAAAGGGAAGGTATATTCGTCGTCATTATGGTGATCCTGTCCTCCTTCCTTTTAGCAAACCTCCTAAAACTATAAAGCAATTATAATGTATAAAAAGCTAAAATGAGGATTTCTTATTGGAGAGCACAGCAATGGAAATAAGTATGGACGTGGAAAAAGGTTAAAGTAGTACATTAAGTAATGCAAGAGGAAACACACAAAGTGCTGAGAACTGTAATTCAAAGCTACTAGGATCTAACAAGGGGAGGCCAAATCCAGGAAGGTGCTGGTGCAGCAGTTCTGATCTGTCAGTAACGTATCCTTCAGATTGGTATTTTCTAAATATATTGGTTAAGCAGTTCATGTTAATCTCTAGAAAAAAAACAACTTAGATTAGTAAGAAGACCCTACCTGCTCACTTAGGTGTTTTGCAAAGAAAACGTTAAACACAATGGTGACCTATTATTATAAACTTTTCGTTTTTTTTTTTTTAATCAGAAAAACTCCTGATCAACCTACTTATTTACGGCTGTTATTTAATTTGACGTTCGAAGTCTTGATAATCTGGAAGGGACAAGTGTCTTCTTGAGCTAAACTGTAAGGGAGCTAATATGCAGGGATCCTTACATCAGCACCTGTTGCCAGAGGCTGCTTTCTCCCAGCCCAGGCTGTCCCTTGCTTGGCATCCTTATGCAAAACATGTTTTCCTCTAACTCTCCTGACATGGATTTTTAAACAGTGATTCTGCCTGAAAACACAGAATGGCAAACCTTCCTCCTCTCTGAGATTCTTCCCCATGAATCCCTCCTATGTCACTATTTTCTTCAATTTTTCAAAAAATAGAATGTTTTTTGAATAAATATCTGTCATCTGACTGCTCACAACTGCCACTTGCTTCTTCAGATTGCTTTCTGTCAACCAAAAGCGCTTGCAAGACACTTTGGTGGAGGCTAGCTCCACTGAGTATGGCAGCGTTTGGGGGACAAACACAGAAGTCCAAGAATACTGACCAGAAAAAAGGCTGAATTACTGACTCCTGCAACGCTGGGGTTTCCTATGCAGAACAGCATATGGCAAACATGGGAGAACTTGCAGAAATAGTATGGGGAGAAGAGGAACAGGTGTGATAAAAAGAGGAATCCGGAGTTAAGTTTTCTATGAATGCATGAGATAGGAGATTTCAACCCCTGCTCTTGTTACTTAAGTACATTCAGACAGATCATTACTTTGATGTGTGTTTCATCTCCCAGATCTTTTCAAGGTGATGTATATCACCTGATTAAGTAGATTTTCTGAGAAAAGGGATCTCTGCATCCAGAAAAAAAGAAAATGGCTTATTGCTATTATTAAAACTTGTGCAGGGAAAAAAGATCACAGCACCGTTTTTGAAACACAGGGTTAAAGTTTTGAGGGCATATGTGGGAAGTTAAACACTGATGAATATCCCAATTCAGATGTGCCTCTGTCTTGCACTCACCACTCAAAAAGTGTTCTCCTTTGTGTCCCAAAATTTAGCTTTATCAGGGAATTACTGTGTTATTATTTTGTTACTGTGCTAATATCAGAAGCACAGCAGGGCAAAAGAATTTTAAAAAATGAAATTCGAAGAGACTATATAGTTTCAGACAGTGGTTAATCCTTAAGGGGAAAATGGCAATAAAAAAATAAGAAAATAAGTCTCTTTGGAAGAAATAAGAAAGAAGTAGGAACTTATTGGCAATTTTTCTCCCCATGCAATAATACTGGAAAACAAAAAACAATAATGAAAGCCAGTTAATTATTTGTCATGTCATAAACTAGATTAATAGGCTGAGATGTTTTTAAATTCTTGACGTAACTGAAATCCGTATCTATATGAATTGCCAAAATAAAATACAAGGATGACAGATTCATAATATGAGCAAAAGAACATTTTTGAGCACATTAGATGCAAAAACATTGGAAACTATTCATCTGATTTAATCGTAATCTTTTGCCAAAAACATTAATGCAATACCTTTGAAGAGTAATTGGTACAAAGAATATCCTCAAAGAGGAGCATTTCCACATGCCTAGGCTTTATTTTGCCCTCATTAAACTTTATTCGGAGTTGAATATTTCCTGTCTATAGCACAAGGATTATTCTTGTTCTGCAAACATCTTAACCTTTTAGTTCTATCACATTATGCTCTCTGATGCCTTTTCCAGATGCAGATCAGCTAATGACAATCAAAGAGGATTTTTAAGCCCTTTCATGTTTTCAGGTCTGCCTTTCTCCTTTGTTTAATCAGACAGGTCGGAAGCCCATTCTGGTCAGCCTGTTCATCAGGTGAAATGGGCAAATTTATTAAGCATTAATTGCTTTCAAGCTGCATAAGAACCAATATGTACAGTACAACTAAATTTCAACACAACCATGAATTGAGGACTGAAGAATGATGAGAACGGAAGGAGCCTTGGGCAGGGCTGTCATCTACCTTACTTTCAGTCCCAAGTATAACACTTTGACTGAGGACGCACATAAGAAAACTCTGTTAGTTTATGATCATATTCATTTCTGTATGACCCCATCTTACAGTCTTTGTCTGCAACTTTGGATCGATACTTTTTCTGAGTTAGGAATTAGCTGTATGTGCAACACGATGAATCCCTGGTCATTAGCTAGTCTAATTGGATAAAATCAAGGATTAATGTTTTTATTCATTTGTATCATAATCAAATTAACTGATGCCATTGTCTATGAACTGGTTTTATTTCCTCATGAGCTCAAGATCAACCAGATGCTTAGAAGTCAAGATGTTGTCACGAAGTGGAAGATATATTCAAAGTAAAGTCTAGACTTATTATCTCTCTCTCTTCCCACCCTCTTTCTCCCCCCCTCTGCCCCAATATCCTTTTTTCCCCACCCCCATTATCTCATGAACTTTGCTTCTCACCATAAATTTGTCTGATACTGACATTTTCAAGATAGTAAGTCTAGACTTTTGGAAACTCTGGAGACTAATGAAAAAGTCATTGAGGTGGTTCTTAAGTGTCTTGGGCAGCATTCCCAGGGCACCTTTGACAATCAATGTTACTTTAACATTTCCGCTCCACATTTAGAGGTCTTCTCCATTAACTTCTGCCTGAAGCTAACCCTACAGACGAGCAAATGTTTGTGACAGGGATTTTGTGGGTGTATGATCCAGTAGGATGTTTCATTAACTTCCTGTGGCCTCTGCAGTCACAACAAGTCTTAAGGCTCTTTGCTTTTGCTATTTTTTGTGAGCTGAATGTTCCTGCTCCTGGGGAAATAATACTGGCCACACAAAGCTTTGCGAAGGACATAGGCTATTTGTTTTTGCCTAGTATTAAACAGTCACTTGCAGCAGATATTATATGCTCTCTGCACAGTAATATGACTTCGGCTGTGAAAGCAACTTTACTACTTGCCATCTGGGGCACCTTAATTGATGTGTTTGGAGACTTCTGTGCAGCCATAATGAAGACTTAAGCTGGTATTTAGCAGAATTCTCTTTGCTTTTCAGTTTACCTGCTTACTTGCAGCTTGTAAAGTGATGACAAAAGCTGAAGGAAGAGAATCACACTTTGGAAGCGATCTATTTTGGTAAGACAGGAGCCCAGGAAGTACAAGAAGGGGTCAGGTTGCTAACGGACACCCACAGACTTCTGTGCAAGCTCATTAAAAATATCTCCCTTGTTAACGTCTTTTATCGCTTGCTGCTAATGAGTCTGGAAGAGGTTGAGCTTTGAGGGATGTCATATGTTTTTTAAAAGGAGAGTTTTGTCTGAGAGTTAGTGGTTCAGTAGGTTATGGCACAAGTTCTGAAAGCCTTGACTAGGTTCACCTTTTTCACAAATACCGTAATGATCAGTGATGAAACAGTGTATAGAGATGAAGATCCCAAGAGGGCAATTTTTCCAGGTGCCAGGTGTTTTTTGCAAACTAAAGAATGAACGTACTTTTGGGGACTTGAAGAAATACTGCACACCGCAGGACTATTCTCAGTATGGCAAATGTCGTATTTCCATTAGTGAACTTGAATTGATTATATAAATAAGAATTAATATAATAATGAATATTTACATCCGTCCTGGAAACTTCTAATTCCTAATGACTACATGTTTAGGAGTATGAAATCAGGTAAAGTAAAGATACCTTATTTTCAAAACCTACCATCTCAAATGATATAACAAAATTTTCAACACTGTAATGCGCTTGCTTCTCTGCTACTATGACATGAGTGTCCACCGTATATTGCCTATATTGTACATAGCAGACTTAAATATACTTATAAAGACATTTTTGAGGCATATTTGAGTATCATTCTGTAATCCAGTCACTGGTGCACAGAGATTTTGTTTACAGAGGTTCAGAAGTGCCTGACTGCCCACCAACCTGCTGGCACAAACCCCTGTATCAGCACAGCACCTCTTGACACTTGCTGAGCTGCGAGCTGTAAGCACTGTACCCTCTGAGAAACCCCACTGGCATCAATGGCTCTCGCTCAGACATCGTGTAAAAGTAGTTTTCTGTTTGGTGGATTCTAGCTGTACTGTCCTGCCCCAAAGTTTGCTTGTTTGCTGCTTACTTTTGTGCCAGTGTGAAATGCTGCTGTATAGCAACAGGGTATATAATTTAACCCTGTCCATCTCTTCACAACTTCTCTGTCCCTTCATTGTTAAAAAACAGCTCTCCTGCTACACAAACAGATTTCCAGTTTCCACCCATAATTAAACACACACAACTAACTGCACTGCTCAATCTTTTTAATGCACGAATTAAACCACTAGGTTATTCCATGAAAAAAATGGATACTGTCTCAGGTGTGATTATAAACATGGCCCTACGTAGGTACCATCAGAAAGCATCAAACATCTTACATTTAATGTTGATGAGAAAGATTTTAATTCTTTTGCAAATTAATGGCCTGATCGTCACTTGGATTAAATTGCTATATTACCACTAAAATCAGCATAGCCACGCTCACTTACATTTTCCCTACTGTCAGACTTGTGTTTACTTTTAGCCCAGTCAGCGCTAAGAAACCTATGCAATAGCTTTGATGCATCTATTTGTGTCTCAGTTTTCAACCAGACTTTTCTGATACAGCAGTTCCTCTTGTGTATGGTATACCCGTGTGTTTCTTTGACCTTTCTTGGGAGGTTGATGAATGTGTTTTTAAGCATCCGTAAGTGAATTGTAATATATGCTAAAATTATATTTTTGCAATATTTCTGCCAAAATGATCTACAGTGGATGGCTTGTGTCCACATTACGTTGGAATGTGCATGCTCATAAAATTTTACACCGGACATTTGACATTTTGCCAACATTCATTTGCTATCACATCACCATCATTTCCTACTTTAAACTTATTAGTACCAAGTGCACATACAAGCATAGTTGTATGCTGCTAAGAATATGATATATTTAGAGGGGAAGGAAAGATGAAGTCAGAAAGACTGTATGAAGGTCTACTTAAACACTATAGTAATGCTTGAACGTTATTCATCCTGCCTTGGACAACTGTATGAGATGGGTAAAAAAATCTATAAGCAAACTTTCTGGTATTTCTGATATCTACATTCTAACAGTTTATCTCTTATTAAGTTGAGGAAAATTTTTGCCAATAACAAGTCAGAGCTATTATGTCTTCGTTAATATGTACATAAGCTGTAGTCCAGGAAATTAAGATCAGAGGGCCCTGTGTTGTCTGAAGAATACAATGAAAGGAGCTGTTTTCCTGAAAAAAGTTATTTAAAACAGTATTTCTGACTTAA
Organism: Sagittarius serpentarius; assembly: GCA_034782735.1. NCBI lineage: Eukaryota > Metazoa > Chordata > Aves > Accipitriformes > Sagittariidae > Sagittarius > Sagittarius serpentarius. The sequence goes on along the minus strand of JAVKLA010000036.1, from coordinate 9,307,536 downwards.
AATAGAATTGTATTTAGATAACATAAAGTAATATTGTCAAGGTAAATATAGCTCCTACTTTATTATGAGTATCTTGGCCTTCTACAGCAGAAGAGAGTACCAAAATCTGTATTGACTTCAATGTTTGGTTCAGTTGCAAATTTTTATTTCATTCATTTGTTAGGATTAATTATGAGACTGTTTACTCTCACTTTTGACAATAATGCATTACCTACCCTGGTCTTTTTGTTCATAATGCTGTTGTATTTGGGATCACAGAGCAGGTTTGTATTCACAGTACAAAATAATTTTGTTTATTATTTATGTTATTTTTAAAATGTGAAGGCATTTCTACTCCAGTTGACTTTGCAAAATATCTTTCACTTTTTTTTTTTAAGTGTATAAACCTATATTCTGAGCCCTATTAAGTGATGCTGTATTTAAAAGAAATTATTACTATTGGACCTGATCTAGATATGCTATGTAGGTAATCTGCCATACACCTACACATTCATACCAGCAAAGCTCTATACAAACATAGGGGCCTGTCTCTTCAGCTGGCAGGAGGATCAGATGGTCTTTTCTAGAAACATACATCCTTGTTGGCAAGATGACCTTTGAAGAAGGTGAACTGGTAAGCCTGCAATGTGAAGCTATTTCCAATTGCTGGTGATATTTTGGAAAGAGAAAAATGGATTCTGAGAGGAAAGCATATGAAGTTAAGAGGAAAGATTTTTCTATTAGTTCAAAATAAAAGGAAAATACAGAGGAAGAGAAATATAAGAGGGAATATGAGAAATACAAGAGGGAATAAAAGAGGAATGGATGACCCCAAAAGCTTCTGGTTATTCTCAAGTTGTCCAAATTCTTGGACTTTACCTGAACCATCTAGATTTTTATACCGATTTTCTATGTTACATCTATATGAGCTCACACTATAAGAAACAGAAGTACTTGAAAGAAAATGAACAAACAAGTCTGGTCTTTATTAGCAAAAGAAAACAAAGGACTAAAGCAAAATTAATCCCCTTTGTAACCATATAAAGTTAAGAGGCACAGCGTTATGAGACAAACAGCAGAACAATTACATCTGAAGTCTGTAATAAGATTTACAGCATTATATTTTAAGGAGCTTGAAACCATATTCATGAATGGTTTGCATTTTATATGAATCTTGTGAAAATATATCATTTTCCAGGATTTCTCTACTTTAGGACTAAAACCTATAGAAAAGTATAACTTGCTGCACTGCAGACTGTTCAAGATTTCCTTCTGACCCTGCTGTTGCTGGGCTTGGCTACTTAATTACATTTATTTTGTGCCATCTAGTCACTGTCTGCTTAAAAGGTAAATGTCAGATGTTGTTTTGTGAGAGAGTATGCATTTCATATGGAATGTTCTGCTGTTGACCTACCTCTGAAAATGGAAATGCTTCTTATAGTGATCTTAGGTAGCTGGAATCTTTGAGTAACAGGTATGTGAGACAGAACTGATGGAATGCACGAACAAAGGGATTGTGAGAAAAAAAATGTATAGTGCTGTTGTTTCTTCTGAAACTCATGAGACTGAAGAGAAAATGATACATTCCGTGTAGCATCTTACTTAGGCAGATGCTCCTCCCCGCACCTTGCTGCTGGAAGGCACAGATCTCTCCCCTCTCTGTGGCTTCCTCCCATCGTAAATAGGTCATGGACAAACTATCAAACACCATTTATTACCGCAGAGCTCCAGGTGTTCCTGTTTTCCCTCTTTCTGATTTTCTTAAAAAAACCCAGTAGAATTCTGTCCAGAATTGAGAATAACATGACTACAATTCAGGTGTTGGTAGGATATGGCATGGGGGAGGGTGTGAGTCCTCTAAAACTCATACAGCCTAAAGTAAACCCTAGGTCTTGACCACAAATTATGCAAGTGCAGTAGATATCTTCTTTCTTCAGTGTCTTTTTGTAAATAAATAAAATCACCATGGGCTGTTCTGAGAATGAGACAAATTCAAGTTAGGAATACCATCTGCATTATGTGTTTTTAGTATATGGGTGGGTAACAGTAAATATTATGTAACTGTTATGATTTGGACAAAAAACAATGCCTTGCTATCCTCTTGATAGGCCCTCATCCCCTGAGGTACTGAACACTCATTTTCTGTAGTAATCACTCAGCCCATTATTTTCATCAAATGATTGCATCAGATAATACATTTTAGCTTGCGTAGCCTAAAACTAGTAATCCCAAGAGATTAATAAGATTATAAATGTAACTAGAATTAATCAAGTTTAATCAAGAAAAAGGATTAACATGGTACTATTTTTATTGTCTTGTTGTCAATCACTCAAAAGAATATGCAAGGCAGAAATTACCCGAGTTATGTAGCATTTCAAAACTTCTCAGTTTCCAAAAATTCTACATTCAAATTGTGACTGTATAAAATAGAATGAAGAATCTATGTCCAGTGCATTAATTCTATGCCTATTGCATTTTAAAACAATCTACAGTTAAAAATATAAAATAATATCAGATATAATGCATGAAAATCCAGACATGTGACGTGATTTGAACTGGTCATTTAACATGTAATTCATCTACAAAGAATTCCTAATGATGGAATTCCTGGACTTGCATTTTGAAAAAAGCAACGTTGATTAGTAGAGATCCAACACCATTTCTTCTGACTTTTCACTTGATTTTTTTGTTTTGTTTTGTCAGAAAAAAATTTCATACCTATCTTTGAAGGAAAGCATTGACTCTCTGTCTTCCAGAGATGTTCTTTAATCCTGTTCTAAACATGAAGTTAATTGTACTCTGTTTAATCTTGCTAGGAATGCAGCTTTCAAGGTCAATTGTTGTCCACTTCGAGCCATGGACAATAGAAATTAAAAAATGTATGTATTAGTTCACCCATTCCATCTTTCTACTCCCTAAGCCGCATTTTCTGCTGTCACGTTCCTGAAGCTATTAATTTTGCATAATACCTAGCCTTCAAGAACAAATTTTCAGTGTATGCAAGACTGGAATTGAAAACATAAAATAAGGAAATTTGTCTTCCAGCTAGGCCTGAATTTTTAGCTGGACTGTGTTCTGAGTGACTAACTTATGTTAATTTAAGGATCTACATTTCTTTGGGGTGGAACATCACTGCAGGGAGTGAGGCCCTATAGTCTAGTAGTTCTACCAGTGAGTGGGCCATTATTCTACTGGAGGAGGTGGAACATACTGGTTCACCTCTGGTTTTGCTGCTGTTTTCAGTCTTTATTTGTCTTATCAGTTTAGAATGCTTTTCAGTGTGCTTGTACAGCCGATTCAAAGGCTACTTATTATACAAATTTATGGTGACTATGGAGTTAGTTACAAATCTATTTTCCCTTTGAAATAAATATTTCTCTCCATCTCATATCCCACTGAAGAGTGAAGATCTGGAAAGGCCCACATTAGCACTGCAATGTATTGTGCTTTTGTCTTTAAGATAAATAAAAAGCAAACAAACATGTCTTTGTCTGACAAGTTTTGTCTTGGGCACACCCACTTATCCCTCATCAGCCAAGATAAATTGCCTCAGAGGGAGGACTTCCATGTTCACAGAAGGAATGCAGAAATTCTTTCTATTTTTTACATTCTTGGCATCTTTCCTTTGTTATCAATTTCACGTCCTCTTTGTGTTTTGAAGCTCTGCTTGGCAAAGGAGGTTATAAATATTAAAGCTCTGCACAAGTTCTTAAGAATTATTTGGGATTTTTTTTTTGTTTTGTCTTAAATATTCTTTGTTTCTGCTATTTTTATCTCAAAGCCATCTTCCTTCATCCAAGCAGTGTATTTTTAGCTAGTCCAGATAGTTGAGAAGATTTTTATTAATTGGACAGAGATTACTTTTGGCTTTCTTCTTTTCCAATTCTGTTGTAATAGTGCCAGCACTGAGAAACACACACTTAGAACAGATTTTGCAAATATTATATGGAAGATATAGAACTTATATTTTGAAAGTACTTTAATGAATCCCCTGCCATAAACAGCAAGAGTTTTTAAGTACTGGAATGTGTCTTAAGTAGAACTTCATGAAGAAACATCCAAAGACTTTGTTCATAATTGCATAGGACTTTGTAATTAAAATTTTAATATGATCAGGCTGTGGTTGATAGTTTCTACATCACTGTAGACAATGCAAATATGTTTCTGGCATGGCTTGAATTAGACGAAAATTTCCATTTTCCCTCTCATAAACATTTACAGTAGTTACTGACACACACCTGAAAGGCCAGGATTTTAACTATTAACTAGGGTCAAATATATTTATTGTATTGAACCTCTAGCTGTAGACCCCATTTTTAGGCTCAGGACCCCTTTCACACTGTTCTAGAAAAATAAAAATTATGTGGAACTTTTCCACAATTCCCTGTATTTTGTTTGCCTGGCTTGTAAATAGTCTAAATAGACCCTTTTCCTTCATGTGTGACGGTAATGTACGGATCCCTCTGTCACTTCCCGCAATCACCCGAAGCTCCGTAGGGGAAGAGTGGGAAAGGATATGGAGTAAGCAATAAAAGGAGCAGTCCAAGTGCAACGCAAAAGAAAAAAGAATACTTTCCGTAATTGGAAGGTCCATAACTTACTGTAGCCGTGGGGTCAAATATTTATATGTGGAATTGCTGGACCATTTAAGCAGCTACTCATTAAAACCATGTAAATGCTTGAACAATCAAGCTATCATTTTACACTGATACTTGTACCTGCTCCCAAGGAGGGAAGGCAAATGCGTGTTGGTAAGGATACTTATGCGTTTAAAGAAAGCTAGGTTCCCACATACACAGCCCTTCTCCACACAAACATTTCCCAAAAGGCACATTGTCAGGTGAACTTTGCAGACTTTCAAGCCAGGCATCTGTATCTCAATGTTAGGACCTGCTAACTTTAATGGAAAAAAGCCTACAAGACAGACGGAAAATTTCCTTGTAGGTCGCTCTGGTTTTTTTGTGGTTTTGCCTGTAGTGCAGCAGGAGCAGTGTGGTTTTCCCTTGTGAAGTGAGCTGTGAGGTCTGCAGAGATCACAGGGAATCCTCCAGAGCCACAAAGCCATCCTCAGGGGTGATGGGTGCTTCTGTGCTACCTCTGCACGTCAGTCTTCCCCCTTTCAGTTTCTCAGACACAGGGAGGAGGGAAGGATTTGCTCAGCAATGGTAGTTTGCTCATAGTTTAATTAGTCCTCAACTGCATTTGCTTTTTGGCAGCCTTTCAGTGGAGTTCAGCAAGGATGGTGGATATCACTCGTGCCTGTACCTGCTACCTTCCTCTTCCACAACCAGGGAGGTTTCTCTGCAGGTTCAGAATCAGCAGTGACATCCATCAGTCCCCTCAATGTGCTTCAGCACAGGAGGGCCCTCTGGTACAAAGTCTGCAGTCTGCCTTTGTTTCACACACTGGGTTAAACCCTGTTTTTCTTCTGATGCAGTCTTCTCTCTTTAATTGCCCAAGGTGCTTTATCTCTTCTATCTTGGCCTTTCTCCATGTCTGTATTTAAATTCAGTTTTTCAATTTTCCCTGTGCTTTTCCCTTCCAATTTTCAATTGCAACTGTTACGATCAGCTGCTGCTTTGTTCTTCTCTCTGATCCTTTCACCACCCTACTGAGATGAGGTCCCTCATTCTTCAGCCCCACGTGATGCGGGTGGGTGAGTAGTGAGCAGATGACAGAATTAATTTGCAGGTGTCTCCCTCCTTTTGCTTTTGACATCCTGTCATTTACCTTGTCCTTATGTCTAGGGGGTTATTTCTCAGAGTTGTGCAATCCTTTTCTAGGTTAGCATTGAGCAATCTTAATTATTTCAGTGACAGTCTTTATATAAGGAGATTTTTTTGAGGCAAAAGACTTTCAAAGGTTTTTCCTTTAAAAACAGTTGAATACAGTAAAATGGAAAAGGCATGGAAGTAGTGTCATCATTTTAAAGCATGTCTGCAGCTACTTTAAGCCATGAGAATGGAGTAGTTTGCAACAGAACAAAAATGCTGAACTTGGAAAATTAAAGGTAATAATAGTAAGATTCATTGCTGTGTGTTCCTTTTTTATCTTAGGAGGTGACACACATTGAAGGTTTGGTCTGCTCTGCACACAGTTGCCTCCTGGTGAGGTGAGGCATGTCTGTTCGCAGAAGTGCGGTGTTGTTGACTTGTATGTGAACTTCTTATTTACACTGTCATCTGTTTACAAAAACTGGGATATTTTACTACAAAGAGTGTTCAGAGTATTCCTCCTGTACATCCCGTGCATGTCTCATTGTGCCTGGTAAGCATCTCTCATCCATACCGTCAATTAATTTTCCAGAGGGAGAAGGGTAAAGGAAAGGTAATCCGTGCAATAATGGAGTCAGGTATGAGTGAAGAATTCTAAACATGTATTAAGCGCACCCTTAAATTTAGTCATATTTATTTATTTATTTACTGTTTCTTTTACCCCTCAACATTCTAGTGTAGTCTTTATTATTAATTTTTTTTTATTCTATTGGGTGACCCCCAAAAAACGTTTGTTGTTCTTAATCATTGATATTCTGCCTCATTTTGGGAGAAGAATGTAAGTAAAGATGTCCAAAACTGTAGGTCTTGTGAACGATCCTTTTTCTTTAAACACTACAGATATTATTTCCTTGGAATACTTCAGTTATGCCTAGCCTTAAGGGAAATAATCTTTCTCTTTAAGGAGTTTCTTTTCATTATTTTAAACATTTCTGAGAATGACAAGTGAGATTAGCTGAACAGAGTACACATTTGGGGAAAGGAAGTATGAATAAGAAATTTAAAAGACATGAGCACTAATGTTCCTTTTTATGGGCTTCATGCTGTATGTTGTTGTATGACTGCAAAGAGCAGGTATGGCTAACAAGCTGTTAAAAGGAGACCCTATTTTCTGTGTCTCTAGCTGTGGCCTTAAATGCACAAAACTTTTAGTAAAATAAATGTGTGCATATCTGTGATGTAATAGCAAAAAGAAGTAAAAGCTAGAAGCAAATTTGTAATTCTCCAGTGCTCACTCTGAATAATAGTTGATTTCTATCCTCAATATTAGAGTTCATAACTGGCAGTGAAATAAGAATCCAAACTGAATTATTAAAAAAACAGAAACATTTGTCTTGATTTTTTTTCTTGCATGCTCTGTGCTGAAGCTGTTGCTGTAAATTGTGAATAGCATCTAGAATTTAATATGCTTGCATGCTACATTTCAAGACTAAATGGACTGATTATCATTTATTCCTCATAAGTGACATAAAAGTTCAGATTCCTTTCACTAGTTGTATGTTCTCACTGACTTCAGTGGGAATTACTGGTATTAAGATCTTTGAAAATTAAGCCAAAAGACAGTGTTGTGCAATGCTATTTGTGGAGTGATTTGCAGACAGATGTGCAAAATTTGTTTCTGACAGAACCAGAAATCACCAGGAAGCTCTGTCCTCTCCCTGCATCTTTGTGGGAAGAAAGGTTTCTTTTCTGCAAACAAATTTATTTCCAAACATCCCAGATTGTTTAAATTGACTTTCAAGTCATATGAAGCTTTTGCAACAAAGCTGGCATCCTTTCTGTGACACTGAAAAAGTTTTAACACGTTTGTGTTGTTGCTAGGTTTGTTTCTTAAGCTAACTCTCTGATAAATCACCCTTTTAATATTAAACTAGAGATGGGCCAAACCAAGCTGGACAAGCTCGGTTATCTTGAGGATGGAACAGAGCATTTGACCAACTGGGGAAGGTGACGGAGTGAATGCTTAAGCCAACCTGTCTAATAAGAGAGTCTGTAACAGTTCTCCCTGTCACAGAAGGCTCTTTTACATGCTCTATTTATAATGTCCTGTTGCCATTTTATTGTGCCTTTAACAACTATGCAAGGTTGATTAAAAACACTCCCCAAGTTTCCTGTGTCACTTTTCACTCATCATCACTGCTCTGAATGGTAACAGTGTGAACCTTGCCATGCCCGTTAGCTAATGTTTGTTGAGAATAATATTGGCCTCTTCCTTTTTATTGCAAACTTCATGAATCGGTATTATTAATTTTTAATTGTCAGGCTTATGGGAAGGATCCAAATCTGGAAATTTAAATAACAATTCATCTTCCTTGTTTTCTGGTCTTCGAATTCCTCTTTGCAAAACTCTACTTGACAGAGCATTGCTCTAGAATTAGTTTCACTGCCTTTGCCTGGCAACACAAATACTTTTTACACTTTCCAGGCTTCTCCTGTTAACTTCTAAAGCTGATTGTTGTCACCGGTATATCTTTGTTTGCTATTTATTTGTTACTAGCTGTCACGGCTCTGGACAGGCTCCCCTGGCTGGATGCTCCCCAAGCTCTGTCTTTAGGTCCCACCACACTGGAGCTGTGCTCTCTCGGTCTTCCTGACTTTTAGCAGAACCCGGGACTGCCTTTGGCTCGGGGCTCCTATGCACCTTCTCAAGAAGTGCTGACCTAATTGCTCAGACCTGCTCTCTGTTGCTCAGGCCTGTATTCATGCTGGATCTCCAGGAAGACCCTCATGCTTTCCCAAAGCTCAAATCTTTGCACTCTTCTTCTTCAGGCTGATATGGAAGTTTTCACTTTGAACTTTTGACACTGCAAGAAACATACTGAATCCAAAAGAAAGAAACGTCTTTATGTCTTTGCATCATTTTCTTCTTGCGTTAGGAACACAGCTTTTAGAGAGGGGCACAGTCCCTCTTTGGAAACTTGCAGCCTGTTTCTTGCTGCCAGTCAACTCCCCTTCACCTTTGCCATTACACAGTAAGGGAAGTTTATTCTTTGGCCCAAAGCCTGTGCCTTTGTTCATATCTCTTCTGCTTTTTGCCTCATCTGTCTTCTTGACCCACCCTATCTTCGCGGCTTTAAAAAACAGTGTTTAATACCGTGCTCCCTTCAGATTGCCCCAGGAGGGTGGTTCTGCCTTCTCAGGCAATCCTTAGCAAACTTGCTGCCCAGCTCAGCACATTCTTGAAGCGTTAGCAACATCTTTGCTTGTTCTGTAGTTTCTCTGAAAGAGAAGGTGTCAGAGGACAGTGTCCTCATCAGATTTACTTGGTGTGTGAAACGGAGGGGAAAGAGTGAGGACACGGTTCGCAGCTTTCTGGTAACAAGAGCTGCTGCCTAATGTGAAAGTAAAGCAGAGCTGCTCAGCAGGGTCGGGCTTCTGGGCACAGCACAGTTGTGCCACTGCCTGTCCCAGGCTCTGCGGGAGCTGGCATTGTTCTTTCTAGTGGCATCTGTCCCGTGCGTCCCTTCCTGAGTCGCCAGCCCACCAGGGCTGCTGCTTCCTGCAGCGCTGCGGGAGGCCTTCCTCTGCGCCCAGGTGAGTCCGTCTTCGTGCTCCGGTGAGGGAGCAGCTCTCGAGCTATCTGGCTGCGTAGGGCCCCCGACACCTCAGAAGGGGCTGGTGACCTCAGGGATGGGCTAAGCTCCAGCATCTTACTGGATGTGTGGCCCAGCTGCTACTGGCGGCACGCAGAATGACTCAGAAGGAAAGAAAAGTGGCAGCAGGTAAGTCTGTGCTGGAGTCGGTGCTGGTTGCTCAGCAGAGACTTGTGCACTTACAACCACACCTCAGATTTGTCATTTAAGAGCTACTGCCAACACATTCCGCACCCGACTGATGCCAGCGGTGGTGGGAGCCCCTGAGCTCCGATCTGATTTGCCTGGCTGCGCCTCCTCCTCTCGCTGCCTGCTCGGTCGCAGCCCCAGAGGTTGTCACCTGTCCCTCCCACTCGCACGCAGGCGGTTTTCAAACAGGGACTAAGTGGAACAAACCTGTGAGCAGAGCCTGCGCTCGGCTGTCTGCATGGGGCTGGTGCTTGCGTTAGTCCTCGGCGTATATATTTCCTTCAGAGAGTCAATTCCTTTCAGGAGCATAAATGAAATGTTACTATAGAATGTCCCAGGGGAGTTTTGCATAAGATACAAGTGATTCCTAGTTTTGTTGATTTTTAACTACATGTTGTGTAAATTACACAAGCATGAGGTCGTTACCTATTTGTTCTTTCTGTGGACAAAAAGAAGACATTTGATTGAGGATAGCTTTTTAGTGCATATGCCTCAGCTATGCACACATTCATGAACCAGTTACAGTCTGTATTGGGAAATATATTGTTAATATAATTGGCTTGCTGAAACGAAACATTTAAAATGAATAATAGAAAGATACTAAAGAATTTATATTAAAAAAAAATTATCAAAAGGAGGAAAGGACATGACCTTCTTATGTCAGTGATGGTTTTTGTTATTATAGGAATGAGAGGCTTAATTCCTGGAAGTGCTATAATGGTTTTGGTTGGCTGAGTGTGTCCTTCATAGTAGTCTGTTTGTCATCTCAACCTTTTTCTGAAAATGGAATTCAGATTTCTAGCCAAAAACATAATATTTTTTACTTTGCATTGAGGTTATATAACAGATGGTGAGCTAGAAAGCGCTCGGTGCTTCAAAATTATTTGATGGCTCATAAAACTGAATAACACTTTTTCCTCAGATCATGTTTTGATTCTATCTAGGGATGAGTAAAACTGTTGAATTAGAGAAAACTCCATCTAAAATATTAAGCAAGTGTTTGAATTGTGAAAATCTGTTGGGATTTTTTTTTTTTTAAATTCATTTACCTGTGGCTTATCTTGTGTCGTGGTTTAACCCCAGCCAGCAACTCAGCACCACGCAGCTGCTCACTCACTTTCCCCCACCCAGTGGGTTGAGGGAGAGAATCGGAAAAAAAAGTAAAGCTCATGGGTTGAGATAAGGACAGTTTAATAGAACAGAAAGGAAGAAACTAGCAATGACACTAATAACAACAGGAAAGTGACAATAATAATAAAAGGATTGGAATACACAAACCAAGCGATGCACAGTGCAATTGCTCACCACTTGCCGACCGACGCCCAAGCCACGCTCCTCCCCCCCACCCCCAAGCTGGGCATGACGTCCCATGGTATGGAATACCCCTTCGGCCAGTTTGGGTCAGCTGTCCTGGCTGTCTCCCCTCACAACTTCTTGTGCCCCTCCAGCCTCCTTGCTGGCTGGGCATGAGAAGCTGAAAAGTCCTTGACTGAGTCTAAACACGAC
>JAVKLA010000036.1:9259365-9296395 GCA_034782735.1 Sagittarius serpentarius | reverse complement strand
ATACTAAACCCAAAACACAGCACTGTACCAGCTACTAGGAAGACAATTAACTCTATCCCAGCCGAAACCAGGACATCTTGTAGTAGGAGGTATTCAAAATCTCACAGGAGATCAATGTGCAATTCCTGAAATATTTAAGGAATAGCTGTAGTTCAGTCAACACTGAAACTGCAAATGAAACCTTCAAGTTCCCTGAGAGTTCAACTATTGTGTGTTTTAACTGGAACCTACATAAAGTATCTCTCTTAAAACCTGCTGCTTTCTCCTATATTTGGACTCAGTGGGAGTCTGATTCCTTTGGAAATACTGTGGAGGTCCTATGGGAAATTAGGTGTCTAGTTCCTTGAACGTCTGTCCCTAATACTTGTGCGATGGACAAACTTAAAAGGCATGAGTCCAGTGTTGGAAGTTTCACACCATGGACCTGTTTGGTTTCTGTTGGTACAATCCATCATTTTCTTGGACATTCTAGTAGGTGCCCTTAGCTGCTTCTGCACCTGTGTTGGAAGCAGGATAATGTCATTAACTCTGTTAATGAGGTCTTGGTAATGCACATTTGGTCCAAACACTCCCCGGTCATAGTTCAGTCTATGATATTCCGCTTGGGGTCTTAGCACACAATGTATTTGTGAGATCTGGAGAGACACATGAGGTTATGGAGCTGAGTAAGTATCAGTACCCAAAGGACTGTCTGAATCAAGGGGGCAGACAATTCTCTGACTGGGTGCTCAGAGGACCTGAAAAAGGAGGTGGCCACTAACCAGCTTTTCAGTTCAGGTTAAGGATTTTCATTCAGGACAGATTCTATTTATTCAGGCCTAACAGAAAAACTCCATTATCGTACCTTACTACTCAGCTGTGGATATATTTTTAAGTTAACATACACATTACTATAGAAGAAAGCAGGAAACTCGGAACACTTCTATCTTACAAGTACACAAAAGTGTATTATGTATACAAAGAATATACAATTTTGAAAGGGCTCTTAGGCCTGCTTCTGGTGTTTACATAGAGAGTTAGTATTGCCATTCTAGGTGTATCAGTAATATTTGCCTGAAAAAGAGATGCCATCCCTTGGATTTTCTTCTTTTTTTGTAAAGTTATATCTTCACTCTGTATATCTAGTAGCACAAAGCTTGTTTTTCTACAAGTTGCTCTATTTTCAAAGATAATAGGTAGATGTTAGGGTTCCAGCTTTTCTTCCTAATATTACATGTGTGGTTCTATTTGCATTCTCTCAGCTCATGTTTTCTCAGATGCAGAAAATTATGTAATTAATTGTGGGGTCTCATACCATCATTTCAGAGATGTTTCCCATTTAAATTAAAGGCCTGTTCTTCTACCCAATCAGTAATTGTCTAGATCTTTTAAGATCTCCTTCAGCTTGATTTAATTGTTAAACATTAATTTAGTGGGAAAAAAGTCTTCAAAGGGGAAAAAAAGAACTGCTGGAGGGGCAAAATATTAATAGGTGCTTAAAAGCAAAACAGTAATTCTTCCCTTTCTAAGCTTGCAGCCCTTCAGGCCTAGTAGAAAAGAAACAATTGACTGTATTACAGGATTATATAGGTTTCATTGACTTAAAATGAACTGAAAGCAGCTGTAGGGAGATTTACCTCAAGTCTTTATTATTAGCCATATGAGGCAGAAAGAAAAACAATGTTTTGTTTGAATCAGAAAATACAATTATCAATGGTGGTTTAGAAAAGGTTAGATAAAGAGAGCAGTACTTTTCAGTAGGGAAAAAAGTGAATAGAAAAATTCTGTTTTGCCAGAGTTATATACCATATGAAATATTTCAGCCAACAGAAAAAGAGGCTATCTTCTACTTGCAGGGTCCTTGTTTTCTTTCATTTCTGATGGATAATCTTTGAGTTTAGTACACTTGATATCTCTTTTACTTACTAATGACAGTAATACTTTCACTCCTTTGAATACTTCTACCATGCAAATGGAGATAAAGATCAAAAAAACCTGTTGCTTTTTTACGAAGAAAATCCTCCTAAAGTCTGCATCTCATTGAAAAATGCATTGGTACAGGTTTCCCTCTAAGATTTCTGCCCTTGATTGTTAAAAATTCTGATTAACAAAGAACTGAGGGTTTTGAATAAAAAAAAAAAGTTCAGGCTGCAAAGTCAGAATCTATTCTAAAGATCCAGAATATTTCCTTACCATGAAATTTTTAAAATATTTAGGATTATTTTACCTACCATAGACTTTTCTGGAAACCATACATGTCATTAAAATGCAGTTAATCATAGATGTTTTATAAACTGTCTATGCTCAATTACTTTTGTAAATCAGGATGTTGCTTTAATTCCAGTGTTGTGCTGAGAACGGGAACTGCTCACTCTCGTACTTAGAGAAAAGTGCACTGTTCTGCTGCAATGTTGGGTGATAAGGCATCTGTAAATATACACATCAACAGGAATAAAACCTGATGCCTGATATCAGTAATAAGACATAACTATTTCAGAAAATACAAAACTTCCTGTCATATTAGGATTTCTGGTACAATTTTCTTATTTGCTGTAACTTACCTTTGTCCAAGGTGATAGTCTGTAGTCACATGTATTTTGTTAGGCCGTGTTACTGCATAGATTCTGCAATACATAATAGACTTCTTTTTCCTCTGGGCTTTTCAAGTGAAGTGCTGTTATATAAGTGTATCCACAACAGTATTCATTCTAATGCAGGATGGAATTACGTGATTCTGAATGTTAAATTAGCTGTATATTACTGTGGCATTGCAGCAGCAACATTTCAGAAGAGCCAAACTGTGATTTAGAGATATGAAAAACTAAATACAAAAAAATTCTGTGGACATAGAACAAAAGCTAGAATGAAATTCTCACTGATATTCAAAAATGTTTTCTTAACCTATAGACCAGCCACTCCATAGTCCATTTTTGACTGGAGAAAAAATTAAGCATTCTGGGATAAGGAAGGACAACTTTCTGTAGCTACGAGTGGCAGCTATACCTCTCACCCACTTACCGATAAAGTTCCTTCTTCAGAGTCTACAAAGAGAGATGTGGCTGATTCTGTCTGCACCAACGTAGCTGTAAAGTATTTATTGTTGCATTCTGATACTCTGTGTATGCAGAGATGGAGTTTTCCCATGTTTAAGAGTTGTCTTACACTCTCATATTCAATTCATATTTTTATGCAATACACAGTTTCTCAAATTCTTTTCAGTGGGAGAATCACTTTTTCAGGTGTTGTAAATGGTAACTTTTAGAACCTGCAGCACTGTCATCTTAATTATCTATTTTGAGTTTGATACATTTGTAGAAGAGACGTTCTCAACTCTGACATTCATGGGGTCAACATGCCAATTTTTTCTCTTCAATTCTTTTCTTAAATCATTCCCTAAAGGGTTATCTTTCTACAGCAGTATAGCAGCTATTGCAAACCACAACTTCAAACTGGTGGACCTCATTTTTGGATCTTAAGCTAAAGAAAGGCTGAATGCTTTGTAAAAGTAGAACATTTTTACTTTTTTCAAATTTGTCATCGACAACCACTATTTGCTTTTTTAAAAGGTAAGCCATGGTTCCTAATCAACCTGAATTCAGATAACACTGCATATGTTTTTCAACATAAAGAAACTGAAAATGGTACAGTAGTACAGAAGAAAGCTTAGCATTTACATCCCGCTTTGATCTGTAGGTTGTAAGGAACTTCTCCAGGTTCAGTAGCTGCCTTTTTGATTTTTACAGCTGAGAAAATCTTGATACAGAGAGATGAAGCAACTTGCCCAAGGTCTCAAAAAGAGCCACTAACACATTCGGAGCTGAACACTGAATTCCTGTCCCGTTGTTCACAATACTCAGATCACAGGCTGGGAAGGTGACGGTTGCTCTGGCATTCAGAGGAATTTCTTCCTGGAGTCTCACCCCCAGTTTGTTTCTCCAGTAAGAAATCCCAATCTTCCTTATCTCCCATAATTTCCGGTAGGTTCCTCCTCCCTTATGCTATCAGCAGACATGTCTTACTATAAATGTTGCCTTCTAGTAAGAAGTCCAGGTACCCACCACTGTCTGTAGGAAGTGGATGCTTTCATTCAGGTTGATGTGTTTCATGCTCAGAAGTATTCACTTCTAATTGAGACTTCCAAAAGATAAGAGTTCAACAAGGGAATTTGGTATATTTGCTGTAAACGTGTTGTCAGACTCGCTAAACACCATCCCAAACACTAGCGGGGGTGGGAAGTGGAGAGTAGATACAAGTGACCTGAAACACACCTGAATCGTTTGCACAACTACACATATAATTACTTGATATGTGCATGCATTTACAATGCTGTAATTGCATGTCTGATGTACTTTTAGTTATGTATTCATCTGTTAATCTGCTGAAGAGAACACAAATATTGAACAAAATGAAACATTTCTAATGAGAAACTTTATTTCATGCACATATTCACAACAAGAAAACTAACCTGTATGTATTGTGAATTTAGGTTAGTGTTCTTGACAAACTGGATGCTGCTCGTAGGACAGGAGTAATCTCCCTTCTTGGAAGTGACTTCCAGTTCTTTGTGTATAGGACGTACAGAATGTTCTGCTTTGCTGGGCAATGTTCTGTGTTTAGAATTGCGAGGGACATGTTCATTGTGGTGTTAGTGATCAACAGCAGTTATGAATTATTGAAAGTTATCACACCTTGCAGCCATTTCAGGGCAGTAACATAGAACAAGAGGAGGCACATTTCCCTAAATGAATACATTTTCATTCAGCGGGTTATTCACTTAACCAGCATTAAATGTAATCCTCTTTGAATCTCAGTGGTCACCTCCTACTCTTTTCCTGTCAGTCTTCATCTCCTACAAAAGCATGAATTCGGCCTTCAAAAGAATAGGAGTTTGGTTAAATCATTGTGTAGCTTTCTGTAAGAAATACAAGAGGGATTCTATAGAATTAGTGCAAAATAACTCAAGGTCAGTAGCTCCTAATACTTACAACATAATTAAAGTATTCACATTTTGTTTCTTTTCTTCTCTTTTCTTCTCTTTTATCTTCTTTTTTCTTCCTTCCTTCTTTTTCTTTTTCTTTTTGCCGTCTTTTTCTTTTTTTTTTCTTTTTCTTTCCTTTTCTTTTTTCTTTTTCTTTCTTTATTTCTTTTTCTCTTCTTTCTTTCTTTTTTCTTCTTTCTTCTTTCTTTTTAAGATGGAAAGGTATTTATCTCAGTAATATAGTATCATCACCTCTTTTTATGCTAATTTTATTTTCAGAAAAGGCAGATCACACTGCTGGCCATTGTGATATACTGCATACCAGCTTTGCAGAATATAATGGAGCGGGACAGTATTCTTTTTGATGTGGTTAATCTCTGTTATACTTGTGCCTCTCCTGAAAACTGCACTGTGTCAGAGAGTCTTTTGTAGCCAATGGTGACAGGAAGATCAACAGAGAGAGGTTGCTCCATTAACCTCTGAAGTAATGAAGTTGCATTTCAGGCAGTCAACACTCACACTGCCAATTTATTATCATTTAAGAGGAAGTGAAACTACTTCAAGCCACTCTAGTGTCCACATTTTGATAAATACACAGATTGCTAATGTTCTAATGCTAAACAATCAGCCTCGAGGGGACCTCTAATGGCGTAGGATGCTGTGGCTGTGTGTCTTCTTGATCTTGCAAAATGACCAGTCTTCAGCATCAACAAAACAGGCTAAGCCTATTTATTTCCATACTAAATATGCAGATGTAGTTTTGCTGATAATGCCAGCTTTATCTGACCAGGTGGAAATGCTGAAAGCACATAAATCATTTGATAACAAATTTGTGTAAATTTTCAAGGGAACTGAATTCAGATCTCCAGATTTGCTTTTATTTAATTCAGGTTTCCCTGGGGATACACTTTTGTAAGGGGATTACTTTTCATCTTAGAAATGGACATAACCAAAATCTTGGGAACACCTTTGAACCTTCAATTTGTTAAAACCTTGCAGGATTGTGTGACCTTATAAGATTTTCATGACCAATAGTCAAATCCTGTGAGAACAGCTTTCTGAGGAAGCAATAACACTAGTCTCCCCCAGCTCAGCAGTAAAACAGTCTTGTAAAAGAAAACACTGCAAAACTGGCATGACCATACCCCCATTCTTCCTGAGTTCTGCTCCTAGGCATGGTCTTTGGCACACATTTTTTCCTGCTAAAGGTAGCGTAATTTACATGTCTGGCTTTCCATAAGTAGTGAAAACACTTTTTATATATAAAAGTCCAGGTGGTTTCATAGCCATATCATACATTCCTTTTCTCCCAGGGTGACATAAATAGTTATTTATCCACAGTATTTCAGAGACACAGAATCAAGGTGGTCAGTTAAGTGCAGTATGTTCCTGCTGGTGCCTTGCTGGATTTCTGATGTATTTGTATTTATGCCGTGGGGCAAGTTTTGCCTGCAGATGGGTCTCTGAGGGTTTGCTTCCTGGGACTAGTTTGACATAGCTTCACTGAAATAATTTGAAAGACTCTGTCTTCTGTGGGCTTTGGATAGATCTTTTTAGTGTCTTTCATCTGTGAAGAGAAAGCACTCAGTGAAGCAGGGGGAATAATACGTGCATTTTATAAAAGGATATTGTTTATGAACAGAATACTCAGCCATGGCCTCATGCCCATTGTGTGAGATGACTGTTTTCTAGCCTCTTCTGTCAATAGTCGGAACTATCTTTCTGTCCGAGCTGTAACTCTTGCTGCTGTAAAGCAGATTCGCTAGCTTGCTCCCTTTGTCTTGCCTCTGCATGAGGAAGGTGGCTGCATCTGCTTGCTTGGGCTTTTCTTTCTTGAGCAATGGTTGCTGGGCTATGTAGCCAATGGCCGATGGTGCAGCGCGCTGCCAAGGGTAGGAGGAGCGGCTGTGGCCAGTACAGTTTCTCACCGCTAGCTCTGTACCTAGCAGACAGCGTCCTGAGGTCTGTATCGATGCCACAGGACGTTTGCCAGAGCTTGTTACAGACCTGGTGCCAGAATGAGGACCACAAGCATCTCCCATGTGTGCCCCAGAGCTGCATTGAGAAATGCAGCCTGCAAAGCTTAATGTATTTTCTCCCACTCCCTCTCTCTCTACCCCCCCCGACACATTTTTCTTGGTACTGAGACAACAGGAATCTCGGAACTCTCCCTTTTGTCTTTAGGCAGGTGGGCTTGGGAAGGACCCCCTACCAGGTTAGAGCATGAGGTTGCTTTCGAGTACCTGACTTGACACGCAGCGGTTGGCTTTTTCAGCTGTTCTCAGCTGGGAGTGGGTTAGAGCTCTGCGCCCAGCTGCGCCCAGCTGTGCCCAGCTGACGGGCCCGGAAAGACACGCGCTGCCGCTGTCTGCGCTGCCGGGCAGCAGCACAGCGAGGGTTACGGCACTCGACAACATTCCCAGGAAAATGTTTTGAATATTGGGGGAACAGGATAGGGAATCTCTGCTACCTGCACAGCCGGTGGCGGCTGCAGAGCACTCAGACTGCCTGTGTGTCCCTGGTATGGTCTTCAGGGTTTCTGCAAGGGCATGTTGCAGAGGAGCTGGAAAAGCTGTCAAGAAATCCATAGCAATGCTAAAACCAGAGAAACACAGGCAACCCTCTGAGGGCCAGTACTGTTTCAACACTCTTCGCCCTCTCAACCCCTTGCTTACTCAACGTTACTAGCATTCATAAAGCAAACAAAATGCACAGTGTGCATGTGTGTGTGTAGAGAGGAAGGGAGCTGGGATACGTGTTGCGTGGTATCGCAGAAAGATTTTGTTGGCGTCATTATCAGATTTTCAGGTAGTGAAGATGTTTTCATTTAGCACAAAATTAGTTTATATTTTGTATGTGTTTTCAAAAAGGTGAGATGAGATTAGGCAATACTGAATTATAATTTGTAAATCTACAATTTGTTGTTGGTTTGTGTCTGTAGCCTTTTTATGTGATTTAAATACACAGTTCTCTAATCTTAGCTTCTTCCCTTCTATGTTTAGCCAAAGCGAACTGTTAAAGAATGTGAAATATATTACTTTATTGGCACTGACTCACAACTGAGTCGGTGAACTTTTTTGCACTTACAACTAAAATTGGATTCTAACTTTCAAAAATTTATGACAATTGCTCCTTCTTGTGGCTTGAATGTTGACATATTATTAATTTAGGATTTCTTCTTGAGATTTCCTGTCTAGGTTTGTACCTGTCAGAAAAATATCCTTGGAAGTTTATCTAACAGCTGGAACACCACGAGAGTGGATTGAAATTTAGTAAAGAGATTTACTGGGGCCAACAGGAAGTGCTCAGAGCAGGATGGCATAAATATGCAAAAAGAGCCCTTTTATTTCAGCTGTTTTAAAGGGTCCCAGTGCAGGCTGATGATGGCATAATCCGGAAAAATGCTGACACTGCACAGAACAGCAGCACCAGCACAGAAAAGGATTCCACAAGCATGGATTGGCACTTTGTTGAATTATGCACAGAATGGAAATATGTCTGTTGCCTTCCCTCAATCCCAGCTGCCCTGCAGATTTCAGCTCATACTTTTGAGAAACCAGATATATTTAATGGGAATTTCCCACAAAATAGTTTTGAAATCTATTTTGTTCCTTTTCAGGATTGAAGGAATTCTGAAAATTCAAAATCTAGGCTGACGTGACTTGAGAGACTGAGCAGTAAAATGGCAGATGACATTTCCTTTAGATAAATGTAAAATGAAGCATATGGGAGAAAAGCAACCCTAACACTACATACCAAATGTCAAGATATAAATCAGCCGTTACTCTTCAGGATAGAGATATTGGAATTATTGTGCATAGTCCTCCAAAAACTTAGCTTTATTTGCAGCAGTAATCAAAAAGGCAAACAATGTTGTAAATACTTAGGAAATAAATAGATACCTAAGCACAAAGCCATTTTTAACCCCTGTACCTGTTTGAGGTTTGCCCACATCTTTGCTATTCCACACATTTCTGATAAGCCATCGAGAAAGAATAGAGAACACAGAAAAGGCTAGAAAAAAGGATGATGGGGATGATAGAGATTTCAAATTCTTTCTGTGTAAAGAGAGGCTATTGCAATGTAACTCTTCAGCCTGGAAAAGAAATAAGAAATATGAGAAGTCTCTCAAATCCTTAACAGTCTGAAGGGTGTGAATATGAAATGATTGGTAAATTTTCCTACAATATGGACACCTAGCGAAATGCACAGGCAGTGGATTCTACATATAATACAAGCAATACTTACTCAAATATCATGCAACTGTTGCCCAGGCTTGCCATGCCAACTGCGGCCACTACAAGTATAAATGAAACTGGAACAGTGCTTAATGGTTTGTGGATGGTGTTGGTCTGTTGATGGTTATTAAAGGCAGTGTTCCGGATTTAGCAGGGAGCCCTGAGCTCTCAGGGGCACGTGCATTGCAGGGAACCCGGAGGATGCATTCCATGGAGGGGAATGGCAGGCCCTGTTTCCTTCTGCATAGGGATAGTGGAAGGTGTAAGTTGTTCCTGATCCACACTTTGAAATTTGGAAGAGAGATAAATTAGAAATTATTACTGGAAAAAGCTGCATTTTCTATGAGCCTACAAAAAAATTTGTGATCATTATTGTGGCAATGGTGGAAGGTACATACCTTGGGGAATTAAAAATAAGATTTCATTTAATGAAATGAAAGTAAAGATCCCAAAACAGTCTATTGGCAAAAAATTCTGCAAAGGACACAGGTTATCCTCTTCCTCCTTTTTTATGTCCTGTGTTTGTGATCTCGTGACTTGCATGAGAAAATTACTGGGTTTTTTGCTGGTTTTTACATGATGGTTAATTGTTGAGCTCTGTTAAAAAGCTGTTCCTGACTTAATCAATTGCTTAATTGATAATTTACAGTTAGGGTGTACGATACAAGAAGTGGCTTGTTCAAAATCACAGGTAGCTTAGACAAATTAATAAAAAGGTAGCTTGATTTGATCCATGCAAATGTTTGTAAAAACAAGGTTTTCTCATCCAAAAAAAATGCAGTGAAACCACGTTCTTTGACTTAATCCTTGTATTTTATATTCTAGCCCTCCTAATACAGTAAACTAAATTAAAATACAAAATTGTGGTCCAGCTGTGCTTTTTTGCTGAATTTCCCACATCTCTGTGTCCAACTGTAATGTTCTTTACATAGCACAGACCACTGTGTCTCATATCCTAAGTGTAGAAATATGAATGTGGAGATGCACGTAGCAGTGGTGACCTATATTATACCATTAAGTTCAGACAGAAAGTGAGGCAAGGCATGCAAGTGTGAGGAAAAAAAAAATCCAGAAGATTAGAATTAAATGGGCTGGATAATTTTATTTATATTTAGAATACTTAATGAGAAATTAGGATGTGTTGTCAAATATGGTTTTCTCTTCTTGAATTACAGAGTCCAGTAAAAACAAAGTTTCTGGAAAGTAGTCCTGAAACTATCTTGTCTTTCTTGTAATGTAGTTGTTTCAGTGGGAGAGATTTTTTTGAAGTACCGGTTTTGTTGCTACTTCCTCTAAAATTAATGGAGGAGCGAATAAAGTTTGTACTGCCATCATTCTTATTTTCCGAGCTGTTCCTATGAGTTAAGTTCCACTCTGGGCTTTACTTTTTCCTCAGTGTGGCTGACACATTTGTGCATGCAGAAGAGTATCTTCTGGTTTTGTTTTGCTGTTTTTAATTAGAAAATTGTTGTCCTCAAAAATGCTTTTGCAAATTACTCTTCTCATGTTTTATCTTGTTCCAACCACCAGAACTGCAATATGCAGGTAAAGTAGAGGCTGATGGTATCACACAATTTCCAGCTGTAGTCCAGTACCACCACTCAGCAATGAGCTGGTCAGAGATTGGCAACGAGACTGACAGAGTGGTAAGAGCACTACTGCAGAGAATGGCATAAGAAAGAGTGGGGAGCAATAAAGCTTAAGCAAGCAGAAAATAGAGAGAGAGAAAATAGAGAAGGTCTGTGCACAGTTGGAATGGGAGATCGAGAGGGGATAGAAAATGGGCATAGGGAAATAGGTGTTCCCTAGAAAAAATACTGTTCAGTGTAAGTTGTGATTAATGATGGATTGTAACGATTATTTTTACTCATAGATTTACTAGTCTTGTATTGCTAAACACAGTTTAATTGCAATACATCAATTTTTTATAATTGCATCAAGTAGCAAATGTTGCCCTTGTAATTTTATATGGTTTCATAATGAAGGTCATATTTTTAGTTGTATATGTTTACCTGTCATTTGACACTTGCATGGAAGGTCTCAGTATCTCCTTTGGAAATCTTGCAATCTAAGCCTCTGATCTCGCTACATCTTACACATTTGCATGCTTTTGAGTTCATAAATGGTTAAAAAGATGGTGTTTGGAGATTGGGGGCGGGGGGAGCAAGATTTTGCTAAAACAAGTTGCTTATTGCTATTCTATTTCCCTTTATGCAATAGTCATTATTATTGGTATGCTGATGAGTGTGGGTCTTCGATCTGCACGGCATATTATGTGCATGCCCTTAGGTCCCTTTCAGGATAGACTCTTAAGCATTCTCTTAATGTTAGGTGCACATGTAAGTCTCAGAGTAAAAATTAAAACATATGCTTATATGCTTACCAGAACTGGTCCCTAAGTCCTCCCTATCATGCACTGAGAAATGTGTGGGCAGACCCATAATTGTGGAGAAGCTCATAATATTGGGGCCTAAAGTATAAAAATTACTGCATAATTAGACCACACAAGTTAGATTTCAAAATGCTGCGTGTTGCTTGGATGGGTATTTAAAAATAAGTAGCTGTCGAGCATGTATGGTCATGTTCACACTGCCACACACAGTCATTGTAGTGCTTTAGCAGTTCGAGGAGTTTTAAGTGGATCCAGCGTTGGTCTTAATTCAAATAGACCAAACCTACTAACAAACACTTTCCTTAGCTGTATCTCTTTCTTCTTGACATTAAAAGATGTAACTGCAAATATCACACTTAAAACATATTTAGGAACATTTAGAGGGGAAGAAGATGAAAGTGTATCTCATGTACCATAAACCAGGCTTTTGGTATATAACAAAACTCTGAACTGTCCTTTGGCCTATTGATTTCTTTTATATTATTAATACAATAAGCATACCTCACAATGCTCTCCACAGCACAATCAGTATTTAAATATAACTGATAGGATAACTTTAAAGAGTACAGGGCTATTAACTAGCAGAACAAACTAATGAAATGGCATGTTAATGATTTACCTAAATTATGAAGTATAGATAGCGACATACAGCTGTTGGTACAAATATTCAGATCCAGAGAGCAATATTGTGCTCATTAGTTTATTCTCAGCTTTAGAAGATAAGCAATCTAAGGTGATTGGAAAAGCAGACGCACGCCATTAGATGCATCTTTATTAATTTTCTTATTATTATTTGGTTAAGAAAAAGATAATCTCAGCAAACTTCTGCCAGTTTACTGGAGTCATCTGCCCTAAGGACACCATCCTATGCCCAGCACTTCTAAGAAGACTTGTCCTCTCTAGCCAAGAATCCAGGCTTTTCCTAAGGGAAGAAATAGGCCCACACATGAAGTACCTCAAACCTGCACTCAGCCCTCACCACCTCTCTTCCTCCTGACTCCATCCAGCCTTTGGGTACTTCAAAAGCAGGAGTACAGCCCTTGTATGCCTGCTTGTTGGCTGGAATGCTTTTGGATTAAACTTCCTCACCACAACCACCAAATTTATTAGTATTTACTCTGGTACAACATCTAGTAACCAATATGCTTCTAACAACAGAGTGTGGTGACAGCCACAGTAACTAGAGTTGTCCAAGAACAACAGCCAGCCAATTTTAGCTACTAAATATTGACAGACTTTGGTAGGATGCATGAGGTGAAAAAACCCAAGTCATACTCCCTACAACCAGACAAATATGTATAAGATTCTAAGAATTTCCTTCTAGTCCCAAACTATCAGCAAATCTAAAAAGATGACAGAAAAAATAAGTCCTACAAATTCTAGAAATTCCCCTCATCCAGAGAAAAGCCACGGCTATGACCTTGCTTGGCTCAGGCAAACTCCTAAGAACAGAAAAGAAACACTCCTTCGTCACTGGTGGCCAAAGAAAGAATGTGCTTTGCCTTTGACATCTTTTTTTTGTCCCTCCAAAAGGAGTGGCCAGTCATTTCTGTGGATCAGCAAGTCGGAACTTACTGAGCCCTCAGCAGCGCTGCCAGCAGCAGTGAGCTGGGTGCACCCAAAGGGTGACTACACCTGAGCAAAACCCCTGTTACCTCACCCAGGAAGAAACAGGGGAGGGTACCAGGGCAACGCCTGTGGACAGAAGGAACAAAAGATTGCCAACCCCTTCCCTCCTCCAGCTGTGAGCTCTCTTTATCATTCGCTGCACATTTAACCTCTTACATAAGCTTTAGCTCATTTGGGAATGAGGGCAGCCGCAACACATAACAGGCTTGAGAGAGAGATGTTTTTCAGGTACACAAGTGTTCAGCCAACTCATAATTTGCTCCATATCTACAGACTGGTAACTCCTGGCAGTGATGAATCTGGAGGGATTTACAAAACGTGGGACCACAATGCAGTTTTGAAAGGCAAACAGAACCTTTGGAGCTCAGAGACCACGAGCATCCTCATCAATGTGCAACAGAAACCTTGCACTGCTCCCTGAAAAAAGTGCAGTCCTTAGGGAGACCGAAAGGCATATTCTTATGATTTGTATCTTATATTAGGGTTTTTAATTTAAATCTACCCCTCAGTTATATTACTTATATCTCCTTTCATTAATTTATCTTTCTTGTCCATTTCCCAATCCAGTTTTTAAAATCTGAATTAAATATATGATTTATCTTAAAGAAAGGAGAAAAAGAAGAACAGTGGGGAGTGTTGATTTAAATAAGTGAATGCTCATAAGTGAAACTTATCCCAGCTGAGATTTTAGGGGGTTAATTTTTTTCTGTTTTCATTTTGCAATGAATTTCTAGCAACAAAGATTTCTCTATCCAGTGAAAATTTTCTCTTGTAAGAGAAAACAGCATCTTGAGGTTTCCTTTTTTTAAAAAAAAATTAAACAAAACATGCAGCAAGTTGCAATTAAATTTCAGTTAACAAAATGCAAAAATACCCCCAACCTCCATCTGCCAAAAATAAATAGTTTGAAAAGTAATTTCACATCCCTGACAATGACGACTGTGTTTATGACATATTTCTGGTGCCATACTCCGCTCTGCTATCACTGCCAGCTTGCGTCCAGTATTTAGAAATAAAACAGAAACACATTGAACTTGCTGAACTAGATGTTGCCACACTGCAGCTCTAATGGGTTTAGTGACCACAACCTACAGGGGCCAGAATGTGTCAACAGCAAAAGGGCCAACCTCAATCACTGTCTGTGCTTTTACAAAGTCGTTACATGTTTAATTCTTTGCAGCTTAGTTCTCCTGCTGTTTTGGCTGCTCAAAACCGAGGCTCATATATTGCAGCAGCCTTCTCTACCTCATATAATGCCACAAAGGTCCCAGCAGGAGACCTTTCAGTGGAGCAGACAAGCCACAGGCTAGGGCAAACAGGGCATCACAACTTCCTAATAAGATGACTTATTAGATTGGGGGCTTGACACAGCTTTTATTTAACCACTTCTTTTCCCAGCCACCAGAAACACGAACTGTCTGTCTGCCTGGAGCACAGCAAGCGGTATACGGATTTGCAGCAAGCGCTGCCACGTGCATTCAATCCGGTCTATAGGCAGAGCGTGGTTTCTGCTGCCATCTTTATCACTACACCAATACAATAATCGTGCCCTTTATGTCGGATTTCCAGCGGCATGATTTTTTTATTATATTCAGTTAACGCTTTCCCACTGGATTGATCACTGCCTATTCAGGACTTTGAGTGGGCTTGTGGAGGGCCGGCAGTGAACGGGTTAAACGACTGAAAAGGCAGGATCGGTTTCCTGCCTGCACTTGCAATGGCCTAAGGCAGTGCCTGCTGTTCAGGAGTTAGAGAGAGTGCCTTGCCTTGTCCCAGGTGGCAGACAGGCAAACCATGTTATTAAGAAGCAGAGATCGCAAAACCTTGATCTTCAAAAAAGGCCCCTAATTAGTCCCTAGCACGAGAATAAATGGCATTCCACAGCAGCAAGGATGAAAAAGGCTCCTTCAAATTTCATTAAGTAATCTCTGCTATTGACAGTTTTTAAGATCACATTGGGAGCTCTTGTTGTTTGAACCACTTTACCCAAGAACTCTTCTTTATTTGTCACTTCTGTTTGATTTAAATAAAAAAAAAAGTCTTAATGGTCTCACATGCTGCATCTTAAGCAACTCATAAATGTCTTGACAAAGAGCTCCATGCCCTGCGCTGCTGAGTCACTGCTGCCTCCGTGGGCAGCTCTCGGGTCCACTGGAGTCGGTGGAAATTCTTCCATCATCTTCAATACACTCCAGCTCAGCCCATCAAAGAGTGCTAGTCTGAAGCCATCCGTAACATTTCCCATAACCCTCTTTGTCATTCAGTGTGAAAGTGACAGATTGAAGAATATGTGCTGAGTTTTCTCATATTTCTGAAGAGCTTTGATTCGGAATAGACTTGTTTTATGAAAAGAACAAGATTATTAAAAAAAAAGAAAAGCTGCCTTTCAACTCATATACCACTTGTCTAATTTTCATTTATAAACATTCCCAGTACAGAAGGCATCCTTGTCCAAATAGTCTCAAGTTCATAAACTTCATCTAATTTTATCATATAATTGTACAGTAGTTTTCAAGGACTCTCACTCTTGAGAGGACTTGAATCCATTTGATTTTATTCATCCCAATGGTGTCTGCTTTTATCCCTAACGCAGATTAACAGTTCTGGCACTACAGCAATATGGAAAGTTCATCACATTCGTGCAGTGATTCTACCACCAGCTGCAGATCCTTCTGAAGTTTACTGTATAATGAATTTAAAACATAAATAGCAACAAATGGGATAAATAATTTCTTTCCCAGAATTGGAACAAAGTTAATTTTGTCTTTATAAATAACTTTTTATACTGATTTTTTTTTTGTGAACCTTTCAATATTTAATTAAATCACACAGTTTCTGGATCTTTCTTTTAAAATATAGTTTAGTCATATATTTCCCTATTTTAAGCTTCATTGTAAGTAACTCTAAATCACTGAAAAAGTAAAAAGAAGAATGGTTCTACTTTTACAATGTAGCTAAGAAGATATTTCCTAGCCTCTAAGAAATACACCTCGGAACTGCTAGTTCAAAATCAAGAGTTATCATTATCAGGGATATTTCATGTTATTGTAAAAGAGAGATTGGTTATTAGGATTTTGTTAACTAGGTTTGAGCTACTTATTTTCTGAAAGGATCAATGCATTAAGAGTAGAGCAGGACACCTTTGCCTAGGTATGCCTGCATGTTGTCAGACAGTTGCAGATCTCCCAGGTAACATTTCCTCAAGTGGAGTTTTTTAAGAATGACTAAAATTTGTTCTCCTCCAAGCAGGGTGTTTACTTTCTGTGTTCAGTGTTCTCCAGATAATGTGCAGTGCTGCACTTACCGTTCAAATCAAGAAACTTCCTTTAGCATTACTTTAACCCGTGGGCTTTATTGATTTGAGATGTAAGAAATTGTATGCCAAAAGTTTGGTTATTTTAACTAGTTCTAAACAAGAAAGACTAACATCAGTTTTGACAACAAACAAAACCAGGTTTTGTTCTATTGGTTATGTTTAAAAGATTCCAATTTCAAACCAAACACAACTTGTGGTTATTCTGTCAGATATTTATATAGCCACTGGGGCGCCATAGTTATGCACCGCATACATCATTGTATTTTTAAAATGTACTTAATGAACATTTTTTCTTTTCTGGTAACTACTTCATTGCCTTAAATGAATGCATTCCAATAGAATTTGTAACAAATGAGCACTTTGTGTTTGCATTAATGCCAAACACGTTTAACAAATTTTTAACAAGGAACGCTGGCAAAAAGCCAAACTCCTAGAGGGACACTGAAGGAATGCTATAAATTTAAACTAGATTTTACCTTTTCACTCAGCTCAACAAGTGTCTTAGGTGTCTTTGGCATCTCAGCATTGAAAGTTTTCTACATAGGCTGGATACAACTTTATGTCTTAATTATTTCTCTTCTTGGCCCTCCTCGCTAGAGATTTTCACATCGATATAACAGGCTTTAACAGGTTACTATATTCTTTAGAAAGCGAGAGGTGGGTTTTCATTCTTTCCACGAGAGTTAGGCCAGGAGGAAGTAGCAAAACCAGTATTTATTGTTGGGACTGTAATGACAGAGACATTCAAATAGTACATATCATGCCATTTTCACATCCTACGTTAAGGGAACTATATAGTGGCGAGCACTCCAGCAGATCTGTGCTACCTAATATTGCTTCTTGTGCTGAGTTGCAAATATCTGGACTGTGATCATGTTTGCAACTGCACTTCAGGGGCAGGGGAAAAGCAGCCCGCAGTGCTCCCGCTGGTCCGAGCTCTGGGCTCTCACAGAAGCCACGAACAGATTTTTGGCTGAATCAAACATCTGGGGGGATTCTGCAGTTGTTAAGTTATGCCCACATGGTACATGTCATTACAGGCCTTGGGAATCACCTAGTCTGTAATACATGTTCGTATTAAAAGTGTTACAAGTAGCTCCACAAACCACATGCTTGCTCTTTACTTGTAACTTAATATATTAATTTAAATTTTACTATGTTATTTCAGTTTTAATCAAATGCAGGAACTGAAAAATAATAATACTTAGCACTCATCCAAAACTATTAAGGCACATTACAAACATTAAGCCTTGCAAGTTCCTGTGAGGAGCCTAATGTTATCCCTGCTATAGCAAGGAGCAAGTTAGGCACAGAAAAACGATACAGCTTTTTCCTTAGTCACACAATAAGCTAGCGGCAGGGACAGAATTCTACTGTGCCAGGGCTTTGTCTTAGTTAATCATGTCATTTTTTTCATGGTTTTGCATAGACGAAAGTAAAAATTAAGAATGCCTTTTTTTTTTTCCTCCTTCTCTCCATGTCATTTAGATTTTGTTGTTGCAAGAGGCACAGGTGAGTTCCAGGAGGTCACTTGAGAAAGACTTTCTGAGTTATAGTCTTACTTTTTAAATACTACTTTTCAGTCTAGTTACCTGTTTCCAGAAAATGAAGTGATTTCCCATCATTTGCTGGTACTCTGATCACAGTAATGATGAATGAGTCTAGAGAAGGAAACTGAGGAATTCATCCTGACAGCTTTTTAAAAGATGCCCCATTATAATGCAGATGCCTTGTCACAGATTAAGGAGCAGAAATAGCCCTAACAGGTTTTCATTAATGATATCCTTCTCTACTAACATTTGGTCAGATACTAATTCCCTGCAACAGAGTGGCTGCTCCCACCCTCTCTTTCTGACTCACTAATTACCATATCAGTTGTTGGCCTTTTATGTAGGTACCATGTGTAACAGGTTAGGAGAGGGCAATTTAAGCCTATGTGAATGGGTATCTGTTTTTGTATCTGGGCGCTTGTTGCAAACATTTGGAAAGCATATGGAGCATAATGGACATTAACCCAGATGTCAAAAATAGCCTGCATTTTACTACTGTTATTAAACAGTTTCCCCTTTAACCCCTTTGTGTTTACCCACCCTCTCCAGCTTGTTTCTGCAAATCACTGCTGAGAGGAAAGGATTGGAGGTAAAAAGTAGTAATCAGGCAGGTGTCTTTATCCAAAGGAAAAACAATCTGAACAAATATTTGTGGGCTACTACACTTTTATATCTTCACATCCTTCTGCTGTTTTCATTGACTGGTATCTAATGGACTGTCAGAGGTGCCAGACTCATAAGACATTAATTTCAGCTGGAGCACTGCTGAATCTCAGGCCCAATGCATGTTACCGAATTTTATTTCTGTTTTAGAGGTTCAGTGACCTATACCAAGTACAGCATTGAAGAAACAAATATAAATCTAATTTACTCAACCTCAGTTGGTATTTGACAGCAATATCCTTTTATATATTTATTTGACTTACTTAAGAAATACTTTGCATTTCCTACCTGTGGTGAACAAGTTTTTGTTACACTTCCAATACATACATGGTTTCCTGATGAATGGGTGGGTTGATTAAGTGGGTGGGGTTTCTTCGGGGGTTTCATTCTATAGTAGAACCCCAATGAAAATCTGGGGAGCAAGCCAGAGAGAGATTGTATTCTGTGATTTGTTGCTATTCCTCGGATAGGAGCCTGTATTCTGGGTTCTTATTTTTCAGAGTATAAATGAGTGTGAATTGCAAAGGAACTTCAGCTTGTGAAATATCAAGTATATTGAAGATTTGCTGTGATTATGTTTTAGCGACCCTGTTTAAAAAATACAGACAGTCTTCTGCTAGGGTTTTTGGAATGTATTGTCCTCGTTAAGTTCTATGGGTGCTCCCTATGCCGATGTATCTCTTTGAATGATGATTAAGAAATACTCGGCCCACAAAAGAATGGGAGCTACGCACAGTTCACAAAATGTAATGCATGCTCTAACTTACAGTTTTCATAAAAAGTTTGCAAAGATTTTATGTGCCAGAACTAGTAACATGATCTACTTTAGGAACTCCCTGGCTTTCCAGCTCTGCAGAAGTCATTTTTTCTCCGTTCAAGGGCCAGATCCAAAACCTGTTAAAATCAGTGGGAACCTTTCCACATTTCAGTGGGCTTTGCATTAGTCCCTAAGTGTTTTAACCAGAAGAATTGTACCAATCTCCCATTGGAAAAGTAGAATGATTAATCTAAGTTTGTATTATATAAACCGTCACATGTACTTGCCACAAAGACATGAACTTGAAAATAGGGATTTAAAATCATTTGTGAGTTTATTCTGTAAGCAGTGTTTCACTTTATTCACAGAATAATTACTCTGATAAATACTAGATTCTAGAATTTAAAGGGGCATTTTAGTCACCTGGTTCTATTTACAAAACAACAATTTTTCAGCTGTATACAAAAGTGCAAGCATTCTATGGCAATTTCTTTTTCATAAAATTGAATGGTTTGGAAATTTCTAACATTACATAAATGCGAGGGCAATAATGGAGAATCCCATACATAATGCATTTCCACTTTTCTAGAAACAAAGCCAGTGGATAAATGAACTGCCCTGTAAAGGAATCATTTAATTCCTCCCACTCATCTGATATACAGATAATGTGAATAGGACTAATTCACTGCTCTCAGTTCGAACATACTGTGCCTTTTGCTTGCAGCAGAACTGCAGTGTAATGATAAAAATCATTCAGGCCTCACTCTGTAGTCACTTACAATCAGACACGGAGCCTCATCCAAAGCCCGCAGAAAGCAGGAAGACTCTTTCCGCGGACTGACTCGGGCTTACACCAGTCACCTCTCGTAGGCACCTAGATTTCAGCAATGCCAGCCAAGCCGTGAAGAGCAACAGTCATTGATTAGTGACTGCGCGGCTGAAAAACTCACAACAGTGTTGTGTATTTTCACTTTTACAAATCAGAGGCTCCTGTATCCATAAAACCTTTCGCCACTGTTTTGTAAATTAAAGTGGACTTGAAGTGCTTAAAATATAACAATAAAATGTTGCTTTCAGTACCTTCAATTCTGGAGAGTTGCTAGAGGTACTGCATATTGCCACCTGCTGTGGAACTGAGTGGAATTAAATGGACAATTCCTTTGGTTTCCAAATAAAAATATTTAGTTTTATTAATAGCATTGCCACTTCAAAGCTACTGTGCTTGTAGATAAGAAACTCACCGTTTACAGAATCACAAGCACAATACAATTTCACATCTTTAGAATTTGAAATCTTTCCCATTTAGGGGGAATCTTGTCATACAAATCAGCTGTAAAACCAATTGTCACCCTGTGAACATAATAAGTGGGTTCAAATTGAATTTAAATACTTACTTAATCCTTAGTCCCTAGAAAAGCAATATATCCACTGATATCTATGAGAAGTTTGATTAGATGGAAACTAGGATGTTTTGTATGCTTCAATCATGTTATTAATTGGAATATTCTCTTCCCTTGTTCCAGTTGTCAGAGGAACTAGCGAAAGAGGAAGAAAAAAAGTATCACTGGAAGGTAACGATGATAATCTATTGCATTGGATCTCCAAACATGACCATGATATCCTGGAGAAGATCACAGATGCAGAAAATGAATGCTAAGCTTGATAATTAATGAAATGCTGCATTAATCGGCATTTTCTCCATTATTTCTTGTAGTCTACTATGAAATTCGGTACTTTGGAAAATAATGAAGGAGACTCAAGCAGAAATTATAAGAGCTTCATTTCTGTCTTTATTGGGTCTTGGCAAGTTATTCTGTTTTCACAAAGAAACCATGTGTTCAGAATATTATTGTTCGATGAAGTTCAGTTAAACAGATTATTTAACTAATTTTTAGTAAATTGATATTGATTTTACTAGGTAATTCAGATTCTCTTAGATGTGGTATCTGCATTTGCTGATTTTAGCTAGTCTGTTCTAAAGTATCACTTCTATTGCACTAGATTATCAAAAAGGTATTAGTAAAATGCTATATAAGGGTGTTGGCATTAATCTTACCCCCAGTTAGGTGTGGGCTTTTCCAAAAAATAAAAAACAAGCCTTTACCCTCCTCTGTTTTCTTGTATCTACTGATAAGATAATAATAGTTTAAAAAAAACCAAACCAAAACAAAAACAAAAAATTGATAGTATAACCGGTATTAAGCTCTGGGCCAGGTTGGAAATGAAATCAATTTTTGGTACTAATAACTGATGACAAAGATTAGCTTTATGAAAATATGGTGTGTGTCTCTGACAATGCATAGGACATCTAATTTGAGCATCAATATAAGATTATGTACCATCTATACCTGGATGGTAAAAGCTTGAGGTATATATAAATACATATGTATGTATATATATGGACATATACACAAGGATGTATCAACCTTTTACCATCCAAACGCATACAGGTTTTCAACAATAAAAGCTGGGACTCTAAAAAAAAAAAAACAAAAATAAAGATAAGATTGCTGTGAATACAGTATATGCACTAGGTCTCCTGTAAATGAGGAACTGTTTGTTATTGTTTTCTACATTGAAAAACAGTGTCCAACATGGATCCCAAATCTTACATGTTCAGGAAAATACCAATGAACAAATAGCATTTAAAGGCTGTTTGTATCAACAAAATGTATCTAGTAAAATAAATTTAAAGCACATGCAAGGAAAAATAAAAATGTGAAGTCATTACATTCGGTGAGAGAATGTAACTGATAGTCAAGTCTCAACCACTTCTCAAGGAGAGGATCCTTATGGCTCCGTGAACATTTTCAGTCAGTCTGGCAAACATGGGCAAATGTTTGGCTGTTTTATTGAGGCATCTTTTTGTCCATGGAAGAAATATTTCCATGCTGATGGGAGTGAGAATAGAATATCTGCATTTTTAAAGGACAAACAATAAATTTAAGCATGGGTGGCCTTAATCCTTAGTAGTTTTTCTTTGCTGCTGTAAAAAAGAGAAATCTAAATGGATACTCCTAAAGTCTTGCACTGAATTTAGAAAAATTATTTTTTGAACCTGTGGTGCAATTAACCCTATACATCCTACATGAGCCATACATAGTAACCCCTTTAAAATTATTGTCTAGAGGTGATATTTTATTTATTTGTGCCACAATTCTTGGTGCAATCAAAGAGCAATTTATTTGAGCAGGAGTCCTGCTGGATGCTACTGTCTTCAGTAAATAGAGTAAAATGTATAGAATTAATATAGCATAGATAATCCCAATTTCATTCATGTTTAAAAAGTTTGTCCTTTAACTATCAATGGCATTTTAGATCTTTGTTTTTGAAACAGCAAAGCTTTTGGGAGTATATTTAGCACATATGACAAATGTTGCACTTGGAAACTCAGACAACAAAACTAGTTTCTTGGGACAAATTTGTTGTCGCAGTAGGGGACAATCATCTGTGTCTCTTACAATCAGGTCTTTACCTTAACTCTGCAACTGAATACTTGAAGTAGGAAATAAACTAGGGGGGAAATAGGGTCACAGATACAAAGCTGTATAGTTAGATATTTGTATGTATGTGCCAATTTTGTCACAGATATTATTTTAGGGGCACTTTTGCTCCACTCATGTTGGTAAGAGTAATGACCTAAACTTTTATCAGGGCCTACAAGTTAGCCCCTAAAGAGGAAAATTTTGTCTAACATTGCTTTTTTCTTTCTTTTTTTTTTTTTTTTCATTTCATGTGGTACTCTATGATGTTTGGAGAAAATCTTTTCATATACTAAAATAGAATCTCGGGGTTTACAATAAACACTGTGATGTTGGGAAACATTTTATTTGAGCAATGTTTGGTAGATTTTTTTCCCCCTCTAAGTGTAAAGAAGCAAACCAACTTTTGGTTAACATTTAAGATAATAGTTATTATTTTAATGTGAGATCAGTCTTGTACTGCACATTCTTTCTTTCATTTAAATGTACAGTATGAATTTTGTATTTAATGAATTTTGTGTATCCAGTATGCACGTATCTGCACATTGACTTTCATTTGAAAGTGGGTTTCAATTTACTTTTTAAACAGTGTTTATGAAAAGACCTCAGATGTGTTGACACAAACTATATCTGCAATGTTTTTTTTGTGTGTGTAGGGTGACGTTTGAATGTGTTGTTCTGCAGCAATGGGTCAGTATTCCCTATTTACCTTAGAACCTCATTTGATAGTGCTTCTTGTAATAATTTTTTCAAGTGAGTGGCATGTTCTGGATTGTGATATTGATATATGGTTAAGGATATTGATATGAAACTAAGGAATTCCTAGAAATTACCAGTGGGCATGTATTAGACAGTCATTGTAATTTAATGTCTAGTAGAAGTGTAAAGTACCAAGGTATTTAGAGTTCATAACATTGTTATCATGTGTATGGGAAGTATTTAGTGTTGATCAGCTTGTTTATATTCATCAAATAAACTTTGTTTCTTTCTGAAATCAGTGTTGTGTCATTAAAAGTAGGTTTAATGACTGTAAGAAAATGTGTGAGAGATGTTTTCCACATGGTAAATCTATCACGCTCCTTATTTCTCTAATTGCTACCATTCAAAGTAATTTATCTTCCTGTTGTTACTATCACATAAACTGTTTAAGAAAGCATAAAAAGGAAAATGTCTCCTAGGCCTCACTCCCAGAAATGCTTATGAGCAACGTTAGTAAAGTGAGGAACCATTTTCTGGATTGGGCTCTTAGAGAGCAATATGCTTTTGAGTGGGTTTCTAAAACATAATATTCTTGTGTGACCCTGTGTAATTGCATAGAAAATTACATTTTGTTTATGTACTTTACTGACCAAAAGCCATAAGGTGTGAAATTCTCTGCACAGTCAGCTCCTTTTTCAGCTGCCTGGTAAGTGGTTCCCCGTTTCCATTATGTTCACTTTTTTTAGAAAAGGAACTTTTGTTGAACAGGAATTTCTTACCTCATAGAACTCCCTGGACCAGCTCATGGCACACACAGCAGGAGAATAAAAGGTAAGTAAGTATGCATTTTACTTAGGTTATTTAAAAACACACAGTCTCTTAGTTTTAAGTTCTGTTTCTTTACCTATAAATTAGTTTTCTTGGTAAGAGAGTACTATGTAC
Organism: Sagittarius serpentarius; assembly: GCA_034782735.1. Taxonomy (NCBI): domain Eukaryota; kingdom Metazoa; phylum Chordata; class Aves; order Accipitriformes; family Sagittariidae; genus Sagittarius; species Sagittarius serpentarius. Next base: position 9,271,770 of record JAVKLA010000036.1, on the reverse strand, counting down.
TAACATAGGATATTAAGTTTCACTTTTAACTACAGCTAAATATACATTTATTGTGTGTTCTACGTACGCCTACTTAGCTTTGAGTTGCAATACTCAATAAACTGAGTAGCGGTTGCTTCTATCTTCTTTCTAGACCTGCACAGTTTTTCAGAACGGTCTTGTTCCGTATTCCGGCAGTGCCCGTGTTAGGGGACACTCCATCCCACTCCACTGGAAACACACATTTATTATTCTATTTTCGGCGTTAATCACTTCCTGCTTTAAAGCCAGCTCCTGCCTCTGTGCGCGGTGAAGGGGACAGTACGCGCCAATGTGTCACGCTAAGGACATAGAGGAGGACAGCAGCGGATCTGGGGAAAGTGTAAAAGGCTCTTGAGCCGCATTTTCTGTGAGGTTGTTTTCAGCAAGGAGTCCCCTCTTTCCTCTGTAGAAAGGGGCTGTGAAGGCCCCAGGGGAAGGGGCAGGACCAGTGTGTTTGTGTCTGCCGGGTGCCTCTGGGGAGGCGAGCTCCCCAGAGGGCAGCTCTGGCTGCAGAAACGTCTCACCTCAAGTTGAAGTTTGGGTTCAGACAGTCAAGAGTTCCTCCAGCCCTGTAGAAGAGAGCCTGAATAAGGGTCAACCTCTTCTGAGCTTGAGGTTTCTTCCTAAGGGAGCCTGTTTGTTCACTCCAGACATAAGCCAAAGTAGCTCGAGGTTTGAGCAAGCAAAAGAATAAGCAGTGGAGGACATTCAGGGGATGAAGCCAACATGTCAGTTCAGACATACTCCGAGAGCCCCAAAAAGCTCCGTGCCAGCACGGGCTGGATAAAGCCAATTGCAGAACACCTACTGCATCTCCCAGTTCTTCACACTGTGCTCCAGGTCCAGGATCTGACCCTGGAAGAGCCGCGCTAATTGTGCACACTGCGTCCTGCCCTGTGCAGAAACCTCTCGGAAAGTACAAAACGGAGGGTCAAAGAACTGCGTGACTGCATTTCACCTGTTGATACTGCTTCTCCAAGACATGAAACTTTTAATAACTAATGTATTAAATAATTCTAAATAAAGCCAGGTCAGCTCTAAATAAGTAATACATTTCCCTTTATGAAGTCAGTGGGAGCCCTGCACGTTGCCAGGGCATGATTTGACCCATGTATGAAAAGGACAGCTGATGTGGGGCTGCTGTACAGATTTTCCTCCTGTGAGGTTAGTGACGTTATTTCATGCTCCTAACTTTTCAAACAAGACACCTCTTTTTCAAATGCATCTTTTCAAACAAGAGGCAACCTCTGCCTTCACCAGGAGTAGCCCACGACACATCACTACAGATTTTGTATGGCCCGGAGGCACTGATGCAGCAGTAGCCCTGTTGAGAAGCCCAGCCTTGATGGATGCAATTGCAGAATCAAGGACTGATTTTGTTTGGTTTTACATTCCTTCCACTCCTTGCTCTTCAGAATGACTCTTTCTTCAGAATGAGACTATTCTAAAACCAGATCACCACAGATGCAGGGGAAGAGCAGGCAAAATGCCAGCGCATCCTAAAGACAACGCATGTATCCCTTTGAAATGTGCACTCAAATTCGCGTTACAGATAGTTATACCATATATTCCCATGTAGCTCCAAGTCTCAGGACAAATCCAAGAACTTTGAACTCATGCAGTTTCTAATGGAGGCGACTGTCCAACTTTAAAACGGCCCTGCTTTTGGTACTCACCCCAGCGAGGCCAGGAGACAGCAGATGTTCTGGCAGCTGCAGGCTGCCTTGCGCTGGGGGAGCCGGGGCTGGAGGAGAGCAGCCAGCTCCCTCCAGATGGAGCAGACAGCGGAGAGGCGAGTGGGAGGCTGCACAAGGAAGTTAGATAGCTCCAGATAGTGGAGGACTGATGATGTGTGGCTCCACATCACCTAACCAACTTTCGAGAGGCTGCGCAAGAGAAATAAGCATCAATTCACAGTTAACCTGAGTTCAGTCAGAAGTCTTCTTGTCGTGGGAAAATCGATAGAGAGGAAATATCTGTGCAGAATGCGTGATAATGTAGCATGGTAACTTTTTTTTAATTTGAATGTAATTTGGACAAATGCATTACTCATAAGCGAGTTATCCAGGGCTTGCCAAATATGCGGCTAAACAGTTATTATAGCAAATTACACCATCATCTAAACACCTCTGTTTTGGCTCTTAGTTGTCTTCTTTTGCAATAAGCTTTATTTTCTTGATTATTGTTGTCTAATATTGCTGTATTTACTGCTTTGGTTACCATAGAAATAAAAAATATCATGAACAACAACATGCATACAAGCAAATAAGAGCATTTTCTGCATTTCATGACAACACCCTTGTTAATGAAGACCTATATTGTTGGGTAGTTCTTAACATAGTTCTCAAGTCTATTGATTTGTGTCCTCATATGCATTTTATTATGGGCTTCATCTTTCATTTTAAACTTACAAAAATAAAGAAAAACAGCTGAAGTACATTTTTTTTTAAATGGCTAGATTTTGGTTAGAGGTTAACACAGGCCAAAAGAGAACACAGATCTGCCCTGGAGCTCTTACAGTTTTATTTTGTTTTGTTTTGTTTCAATAAAAAGATCCTTATTACGGTCCACTTAGGGTCACAGAAATGCGGTCGTTACGGACTAGCCGTATTCCTCCTGCATAACTCTCCTGCCCTCTGTACCTTCTCCAGCCAAACGTGTGAAGGCAGGGTTGCTGTCAGTCATGATAAGGGTGTGCATTAAGGGACTAATCCCTTAGTGAACTGAAGTGAACTGAAAGGCTATTGATTAAAAGTAAGTTTCTGATTGTACTCCACTTGCTTCTTTGTGGAGCAAATGCATACATTTACAGGAGCATGGGGCCAAACCATTTCCTCTGTATATCAGAATTTGAGCTAAATGTAGTTCAGGTGAACAAACTCCCTGACTTTTTGAGTGCTTTGTGGTAAGAAAATGCATCTTAGGCTTCATTACTGAAGTTCATTTACAAAGTATTTTGTTTATAGTAGTTCTGACTTTGTTTCTAGGTCAGCGCTCTACTACCAACTCTTAACGCAGTCTGTCATTATAGTGTCTGTACATTACTATCACTTATCTCATAGTATTTGTTATGATTGAATAAGTATCGTTCAGTCCATACGTTAGTTTGCTATTGCTATAGATAAAGTGGCTATTGCCTCAGGGAGTAAAATGCATTATGTTTTAAGGAGTCTGTTTTCTAAAACAAAACAAATTCTGTCCAATCTTTCAGTTGGGGTTACTACAGGAAAAAGAAGAGGCAAAAACCCCTGTAATAACTAACTCCCAGGGCTGTCCAGGTAGCCAGTTTCTACAGGATTTGTTCCAATTCTGATGCCATTCACCATGTCAAAGTTATTCTCACTGAAGTTAAACAACCAGTCTCCGTATCTGAAAGCTGAAGGTTGTAAATCTCCCTTGTGAATGTTGCCTATGACAGGGAAGGAAAGGCTTGCATAATTACCACTTGTACTTCCTCGGAGAACATGAGCTCAAGTCTAAAGCAAGGAGTTTGGTCAGTAAAACATCAAGATCTGGAAACTACAGGAAAAGACCTGTCCAGCTCATATGATAAGGATTTTTTTCTTGGTTGCAAGAACGTGAAGATTTCAGTGAAAGCCTCTTCTTCAGACCTGAGTACTGTGCAGGTATTCTTAATTTTTCAAGATTACCATCATTTACTGCAATTCATAGGTAAATTTAGTGAAATATCTCACAGTCTTCCTTCTATGTGAAGCATAGTGCACTGGATATAGTTATTCTGCTAAAATACAGAGAACTGTTTACTAATCTGACTATAAATGTTATTATATTCATTAGTGTCTTTGAAACAGGTTAAGAATGTAAAAGCAAGGAGCAGGAGTAGCACCCTGTTTCCACAAGTAACGCTACTAAAGTCAGAAGGAGTTACTCTTAGTCGTTCTCAAGTGAGTAAGGGATATCAGTGCTTGGTGGTTTTGGCTATGACTGGCCAGATAGCTTATAGAAGAATACAACTACTCACGTGAGCAAATTTTTACAGGACTTAGATCCTGAAATCAATTATAAATGCTTTTGGGGTAATGTGAATGCTCATGGTCATACTGACACCTTTTCATAGCAATCCTTGCCCACATCTGTTCTCTAATACATCGCAGGGAATGATTTTGGTTAAAATGTTTTGCTTTGCTGCTACTCTGTTTGCTCTTCTCCGTTGCAGCCATAGAGACGTACAGGACTGATTTTTCTACTTTCTGCAGTGCTCTGCACATATTTGAGCTCTAAATTCCCTCACACAGAAGTGCCATATGCAGTCTTTGAAAACCCCTTTTTGAAGGAATCCTGTGATTCTTCAACTGCTTTGCCATCTTCTCTGGGGGTGCAGAGGACTTTGCATGAGGCAGGAAGCACCTAAGGGAAAACTGTCTGAGATTAAACACATGCTTCAGACTTGGATTACCTATGGGTCCTATTCTGTGCAATATGAAAATGCTCTCCTTCCTTTGCTTGCTGTGGGATTTGAATATAATCACCACCTTGCATGATAGAGACTGAAATATAGAAAACCTTATAACATTTTCCTAATATCCATTAATTAGGTTGCCATCATCAGTGTCCCAAAGAATCAGGCAAATCAGGAAATATTAAAATAGGTTGTTTAGAAATTCTGTTTTGTCAGAGTTCGCTTGCCTAATCAGTTTGGCTCAATTATTTTTCCTTCTCACTTTTGAAATTCCAGATACAAATTGTGATGCATGCACGTTTGTCAAAGTCTGAGCGATTAGTGAGAAATTGCACTGAAGGGGCATTTTCTGCAACTGATTTGTTGGACCTTAACACCATAGCAAGTTCTGAGAAGAATTTAGATTACTTATCAACACAGACATTAAACTGCCATCTGAAAATAAAGTAAATGAGATATTTGCATTGAGTAATTCATATGAAAGGAATGGTGCCTTGATGTGTGATAGCCTAGTACTTTCAGGAATGTCAAACATCAGGGAATGGGACAAATTTAAAAAAATCAGATGTTTTTATTTTGCTAAATTTCTTCCTATTTGCATATTCAAAACATTTCAAAGTCGCTGCCTTAAACCATGTTACAAACAAAATGGCAATTGAAGAGATAGTTTTGATGTTATGCACATCCTACTTGCACCACAGGAATGAAGATGAAAAGGACACTTCTTTCGAGTGCCACATCTTAGTACAGTTTTGTAATTATGCTACACAGACAATATTAACAATCCTTATTAAATACAGGATATCATCTTAAAATGAATACCAGATTTTTAGGAAGGGCTTTTTAACAAATACTTTCAAAAATCTGATTTAACTTTGAATTAGCTTTCAAAATCCAGTCCAGATATATGTAAAGTATATAAAATGTAAATATATTTTCTAAAGTACTACAGTATGTTAAATTTATAAATTGCTACATGCTTTGCTAATGTAGCTGAGTGAAGATTAGTCTCAGATCAGATAGAATCTTTTAGATAAATCATTTATGACTAGATGACTTCTTATCCAAAAGTCAAATATGTGATCATTTACAGAGGTCACTGGCTGTATTCTGCTCTGTGTTCCATAATCAGCTGAAATAAACCCCAGGAGTCCCTCCTGATTGTATACTCACAGGGTCACAGTATAATAAAATACTGCTCAAATTGTATTTCAGACAAGGAATGCTTTCCCCAAAACTATTCTAGTCAGGGATAGGACTGTCAATATTCATTCCAGCGCAACTGGCAGGTATAAAGTCCAGCATTTTGAAGGGGAGCACCCTGCCTACTTAGTGGCAAAAAGCCCTGCTGTGACACACATTTAACTATTTAAGCGACTTTTACAACGTATATTCTATACTCCTTTTTTTCACAGAGTCAAACTGGGACTTACAACTAAGGCACCCTTTTGATAAAGAGGAGAGGTACAAAGAAAATACTGAAAAACTTGGGAATATTTTCCTAAGGAACACAAGCTGGTGCTGTGGGATAGTGAAGAAATACTATCAGTGTTTATGGAAAGAGAGAATATCCTCATGATATCCTTCCTACTCATGATAATGCAGCCCTCACAATAACTTCATACCGTATTGTCAAAAAAAAAAAAAAAAAAGATCACAGGATGATGGAACTGCAGGGAAATGCACTTCTGCTTGAAAAGCAGGTAGGTTATTAGCCCCTGGCATTTCCATCATTCTGTAAAAATACATGTAGCTGATCATGCAAATGCAATGGATGTTCTGCATAAAACCTTACAGAAATGAATGAGATTTTGTTTTCCTGTGGACTTCGCTACAACCAGCAGTAGATTAGTACGCCCACCTCTGTGCTGGGTAAGTTACCCTGCAAGCCTCAGACATTCTGGAAGGAAGTGTTTTATGAAAATATTAGCAAAACAGCTGATTAAATAAAGAAAAGTTGCTACATTGGCAACCCGTAATAAAGACAATTAGATAAACTAAAGTGCAATGACTATTATCAAGCAATTAAGTGGCTACTTCTGTAGCTGTTCCTTTGCTTGGCTGCTTTGTTAAAAGTGGTATCATGGAGTCACCACTATGCTTTGAATTACAGGTTATTACTGACTGTTTGGGTGGAAGAAATGCTGTGACCAGGACAGATGCCAATGAGGCAGGGCTGGGCAATTACCATGGCTGTTCAAAGCGGCACACTAGGCAGTAATGAGTACCTGTCATGCTCTCCCAGAAGCAAAAATACAGCTACTGAAGAAAAAAGCTTACAGGGTTCTGTACTACTATAAAGAACAGAAGATCATCTCCCATCTCCATGGGATTGTCAGCTCTGGTAGCACAGTAAGCTGCTGGGATGGTGTTTCTCCACCTGGGAACGAAGAAGCAGAACAAGAGGAGTCACACACACACAGGCTGTGGACTTCGATACCAGAACTCAGGTAGGCTGGGGCACAGCAGAGGCCTCGCTGCAGAACCCCTCATCCACCGCGTTGCCAGGGCCTGCCTGGAAGCACAGTACGCTTTGCACCACAATGGTCCTTGTTTCTTCCAGGATTATACTATAAGCATTTTTTTGTCAAGTCACTCCTCAAAAAGTGACGGTCTACAGGCTCTAAACAGCAGAAAAGAATGAGAGGTGGTCCATGATAAATCAGTCTCCAACTTTTCAAGGCTGGGTTAGTGATTTTAGCAGGGGAAGCACTTGCTGTAAGTGCCAGGTCTACACATGTGGCCATGACATCTATTCTGTATGGAATCTTAATACATACTACTCAACCTGGTCGCATGGCTGTGCTATCAGTGTACCCTTGTGTTATTCACTGTGGGCAAACGTTTGCTCTGCCAGTGCTGTTTCCAAAACTTTTCACAATTTTCATTTAAATTGAGGAAAATAATGTAGAGCTAAAATGGTACCTTAATCATTCCATGAAAAAATAAAGACGGTAGTATCACTGGGGCAACCAGTTACAAGGTTTGCCTAATCAAGTACTTAAAATGAAGAGTTCAAAATTAATCTAAACCTTAAATAACTTTGTAAAATGAGTTGTCAACGATGCCGTATTCTAAATACACTGGTAAAAATCAAGGTCAATTCACGGACTATTACGGAGCTTGAAAGATAGGGTTAAATTTATCAGACGTGTTGCTCATGGTGCATAGATTGATAGCTATGTTCAGAATTATATTGGCTTTAAGCAGTCATGGACAAATATACATTGGCTTAGCTGTTATGACATATCTTTAGTCCTAAGGAAATGATGAATTAGCTAAGCAGTCTTGAAGATAAGTGTCATATAAGGGCTAACCAAGCTCCCTCCTCACTCTTAAACACACCTTACTGATGACGTGTGTGTACACATTTTAAAGAAGTGCTTAGTAATATTTCAGGTGAGAGCTTCAGACAGCATCCACCCAAATTCCTCCTTGAGCTATGAAGACTTTGAGGATCTAATATTGCTACAATTATAAACTCGAGCTTAATCTTCTTATCTTCTGGGAGGTAAGTAGTCCTGTTCAGGAGTGGACACGGCCCCAGGCTACCACACGTGGTTGTGACCATGTCAGGAGTGGGTGTCAGACTGGTCCATGCTCATGGGAAGTCGGTGGTGCCCTTTCCTCCCTATTCTCCTGAGAGTCCTGGTTACCCGTGGGTCATGAGTATGGCACAGCAATCACACCACCACCACCACCCTGAAAATATGCCAGGTGGAAAATGGGATTTAAAAGTTTGCTAAGGTAGGAGTATTATCTTATACTGTCCAAACAGGATGGAGAAACAAGGGTGGTGACGTACCACCCAGCACCATACGCACAGCCCCAAACCGCATCTCGGGCTGCCTGGGGTACGTTAGCAGCGTAAACGGAGCACAATGGCAGTCAGCTTATAGGGGTGTCTGTTTAAAGAGCAGAGATTACCCCAGCATGATCCCTCACTGCTATAGCTGGTGCTGGGCTGCTTCTGCCCTCTCACTGCTGCTGCAGTTGGGAACCTGAAGCACTGTCGCAAGGCAGAGACCTGCGTGTGAGAACGGGGCTGCTAAAGGGCCGTTACACGTGAGTGATACAGGTGAGCTGTGGAAAACAGCCTTGTCCTGGCCTTTCCCCGTTGTCTCCTGTGCAGACCTTCTCTGCAGCTACAGCCTTCCAGGCCTCAGCTATTCTGCAGCTCTCATCGGAAGAACCAGGAGACTGTGCTGCTCTGTAGTCGGTGTGACAAAGCTCCCTGCCTGGTCATCTCTGGAAAATGAACTCTCTGTGTGCCTCTGTGTGTGTGCATTGGGGAGAGTTATGTTCAGACCACTCAGAAGAAACATATAAGAGCTCTCCAGAGTTTATGGGAGGTGCCTTTGGCCTCAGTGAAAGAAGGAACTGGTAGCATGAGGAGAGGGAAAGTACTCTGTTGTTAAGGAGTAGTGGTGGGATTGTTTATTTTTCCTCCCATAAACGTTTTTTTTAAGGTCCTAATGGAAACAAAGCAAAGTATTATTCCTCTAAAAGCACTATTCTTTAAGTAAACCAGACTCACTACTTGAAACATTCCAATGACATATGGTGGCAGCAGGGCAATGGCCAAGATGCGGACGGGAGAGGTATCACCGAGATAAAGACCTACAGCTTGTAGGCAAAGGCTCAGGGTGGGAGGCGAGGGACACCTCCCCCTGGGAGAGGCAGGGCAGAGGAGAAAACTGCAAATGCTTCTGGGGGCATAGTTATCCCTTTGATAATTACCTTCAACAACCTTGCTATTCCAGAGATAAAACTGAAAAATGTCAGAAGCTCCCCTTTCAGGGTCTCCATTACTACAGAAAGCAGAGGTCTAGGCAGCTTTCCCATGTCCTGTTGGCTGTGGGGGAGTCATGTCCTCTTTGAACAATTCCTTCAGACACCCGCACTAGCGTCAGCGCCTGCACCTTCAGCTCACGGCACTCAGTGTGCCAGAGCCAGGGTTGGGCACCAGCACCTGCCTGTGGCACCAGTCTCCCCGAACAGTAAAATAATCATCACTGTGGGGCACCAAAACGCAGCCTTCCCTCGTCATCTGAGAGGGCATTTTTTGACCATCTTCCACCCGGCTGAGCTCACGGCAGTCGAACCCCACGCTCCAATAGACGTGGCACCCAGTTGGCATCCTGGTGCAACAGCTTTTAGTTACTCCTCATTTTTGTAAAGAATTTTCTCGTGTCTTTATTTTCCCGCATGACCCAGCACACACATGTGTTATACCTGGGCTGAGATTTCTGCAGCGGCGGCAAGGTTTAGTAGACCTCAGTAGGAGGGAATGAAAAGAACCCACCTGTGCTTTGCACATTAAAAATGAAAAATGAGTCCACAACTGTCTTTCTCCAGCTGATAATGCAAATGCTGAGTGTTTTGAGGGGGCTATTTGTTTTGCAGTTCATTACTAGTAGTTAGAAATTGGTACAGTTATCAGTTCAAATGTAAAATGCTATATTTTTTCTACAGACTTTGCAGGTTTGTAGATTACTGTATTTACCAGAATCTGCAACACTTCATTACCCTGTAAACTTTCCTCTGTTGCCTGCTGCTTCTTATTTGCATCTCACTGCATCTAAAATATATCTTCACCACGTAAAGATGAATGCTAATCTAGACTCTATTTCTTCCTCTCTAGTGGTTACTGCTGCTCCCAAATATCCCGGCTTCTTTCAACACCATGAATTTGGGATTTGAGGGAGGGGAAGGGGACAGGGCAGGGGGACTTGACAGACATGCATGCTCTTTTTTTTGTCTTCTAGTCTCTTAACTTGTTAAAGTTTCCTCAGCAGTTAGGCAAGCTAGAAATATAAAACGATTATTTAAAAAGGGAGAGAGTTTCCCATGCTTTCTTGCCTCTAGTGGCTAAGGATATAGGAAAACAACAATTATTGCAAGATTTGGCATAAATTCACCGTCTTCAGCATTTCTTTTGTAGTTTAGCCATCTTTTGGATGACAGGGTGGTCTGTAGAAGAAAGAAACAGCGCGGCGCATTTTAGAAAAGAAAACAGCCTTAGGAAAGCGCATGTGATTTCAAGGCAATTACATCTAAGTCCCTCGGAGCTTAAAATAAAAAGTCACCCCTGGAGTAGAAGTGCTGGTGGGCAGAGTGCAGGTTACATCTTCAAAATAATGTGACATACTTGCTCTGTCAAATGGCCATTATGGTACTATGTATGGCCCTCACCTAAAAAAACATATATGCATAGTAATACCAAAGCAGCTGCAGATGGGCTATGCCTTCACAAAGGTTCAGGGCAGTATGTATAATAGTTTCTATGTTATATATTCAAATGCCATGATGAATTAAAAAGAGAGAGAGGCACATACTTCCTCCCCTTGAAAGTTCTGCTTCCCAAACGGGTTCTTCACGGTGGAAAAGCGTGCCTATCGGCCTCCAACTGCATATTTGCCATTGCCCAAGGTGTAATGATACAAATCACACAGCACTACCCGTTAAAACGAAGACATGCATGCAATATTTCAGTATGACCACTCCTTTGTTAAAATGCAGTACTCTGCAGAAAAATGGCAGAAACACATCTAAGAGACCAGAAATAATCTATTTCTGTCTTACAGAGCATTGCAGAGCTATAGCAGACCTTCGTCTCTAAAAACCTGCAGTGTTGCTGTTGGGGGTTCTGCTGTTTGGACATTCAACGGTGTCTTTGCACTTCCTATTACATTACTCTGAGCGTTCATTTTTTTTCTCCAGAAAATGCTTTGACGTTGTCAATCAAGCACCCCGGATCAACTGTCCGGTTAACTTAAGAGCTCCATCGCCAACAAACCTGGAAAACAAAAGCCTAGGCAGCACGAATGCCTGTAACACTGTCAATACGTCGCCCTCCTGCCCTCTCTAGCTTCACCCAGCTGTTTTAAATAGCGAGGAGAAATTAAAATTCTTAAAGCCTTGCAGGATGTTTGGATTTCTGCCCTTTATTTCCACTTCTATGCGCCACAGCTTGAAAATTTGCCCGTGATTTATAAATTCCCTGTTCAGTTTTCTTTTTAAAAGCAATGACTACGAATCCCGGCAACGAAAACGATCTGGTGTTGGCTTCGCCTATTGCCAAGCCGCTGCTAACAGCCCTGCCTGCTTGCCTGCCTGTATTGATCGTCCCGGGCTAGGCGTTTTCCTGCGCCCGATGACATTATGCAATTACATGATGATAAACATCATTCGGGAATACAAATGCGAGAGGTAAACAGCCCGGGGCTCTTTATTAGTTTATTTCAGGCGATCTTTCTTGTTTTACTGCGCGGCTCCTCCCCTTTTTACAGTTTTCTGCTATTCTTTACTAATTCTACCAATTTGAGAAATGACCTTTAACCCACGCAGTTTGCAGACTCCTAAAGGGGATAATTGAAATGCCACAGTAAACCAAAGGCAATAAAATATTATTTACTAGGCATAAAACTAAGGTTGGTCTTCCTAAAAGGAACGAACAACCCCTTTATTCCTTCCCCCCACCTCCCCGAACCTGGTGCTACACCTAATTTATAAATTCCTCACCAGCCGGCCCGAGGAAGGAACCGCAGCCGGGGCTCGGAGGATGCCTAATGGAAAGCCTCACCGGATACTAGGGGGTCCAGACGTCCGCCGGCAGCGATCCTGCGCCCTCGGGCCCCCTCCGGGCAGGCAGGTGCCGGCGGGGGCGCGCAGGGTCCCGGGCTGACCGCCCGACCGCCGCCGGGGCGAGGGCGGGGGGGTGAGGGGCTCCGCGCCGCCTTCACGCCTCCGCCGCTCCGTCAGGCAGCGCTCCCCTTTCCACGCCGTCCGCCTCCCTGCCTGCGCACCCGCGGCCCGGGCTGCCCCCCGTCCTCGGCTCTCAGAGCCGGGTGCCCCCTCCTCGGCGGCCCCTTCCTCCGCCCCGGGGAGGCGGCGGGCGCCGGCGGGCTCGGCGGGGAGCGGCGCCCTGGGCCGAGCGACAGCGGGGGCGGCCGGGGGGGGGG
>JAVKLA010000036.1:9230554-9252000 GCA_034782735.1 Sagittarius serpentarius | reverse complement strand
CCCCCCCCCCCCCCCCCCCCCCCCAGTTTTCTCTTTATTAATCCAAATCTTTCTTTATGCAGGTCTTTAGGAATGAACCCTATGAACCCCATGAACCCTGTTCAGATGTCAGAGGTATATATAATAGGAGCCCAGCCACTGTGTAGCCAGCTAGCAGGGCTTTCTCAAGGACAGAAGAAACTCTGCCAATTGTATCAGGACCATATGCAGTTCATTGGAGAGGGTGCAAAGACGGGCATTAAGGAGTGCCAGTATCAGTTCAGACACAGAAGATGGAATTGCAGCACTGTGGACAACAACTCTGTTTTTGGCAGAGTCATGCAGATAGGTAGGAAGCAAAATCTTTATGATTAAACTCTTGTCTAAAGATATGTATGGCACATACTGTTCTGCACTTGAAACTCTTGCCAGGTTCTTACCGAGTACTGTATACAATCAAGTGTTTTTAAAAGTTGGCAAAGGAGTTGAATTATTTTTAGCTGGAGGTGATTTCCCACCACTGTCCAGCCATGTGTCTTGGAAAACGAAGTAGGAATATATATTTGCATAAGGGAATAGAGAAGAAAGGAAAATGCAGCCCTGAAATCTCCTTTTAGAAAACCTGAGACAAAATGAAGGCAACCTAAGAGAATTAAAAACAGCAGTGTCTTGTAAAATTAAAGGTGTCCATGTCTAGTCCCAAAGTTAGCGGCTGCATAATAAATTGCTCTTGGTCTGGAGGTTAACTGAAAATTGCTGCTCTATTAGTGTTTATAGGCAATTCCTTCTTGCTTATTTCCAGATATGGTAACTTTTTTCTCATTTTGAGAAAGGTAGATTTATGTTAAAAATAATGTAGCTGGGTAAATTTTATGAAATGAATTCTATCAGGACAAAATGTGTGATTCTCCTTGTAACTCGCATTTAATGTAATCACATCACTGGTAAAAGAGACAGATTCCTGTTTAACATCTTATCACAATTTGGTGGGCACCCAGCCCTCTCCCTATCAGGTCCTCTTTGAAATGTGCTTCTCCAATGCTCATGTGCTGCCTGCCTTTCCTGTCATTTAAGGACCTCATCGTATTTTAAAGTCCTTGGCAAAATTTTAACCAGTGCTGTGGACTGGAGTCTGTGGTGAAACCTTCCTCTGACTTTCCCAAGTCAGATCTCTGATTCTGTCTAAGCAACTGAAAAACGCCTGTTTTTCTGGGTGACAGTTGTCATCTTTTATGTAGTGATCAGTAAGCTGGCAAACTCAGCCATGCTTTTTAGCTGGAGATGTAAAGTAAAGCTTTTATGTCAGTGTTTTTCTGTCCTGCTTTAAAAAAATAAAGTTTTAAAATCAGACTCAATCTAGGCTTTTCTGTAAATGGGCTAACTCCAGTTAAGGTTGAAGGAATACAATAATTCACATTTGGTCTCAGTTTTTCTTAAAAGAAGTTTTTATTTGGGGATTGTCAGACAAATAGAAAAAAATCTATTGCATAAAAGTACCTGATTGGAACAGCTGATTTTAGATAAACAGTGTTCCCTGGGCTTTTTGCAAGCACCATATTAACCCCCCCATAGAGTTTGGTTTTTTTTACCCTACCTGCCCAAGCAAAAGTCTAAAAGCACATGAAACATGAAAGAAAACTTTTTCTGTAGACCTTTCTGTTCTAATAATCTAACAAATGTCAGAAAATAATCTGTTTAAAATTTAGGCCTTCATCCTTCAGCCATTATTTATTATCCAAGCAAGTGAAAATTAGCTCAAGGAGACTATTGGTGCAAAGAAATGTACAGGATTTGGCCCATGATTTGTGGTGTCTGTCTCCAGCATAGATGTTTCTGCCCTCCCCAAGTATGACATCTATTTAAAGGTGGTTTCTTTCAAGTTAAATAACTTTGCCGCACCCTTCTGCTGAATATGACTGTATTAGCTGATGTCTACACAGCAATTCATCATGTAATTAAGCCACTTATTCTAATTGCAGATGGAAGCAAGGTTAATAGCCATATTCAAGAGTTAAAGAGCCTAAAGAGTGTATTCACTGAGAACACGAAGGTGTTGTGGGTAACAGTTGTATTATTTCATGCTGACCTTTGGTAGTAACCAGTTGCTATTCCTCCGAGTGGAAGGAAAAATGGGTACTTTTAGAGCCTGATCCAATTTTACTTCAGCCTGCCCTACCCTCGCTTGTCAGGGACTGTCAAATATTCCTTACTCGCACCAACATGAGAAGGTGGTAGTCGGGATGGGAATGCATATGGTTTGGGAGGATTTTGTCATCTGAGCTAACGACGCGGTGTCGCTGGCTGCGCACAGGAGAGCGCCTAGGCAGAGCACTGACTGACAGCACAGTAATTGCCCCAGCGTATAAATGGACAGTCTTTCTTCCAGGATTTGTCCTGCAAAGTTAGCTAAAGCTGTACAAATAAACTTAGCGTTGGGTTTGGAAACTTGCTCTGTGGCTTATTGGACTGAAAAATTTTAGGGCTTTTGTTCGCTGCTGCTCTCCTTTGCTCCTGGTTCCCAGGTCAGGCCATGGTCCTCGCCGCCTTCCCCGCCTTGCGCCATCTCCTGGCTTTGTGGCCAGCCCCGGGCTGGCTGCGCTTGCTTGGGCTTTGCAAACCGCCAAGAAGTGCTAACATAAAATAGAATAACTGGGTCCTCCCCCAACAGCTCTGTGTAGTTGGGGTCCAGTTTATTCATGCCTGCTGCCTGATGTTGAATGCTTTTAAAGTAGGAGACAAAGAACATTTTGTATCTTATGTTCAGGTATAAAAAAATGGTTCTGTTCTTGCAGACTTATTCATATCAAGTGTAAAGCTCAGCTCCTTGCTCTGTGGGTGGCTTCCTATAGTGTGTGTATATTGAACAGTTCCATTTCTATGTGTTACATATATGGGAGAGAGGGGACTCAAATGTGTTTGGAATGTGTGTTTCCTTGCCATGGCTACAATAGAGAGAAATGCTGGACTGTGGGAAAAGACAGATATGTTTGACAGTGAAGGAAAGCACAGTTGTGCCTAAAGACTTAAAAAAAGAAAAAAAAAAAAGAAAAAAATTGCAGAGTAACTCATCCATGTGGAACCATCACTCTTAATGTGTTCCTGGGGTCGATGACTTGAGGCAGTGTTGGCTTGCGACCTGCGGGGGCTTGAAATCTACTTCAGCAGCTGATGCTGTTTTATAATTTGCCTAAGAATTCAAGGAGGGAACCTGGGGGGCAACTCGCCTTTCCGTGCTTCAGCCTTTCCTTCTTCTTCCCACTAAGTTCTTTAAAATATGTTCCAGGATAATAATGAAAACTAGTCAAAAAAAGTCAGCTTTATGAGTTTAAATCCTGCAATAAATGGCATAGTTAACCATGTGAAAGCATGAGCTAACTAAACATGGAAAAGAATAAAATGGAACGGAAGAGGCAAGTCCTGTGGTCCGAAGCAGACCATGTTTCTTTCCTCTCAATCTAGTGGAAATTTTGCTTAAGGAATTAATCCAAAAATGTGTGTTACAGAACAAACGGGAACATTAAAATCTGTATGAGGTTCCCCCTGCTATAGTTTGCAGTAAATGCAAGGCATAAGTCACTGCATAAAGCCAAATCTTTTTTAACTGAAAAGGCTACTCCTGTAACCCTTTATACCCATAATTCATGTAAGTACTTCCATGAGCAGGTGTCCGTGAGAATAGACTGTTCTAAGTAAACGAGCAAAGCGCTTCTCATCTTCCTTACATCTTGTCTTTCCCAACCTAAGACTTCTGATTTTTCCCATTTAAAACTAGCATCTATTACTAAAATTCATCCAGTGGATGACAGATGTTATATTAACAAAGCTGCTGTGAGCATGGTGTCATCCTGATGTTAAATATGGATCAGACTGGAAATTATTTATGTTCTGGAAGTGCTTGAAAGCTCCTATTAAATTTGACCTGTTACGGTAGGCCTTGTACAAAGAGTTTCTGCCTCAAAATGTTGCTGCCTAAGTACATACGACATGTCCAAAACGCAACCTCTTAAAGCCCTAATTTTACAAAGGGCTGTGCTGTTCCCTGAGAAAAATCTTGTAAAACCAAGGTTAAAAACTAGCTTGATCTATCGATTGGACTAAAGATTAGGAATAAAAACCTAATTCATATAAATAGAAAAAAAAAAATTTAGTCTATTCTCAGTCATTCTGGGAATCTTTCTTGGAAAAGACCCAGTGGGATGCTGTCTTGTAAGATGAAAAACAACTTCCAAGTGGGCTCTCTGGTGCAAGTTTTGTGTTTTTCTTTGTTTGTTTGTTTGTTTGAAAGCTTTTCTACTTGCAGTCAGAGCCTGTGGCACCCTTGGAAAAGTGACAGGGGAAGTCAGGCTCTAAATAAAGGTGGGATTAGGTACTGTCGAGAGGATGGTACGTGGCCATACCTTGCATTGCGGGTATTGTAACTTTTTCATCCGAAAGTCTGAAACTCGAGGTTTTTGATTCCATTTAAGGGCACCAGATGCAGGAGAAAACCTTCAAGGCTGCCTTGTGCCAAGGGTTTTTTCTTCCCTGTAATTTGTAAAGATGATTGTCCGTGGACTCCCTTGCCTTATTCCCATGAGCTGGAGTGGTGGATACTAAACAGCACAGGTCGTCGTTAGTTTTAAATAGCCTCCTGCAGAAGTGCCTGGCTTACGCATTGGGTGAAAAGTTGTGCGTTATTCTGCTGCGCATTTCTTTTGATACCAGGAGGCTTTGTAAAACGCTGTAACTTTAAATAAATTGGAACAAGTGTGTGAAGGGCATAAATCATGTTTGAGAAGTAGTAATTTAAGAACCAGACTTCTAAAAGTTGTATTTAACATCTCTTTTTTCTGAAAGACAGGGAGTCTGTTTCCCTTTCTGCCCCTCACATGCAGGCACGGTTGCTTCAGCCCCGCCGCCATCATGGCTCCAGCTCCGATTCACCTCCTTCCCGCTCCCGCGTCCAGGCTTTCACCAACATGAATGAGAAGCAACTCCTGCCCTTCACAAACACCTTGTGTGCTCTAACGGATTGGTTTCGCTTGGTGTTTTTTAACCCGAGTGAAGACATTTTGAGGAGCGTGGTTCAGGGTTACTCTACCTTTTAGTAGGCAAATGAATTTTGGTGGCTCCTGGAGAGCGTTTGCCCTCCCGGCTCGTTGGCGAGCAGGGGGCAGTGCGCGTGGGCTCTCCCCTAACACCGCTTATCTTTCCGCGCAGGCAGCCGGGAGACGGCGTTCACCTACGCGGTGAGTGCGGCCGGGGTGGTCAACGCCATGAGCCGTGCCTGCCGGGAGGGTGAGCTCTCCTCCTGTGGCTGCAGCCGGGCAGCACGGCCCAAGGACTTGCCCCGGGACTGGCTTTGGGGTGGCTGCGGGGATAACATCGAATACGGATACCGCTTCGCCAAGGAGTTCGTCGATGCCCGGGAGCGCGAGAGAGTTTACCAGAGAGGCTCCTACGAAAGCGCGCGCATCATGATGAACCTGCACAACAACGAGGCCGGGAGAAGAGTAAGTGGCTGTGAAACAGCGCATCCCTCTGTCCCCGTCTGCGTCCCTCCTCTTGGGGCAAGACGTGCCTCGCTGGGGCACAGAGCCGTGCTGGGCGGTGACCTTTTGATACACAAAACAAGGAAGCGGCAAGTACAGGGGGTGGGTGTGTGTGGACTATACGAATTTGTGTTGCTCCTGGTTGTCTGATAGCCCTGTTGCCGTCGCCATGGGGGGAAGATTGGGCCCGAAGTGTGTTGTGTTTCCCTCCATGTTGTTTCATTAAAAGTGCCCTGCTCGCTGTGGATTCTCTGTAGAACAGAATTTTACTAGTTTGTATTTCCAACCAGCATAGTGTGTGTTGGAGGGAAGAGGGACGTGCTGGGCTTCCCAGGCTGGAATCATGCCTCAGGATTGTTCTGACTTTTTTTCTTTCCCTGCTTTAAGAGGATGTGAAAAGCTCCTCCATATTATTAGAAAACATGGCCTTCTGTGGTTAAACATGTCTTTATGGTTTCTTTAATCTTGAAAATGCCTTAAATGAATGGGTGTAAACTTTTCTTTTTTTAATAGTCTGAATATGAAGAGCCAAAATCATTATTTTCCTAGAGTTTGAAGTGCCAGAAATAGTCGGCTGGAGACTTTACACTTGTGTTCTAAGGTGAAGAAGGATGAAAGATAATTGAAAATTAATCGTATTTAAATGTGAGAGGAGGGTGTGTGAAAGCAATGGACAGGCCAATTTACTATTAGCAAGAAGAAAAATGACACTTTCACAGTTGCTTACGGAGTCTCGAGCAGTTTTTTCCTTCCTCAGCCTCATCTTTGCAGTGCCATTTGGCAGCGTTAAGACTCTCTGTAACTGCTGGGTGGAAGTTGTCTACAGTATCATCTAATGTGTCAGACCCCAGGATTTTTGGGGCAGTGTCAACGCTGACTCTTATTTCTATTTGTACAGGGCAAATGACTGATACTTCCCTGCCAAAGCTTTGTAAAGAGGATATTGCTATGTAGCTCTGTCTCCCACCCATAGGTGTTTGGGGGTTTCTTCTTGGATGAAGTCTCTCTTGCAGAGCAGTATCTGGGATAGGAGGAGGATGCCGAGCCAGGAGTAGACAATCAGCTGCAGCTGAGCCAGGAGCAAGAGGAATCTTAACTCTTTCCCTAATTGCAGCCTCAAGCAGAGATCAATAGAGAGAGTAACTCAGATAGAAAATAAAGGGATGTTTTACATTTCTCAATGAAACAGCAAAATCCTTTGCTGGCGTGAGAGCAAATTCCTAAAATTTGACTGCAGCCTGACTGATGCTGCTGTCTGGACTGTGTGTGTGCTGTTGCCGCTGTCTCTGCGGTGGGGGGATGCTGGCGAGAGCAGTCCCCTCTTCCTCCCCGCTAATGGGGTGCTGGGGTGCACGGTGTGTCGGCTCGCTTGCTCTTCCTTCCCAGCGTATTGCAGGAGGGAAGGGGATGCTAAGGCGAATATTGCGGAGGGGCGAGCAGGAATGCGACAAAGGGCAGGACATGAAGGGAGTAAGTGCTTTCACAGCCATGCTAATCTTTCATCATCCTTTTTGCTTTCTCTCCCTGGCTCCTCCAGACTGTGTACAACCTGGCTGACGTGGCCTGTAAGTGCCACGGTGTCTCCGGTTCCTGTAGCCTGAAGACCTGTTGGCTGCAGCTTGCCGATTTCCGCAAGGTAGGCGATGCCCTGAAGGAGAAATACGATAGCGCTGCTGCCATGAAACTCAACAGCCGGGGCAAGCTGGTGCAAGTGAACAGCCGCTTCAACGCACCCACCATCCATGACCTGGTCTACATCGATCCCAGCCCTGACTACTGCGTGCGCAACGAGAGCACTGGGTCCCTGGGCACCCAGGGCCGCCTTTGCAATAAGACCTCGGAGGGCATGGACGGCTGCGAACTCATGTGCTGTGGCCGGGGGTATGACCAGTTCAAGACGGTGCAGCGAGAACGCTGCCACTGCAAGTTCCACTGGTGCTGCTACGTGAAATGCAAGTTGTGCACAGAGATCGTGGACCAATTTGTCTGCAAATAGGGGACAGACGAGGTGGGAGGAACTGCAGCCACCTGCCAGCAAGGGGTGCAGGCCCCTCTCCCTTCCCACAGGACTATCTCCACTTTATTTATAGAGTCCAATGAGTTGTCGTCTTCTTTAAAAAAAAAAAAAAAAAAAAAAAGGGGGCGGGGGGAAGGAGAAAAAAAAAGAAAGAAAAAAGAAAAATATAGAGGTTGCAAAGAGAAGTGCCTGGAAACCCTCTCTGCGTCCATCCCAGAACTGTGTGTGGCTTATATTTTTGGCAATAATGAGGAAGAACCTGAGAATATTTATTTTGCAAAGTAAAAAAAAAATTGACTTAAAATCAATAGAGTAGTTTGAGGGGAAAATCTGACATATCCTAATTTAGTCCCATGGGACGTAATACGTGTGCAGTAGGAAGAGCAACCATGTAATGTGCTTGGGATGTTAGAACAGTCCGTATGGATGTGAGGAACACACAGACCTGTCCATGACTTTTAGTTTCAGACACTAGAAGTTATCAGAATAGGGTATATAGAGCTGTTCAGTACATTTAGGGCTCTGTAAATAAGGGGTATATTCTTCACAAAGTGTGGTGTCAGTTGCATATCTGAATGTGCCTGCTTAAGTACGCCATGTCATCGGAGGGTAAAGAGCAAAGGATCGTAAAGGCTTCAACTGCGCTATTCCTGAGTCACCGTGTCTGGTTCCAGAACCTAACAAGACCAAAAAAAAAAAAGAAAAAATCTGCCTTGACGAATAATAAAGATATTCTTCAAGGCAGAATTTGGCCTGATGAGCTAATTGTGACGTTCGAGTGTCTCATCTTACAGAGCAGTACTTCACTACTACCGAGCGTGGAGAGCAGCCAAGGTGCAGACTGCGTGGAGCACTGTAGCGGGGCGGAGGGGAGCTGCAATGCTTGCAAAGAGTTTCGCTCTCCCAGCCTGGAAAGCCCATAGAAAATAGAATTCCCCAAATTTGAAAATGCCTTAAAAATGGTGTAATAGCTGGCTGTCTTTCAAAACACAGCTTGACAAATAACTCCTCTAATTTTATGTGAGAAAATAAATCATTAGATATCCACTCTTGGAATGATTGATTTTTATTTTTTTCGCAGATTTTGGGAACGCTTTCACTCAAGGAGACAATAGTTTCATATTTTAATAACATTAACTGACTATTATAGTTCAATGAAATGTTGCAGCAATACCAAATTTATCATCCTATGTCTTTAATACACATGCTTTAGATAATATATTGCAGATATACACTACAACTGTTCAGACTATACTTGAGCAGTTACATATATATGGGAGAACTGTGGTCTGCTGGTGTCTGGTATTTCAAAGCTTTTTGTACATATATATTTTAGTGATTTAAGAAATAATAAAACATCTAAATTACAGGGGCAGCTCATCCCCCATTTTCTTTTTCAGATCTCTTCAGGTTTTTAGATTGATTCTAACCTTTTGATGTTTTGGTTTGGGTTTTTTTGTTTGTTTTGTTATTTTAAAAGCTTTTATAATGCAGAAGTTTTAAGGATTATCACAAAGAAGTAAGCCTCTTCCCAGCTTTAGGACTTTCTTGGGCAGTTGGTAGGGGCAGCACCCTGCACTTGAATTGATACCGGTCTGGAGATCGCTTCTATTCCACTCTCACGTTAAGGGCATTATTGATCATTGCTGAAAGGAGACACCTTCCAACTCTAAAATGTGCTGCATTTGGCCCTTGCTTTTCAGTTCTTGAAATGGAAATTGTTATTTGTTGAACAGTATGCGTTCCCCCCCAATGCTGTGTAGTTACACAGGATTTCATCATTGCTTCAGATGCCTCTTTCCAACTCAGTCCCATCCAGTAAGTTAACGAAAATGGTTTTGCAAATACCAAGTGAGGAAAATCTTTCACTTTAGCCTAGTTGTACTAAAGCCTTAACTTTTCACGAGCCTTTGAGCTGTATCATTAAGTTCATCTTGATCATTTCTCAGCTTCTTAAATGGCGCTTTATTGCTCTTAATTTATTGTACAAGGACATATTTACCCCTCATCTTCAAATGTTTGCAAAGAATATCTTTAAAGTAAGATAAATAAATAAAGCACTAATTCATTGAATATGTCACTTTGGTTTTTATTGTACAAAAACCATGATCATTTTTGTTTTCATTTGCTGAATCACCTCATGTTCCTTTTTAGTGACTTTTGTCTGAGCAGAAGTGAATCTCATGATCCTAGCTATTAAAACACTATTTAATGTAAAATATTTTTCTTGTCATTCGGATATGTAAATCTTCTATGTCCTTTCCTCTGTTCTGTACATTTAATGTACATATTTCTGTCTTGCGTGATTTGTATATTTCACTGGTTTAAAAAAAAAAAAAGAAAGGATTATGCCATAATGGAAGATAGACTATAAAAATAAAACTTTGGTTGTATATTGGGAAGTGGTTTTAATTATCTTTCAGAGGAGGGTTTGTTAAAACAATGAACAGAGTTGATCTTCAAATTTACTACGTGGTAAAACAGGGAAGCGATTGTTCGCCAAACATGCGAAGTACATCTTGAAGTTTTATTTCTATATTAAGAAGGCATACAGATGTAACTACTTCTTAAATAGAAGGGGAAAAAAAACAGCCCTAAAAAAACCAATCCCAAATCCCTGTGACTGAACTAGAAAGCATTTGAGAGACGGGTAAGTGCTTAATTGGCAATGGATAGGGACCGGGGTTAATGTCACTTGTGTGCTTCCAGGGCTGCTTGTAGTGATTCTGGGGCAGCGGGGCCTGATCCTGTGAACAGCTTCCTCCAGTAACCTCCGTGATGGCAGCAGGATCCTCGCGTGAGCAAAGGTTTCCAACGCGAACAGTTGGCGGGACTGGGTTTTGTGTGGTTGGGGTGCGGTCCCCCCCACCCCCCCTCAGTCTGACTGCACTTGAGCTGCAAGGGGAACGCTCACCAGTTTCTCCTTAGACTTCTGGCCTAGGAACTGAGTGTGTATGGAAGGTAGAATCCTTTAAAAATCCTTTTTAAAAAAAAAAAAAAAGGCAAAGCACAATGAAGTATTAGTAGTAAGGAAGTAAAGCAGAAAATGAAAATCAATGTAAAAACCAAGCCTTCTGTTTTGAGACTGGCTTTTCTTTGAACTGATTTCCTGAGTAAGTAATAATTTTTTTCTGCTATAGGGAGCTTGATGAATTAGTGGCCTTTCTCTACCTCTCTTCTGCTTCTTTTCTTCTTTTTCTTTTTTTTTGCTCAAGGATAACCTTCTAACATATCGAAACTCCTTCTGGCTGCCAAGAATGTATTATCCCACAAACCAGTAGACCAACATCGTGTGTTTAAAATAGCGATTCTGGGCAAATGCAACGTTCTGTGGTCCTATTACTGACATCTGGTTCAGTTTTCCTTCACTTGTATATTGACCAGTATTCTTTATTGCAAAAACACAGCCCCTATTTAGGAAAGTCAGCATTTTTTTGGACTGGATTGTATTCAAGCTCTTCCCAATAACAGAAAAGTTACCAAAAAATTTCTTTATTGGCAGCAGTAAATATCTGTATTCAAAATAGTCATTATGGGCTCAGATACAAGAGAATTGTTTTTAATTTGCAGCAAAGTTTATCTGTTTAATTTTGTTAAAAATGCTGTTACCCCCTGGTTCAGAATCTTGTATTTTTAGTAATCTTTTCAAATCTTTATGTTCAGTTATGGCTTTGCCAATACCAATTTTCACCCTGGTTTTGCAAAATATTGAAGCCCCAGGTGTTAGCAGAAAGTGTACCAGAACAGGCAAGAGTCTTCAAGAGGTGAGTGGCAGCTTCGGGTCAGGCACTGCGTGCAGAAAGCAAGCTAAAATCCTTCCTTTCTGAAGGATGATCTTACGAAGATGATACAAAACTTGTAGAAATTGCTACTGAAGCTGACAGAAAGACTGCTTTCCTTTGGGTAAGAATTCTTGAGAAATAATATCTAAACTGTTAGGATATTCATTGTAAAAGGGTGGTTTTGCTGAATCAGGAAAGACACCTGTTTTTTTTCTTCTGGACTATATGCTAGAGGAAACTGTGAAAACAACGGGGAAAAATTAAGCGCTCTTAAAAATACAGGTAAATATATTCATGTATAGCTTATGTACATACTTGCTGACTGTGGGAGTCTTAAAATTGCTTATCTATTAGTGAAGTCAGTTTGGAAGGCAGGCCAGATCTGTTCTTTCGCTCTTCAAACTGTATTTAAAATCCTCAATGGGAAAAAAAGAAAAGAAAATAACTTTCTCCCCCACTACAGGCTCTGGTATGTTTGTCTATGTTGCAGTGGGATAAATGAACCACGTAGGAGTGCAGTGAGGGGTTTGTACATGCAATTTTGTTTTTTTAAAAGGTGTGATTAAAAAAAATCCAATCTGTCTCATGCTCTGCTTTTATATGAGGTTGCGTGTGTGCATTTGTATATACTCTGCTGGTATTTTCCGATTGTGTTGGCCAAATTCTGCTTTTAGTTATGGTTAGGCATCTCTCCTGACTTTGGTGGTGTCATATGAGCCTGACATTTTTCGACCAGACGTGAAGGCCCCCCTGCTCAAAGAGAATGCATATGAAATATATCAGCCTTTCTTCTGCTGGCTGGTTGTTTAAACATGGGTAACTGAATTATTGTGAAACAAATTCTGGGACTGCAGCTGCAAAAGCAGTAATACAGTATATTCGTAGTGATGTTTCTACGCCATACCTTCTAATTTCCCAGTTGATTTCCAGTGCAGACAGAAAGTCTAGAATGCATGTGGTATGTTCCTCATCATATATTTTATAAATGTAAAATAGTCATTTGTCAATTACTGTTTCTATTCTAGAGATAAAATTAGGTATTTTGGGCTCTCATGATTTCTTGAAGACCTCTTACCTTTGGCTGTATTGAACGTTGCCGGCTAGGAGCGTCACTGAGCGGTGTGATGTGAAGTTGCTTTTGGTACCGCCTCTGAAACCCGGGCTGTGCAGTGTGAATATTGGTACACTGTATGCTTTTCTAGCCAATGTTGGTTTATGTTGTGTTGTCTTTCCCAGCAGTCCTGCTTTCTCAAATGGTAATTGAACAGCAGCAGTCAAAATACTTAGCTGACAGCGAACCCCTGGACACTCCATGGGCAGTTATTCAAACACTTTCTGAACCGGTTTGCCCCATTGCTGATTTATTCCAGATCCATTGCGAGGAATTTAAAAAATGCAAACTGTAGTGTAGAGCTCCTAGCGTGGCTGGTAGTTCTTTTTGGGTTTGTTTTTATAAAGCAGCCCATTCCAAAATGCCATTTTTTTAAAGAACTGGTTTTTGAAAGTCCTTCTCTGGGAGGCACAACCTGAGCAAAGGAAACGGTCCCGGCATTACAAGACGGTAATCTCTGTGCAGTTCCTCCTCAGTGACAGGTTACATTGCGAGGACCACTTTCAGAAACCACTGGCTGCCCGGGGTGTCCTCCTGCGTCTCCTTTGGCAGTTAGCAGCGTGCAGCGGCTGCAGCTTGCCAGCCATGGCAAGTGGCATTGGCCGCTGCTTTCTGCCTCTTCTTTCTACCAGGGAAGCAAGCCCATCTCCTGGTAGGTTTCCCTGTTGTTTTTCCCAAAGAGAACTGCATCTTTACACAGCTTTTCTCAAGTATGGGATGGGATTTGCTTTCCATGACTGTTGATTTCAGAAGAGCTAATGCTTGGTAGGCAAATAGTTTTAGGACTTCTCAGGTATCTCTGCTTTGCAAATTGGCAACCTTGGAGAGGTAAAGGGTAATCCCTGAGCAAACTTGAACCGGCCGTTACTTGGGGCAGGGAGATTGAGGTCATTAATGCGTAAAATACTGTTCAGCTGTATTTCTGTGCTTTCTTTTGGGTGATAGGATTCACAGCATGAAAAAGAAAGCTGTTACTCAGCAAGACGTGAACTAGTAAGTATCTGAATAAAATGGGGAAAAGACCAAGTTATGGTGGGCAAATACATTGACTTTGTTAACAGTCTTCACTGGTGTTGATTGACATTCATATAAAATCAAAGATCTGTGTATTTCTGCATTTATGCTTTCTGGACAAAAGTATTCCCTTGATGATGCTTTCATCTTACATAATACATTTGTGGGTAAAAAGTCTGTAAGTAAATCAAGTTTGAGGCCCTAACGAACTAGAAGTAAAACCATAACCAGAGAAACAGCTGCAAAAAAACACTATAATGAAAAAAAACAGTGCAAGATGTGTCAAACAGTTTTTTTAAGTGTTAGTGTTGCTATAGTTCTCAAGCAGGCAAATGGTTACTTCTGTCAAAGATAGTATGTCCATTGTAAGCCACAGTGCCATTTGATTTATATACGTACAACTAGGCAAATGCCAATGCTAGCAGTCTAGGAGCAATTCCTTGGTAGTTATGCATTATATGGAATGCTTGTTAATTATGACCTCTGGCAATCCTCAGTATGCGTGATGACATGCTTGTACCTGAAAATAGGTGGTAAGACTTTTTTTAAAATTTGTAAAAGTATTATGATTTGCATTGCATTTTATATATATAAGGATTCAGGGTTTTTTGCTGCAGCCTTCTAATATATACAGGAATCTGAATAGCTGATTGATAAAAATTATGGGAGAGGGTGCAAAGCCTTGGCATAAGCAGTGGCTGTACCCAGCCTAGGGAATGTGAGGTGGAAGTTTCTTCATCCTGATGTCTCCTGTAACAAGGCAGTATGTGTAGATCCTGCGTAACAGATGCTTTGGAGAGGAATGACAGGAGGACTTCATGAACAGAGGACATAATTCATGCGTAGGAAGTACGAGGTCTGATGTACTAGTGTTGCCTTTGCCATGTCATTTGCATGCAATATATATTTATATATGAACATGTCAAATTCTAAGATCTTTACTCAAACGTAAGGTCTTTATTATAGCAGATTAAAAGCAGAATAAGCTCTAATGAAGCCAGATGTAATAGGAACTGAGTATATCCCTTGTTTTTACATTCTAGTGGATTTTGTTGTTACCTTGTTAAGATTCAAACTGTGTCTTCAGGATTTGGCTGACTGAAATGATAGATTAGTCATTGTGGAGCATTTTATGGATAATACATCACTTTTTTTTTTTTTTCTTCAGGAAGGGATGATATATGCCTTTTCTGGAGGGCATTTTTATCATAGACTCTGCTTTAATTTGTAATGTAGTTTCTGATCCTTTCTGTGGTTAGAGAATATGTGGAAACATCTATGCCTTGTGTAGACTCTGTCATCTCTCATGTCTTACTGTCCTCCTTGGGGGTGTGTATTTCGAATACTTGAAGTTACTGTAGCTTTACTATTTTAAACCCTGACTCTTGAAAGTAGAGATCTTGTAAGACCCCTAGCTTGTGGATCTTACTGTAGGAGATCTATTGCCAAGTTTAGTGGAAATACTTAGCATAAACAAGAGTGGCAAAATTTAAGCATTTATGTGAGGAGCCAGCTTAACACTACATTTAAAAACTCTAGGTGAGCAAGATCATGAAAAGTGTTTTCTTTGCCTTATTCTCATGAAGAACTGAAGACATCTGTCTTCCATGTCTAGATGAACTTCTGGAAGGAATAAAAGGCCAGTGTCAAATGGTAGCCAACTCTTTCCCTCTATGTCATGATGCTAATGTACTTTTATTATACTTTAAGATCCTAAGGCTATGTTGATCTGCTACATGATTATATAATACTCCAGGACACCTGTGTAAATAGCAAACAGAGAGGCTTTTTATAGATACTAGATCTTAGATAAGTGGCTCTAAGAAGCAATATAGGATCCCAGCTGTAAATCCCTACTATACATACCATGTATTTTTGGTTGTTTGTTTATTATAAGTACGGAAGCTGTTCCTCCTAACATAATTTTTGTAAGGCTTGCATATGTAAATATTAAATTTGCAAATATTAAATGGAGAAGCATTAGAGAAACCACTAAATGAATAGCTTCACATTCCTCATTCCTGATTCTGAAGCCGATTTCCTTAAATGTTGCTCCGCTAACATTCAAATCTGTGTGCTGTTTAAGCCTCAGAGAGGAACTATGCAATCCCTCAGCCCTGGCCCTCTCTGGGTGTAGATCTCAACCAGCGATCTTTAATGGTAACAGATGTTTGCTGGAATCCTCCTCAGGGTGCTGATGTTCTGGGTCAGGAGCTTGTGGTGTTAATCAAAGCACCCTGTCCATCAGTGCCCGCTGCGAATCTGGCCCTCTGCAGGGACCACGTTTTTCTGGGAGGTGATTCTGGTGTAGGATTCCCCTGGGATAAAATCAGTAGGAACTATCCCATCTCAGCTCCATCCCACAGGAGGAATGTCCTAGTACAATTAACTCGGCTTGCATATAATGAGAATAGACTAGAACCTGGAGGGGTGTCTTTTTTTCCTTTGCTTATTGTTTTTTTTTTTACAAATCAGCTAGCCTGTGAGAAGTAAACTTGTTCCAGTGGTCCTTGGTAGGTACAGTCCTGGGCTGCCGAAGCATTACAGTCCTCAGATTCCTGAGAAAATGTCCCTGAAATCTACAGGAAAGTATATTGAATTTCCCCCTCTAGGCTTCACTGGGATGGTAAGGAACTACAGCGGTGAGTGAACTGTTGTTTACCAGTATTTATAGAGGAAGGTTGTTTTACATTATTGCTTTTTAAGTACTTAATAGGGCACCTATTAAGCATGAATCATGTTTTTTCTTCCGAAAATAGGGTGAGGAAAATTGAGGCGAGAATACAAAAATGTGGATGTGGCAATGCTGGCATGATACTGTTCCTGTTTGTACAGTGTTAGCAGATGATTCTGCAACCACGTAGCTGTAATTAATAGTCTGTGTGTGGCTTGCAGCCGACTGACCCATGACTTCCCATGGAGTCAAGGTTTCCTTATCCAGCCATTTCTTGCAATACATTGAAGAATAAATGAGTCACGTGGGACACTTTAGTCAAGCACCTCAATTAACAAGAAAGTGCAGGGTAAATTCAGTGGCATTGATGAAACTTCTGTTATAAAGAAGCTGTGTACAAAGAAGTAATTTAGATTCCAGATGCTTTGAATGTCTTAAACTTAAATGATCCATAAGTAAACTAGTTATTCATGATCTCATTATTACCCAAACTGAAATTTATTCATTGGTGATGATATGCCTTTTATTTCGTAGGGGCAAATGGGCAATAATACCAAACATGCTTGCTTAGGACACAGAAACACATTATGCGGCATGGCTTATAGGACTTGAAGTGCCAGACCAATCAACGTATTAGAATAAGTAACAATATGCCACGATTAATTAATCCAAGAAGATTTTTTAGTGATTGTTGATTTTTTCCCCAGTACTCAGACCGATTTGTCATGTTGGTGTTTATTAATTTAACATTTGATCTGAAAAAAAATTCCCCGAACTTCAAAGTTCAGCCTGTTCTTTAAGAGCAATCCAAAAATATGTTTCTTCAGGCCCCAGGCATTTCTGAAGTAGCTGAAGTTAAACAAAAACCATTTCTCTCAAACTCTGCAAATGTTCTAAAAGCTTTAAAGTGGTTCGTCACAGGGAGCCGGAGCAGAGAGGGAACCCCTGGGTTATTTTTGTTGCTGTGCAGTGGCACATGGTTTCCTGGAGGAAAGCTTCAGAATTATCGCTTTTCTGTGTGTTTGTGTATGTTTTTCCTTCCTCTTTTCACCCCTGTCACTGAGCTTCTCTCTACCCCTGTGCCTGGATCCCCCATTGAGAAAGTCTGGAGAAGGTAGGGGTTAGATCATCCTTCCAGCAAGGATAAAGTGAATTCATGTCTGAATGAGAAGATGACTCATGTCAGATGTGATTTTTTCCTAAGCTCCGTGTTGGAAGGGATGAAGAAGGACTTCCTTTTCTTGAGGATCTGCACCACCACGCTAGGGTCTGAATGAAGTATTTCCTTGGTGTGTTTCACTTTCATAAACCGTGTTTTTGCTCTGCAGTAAAACAGCATTGGTAAACCAGTCAGTATTTTGCTGGTTCCTTTTGCTGTTACAACGGCATCCCTGAGGTTATGAGTGCTGTTGAGAACTCTTCGCTGGAGTAATTTTGGTGTGGTCTTAATTCGTTTTGCCAAGCAAAGACTGGTATTCGCATAAGATGACAACATGGCTAATCTGCCTTAAGTGCAGACTCTGAACATATAGAGGCATTTCTAAGGGAATTGCTTCATTTCTCTGAGGAGGCCCAACTCAAACTAGTAATTCTGCATCCAGTTTGGTTAATATTTGTGTTCGTTTAAACACATTTACCGTTCATTTCTGGAAATTTCTGCCAGTGTGCCCTGCCTTGTGAGAAGCCTTTTCAGCTCACAGCACTGTTTTAAGTGGACTAGAGCACTTTTCAGGACTAGGTTGTCATGTAATGCGTCTCGCAGTGGGGAGTCAAATAAACTTCTCCCAGACAATTGCATTGTATGTTAAAATATGTGCTGTTGTGCTTACATCATACGATAGCTAGTTGTGCCACATCACAGACAAGAGTTTGACATATGTTGCAAAATAAAAGTTGCCAGTCATGGAAACTTTTTTGGGTGTTTTCATCTCCAGCAGTGCTGTCATGATCTCTACCAGCAGATCATCCCCTGCTGAGAGCATAACACAAATACCGCTAACACCCTGCTTCCAGATGTGTTAACGTGGCACTGAACCAGTGACAAATGGTGCTATTTCGATCTTGCATGATAACTGACAGCAAGGAGGGCACCTTGATATCCTCAAATATCAACACGCTATTAAGCTTTTTTTGTGAGAGGTCAGTGGCATTAAGGGGTGGGGTTTGTTTTCTGTCACTAGTCAACTGCTTTTTGCCAGATGTGGCCTTGCTGAAACCAGCCCTGGCTAGGACTCCTGGCATGGCCCAAGCTCTCACACACCCACCTCCCAAAACCCTAACCAGTCCCTGAATTCGTGTGCTCAGCAGCTTTGCTTTGCACGGCACTTTTCCTGGAGAGCAGGAGGAGATCCACAGCCCCTCCTCCAGCCACACTGCCCTGCGGCGCTGCCGCAGGGACGCCGTCCTTCCCCGGGAGCCGGGCTGGGAGGGCGAAGGTAAAGCAACACACGATCAGGGTGGGTTGAGCAGTGGGGTACGGACTGGGGCATCATGCTGGTGTCATGCTAATAACATTGGTATGTTTTATACCACAAGCATTTAGCCTCCTGCTGATGTCGTGGTGCTGATCTAACACCCACTGCTATGTGGACCCACGGAGCTCCAACCTTTACTGCTGCATGCATAGCTCTGTCCAAATATGCTCTCTGGCACGCAAACACTCTCATTTACACCTGTCAATGAAACAGGGAAATACTAAAACTTACATTTTTTGCGCTTGAACAGTGAAACTCAGGTCGTGTAGAATGTGAAGGGCCAGGCATTAGTTGTAAAGCTGTCTTGAAAAGAGCCATTCTGCCCAGGAAAAGTAATTTTGGTCCTTGGAAAGGAGTGAACAAAGTGGCATACCTTGAATACTATTTACTAGTGCACTCTTGAGCTCTCCCTTTCGGAGATCACTCTTGTAATAGTGAACAAGCTGAGTGAGTACAGCTACAGCCCTCTCCACAAGTCAAATGAGTTGTGCTCCCACTGAACTGTAAGTAAAAATATTGGAGGCTGTAGTAGGGACTGCAGGTTTGGGCATTCAGTCTCCTTGTTAATATATTACTGTAGAACAAGTCTGCTGTGGTGTTAATACCTTTGTCTTATATTCACAAGAGAAGTAAATGAGCTTTATTTGGATTTTCTATGGAAGAAACAGCAGCACTGTTTTACTTGTGGCATTTGAATTATCTTTTCAGAGCTTATTTGACTGCCTACTGCTTTTGAGACAGGCAATAGAGCCAATCTGGTTTTGTATGTTGAATATTTTACAGTAGTAAGAAATATGTAATTAGAAGGGAAAATATTTAAAATAGCTATATGTCTTAATGTCAGTTCAGGTTGGCATTTGTGCAGCTTCCCTCTTTTTTTTTTCTCTTACTGTGTTTCTCATTTCTTGGTAAGTTTTGTGTTCTGGAGCTGCACAAAAAAAAATAATGTGCTTTGGGTTTTGTTTTCATGGTGTAACAAAGTGACTTGTGGCAAGAGATAATTGAATTTCCAGTCTCTTTTCCTCTGGGAGGTTGAAATAATACATTGGATAATGCATTAGTGATGATGCTTTACCTGCTATAACCACCAGTGTGAAAAAACTGGACAAGGGTTTCACATCTGAAAATCTCTGATGCTGCATGAGATAATGCTGCTATGAACCTGCCATCCGTTTCTAACATGGATCTCCGTTAGGCTCAGCAGTTAAAACTGGGGAAAAAAAAAAAAAGACAGAACGAAACAGATGAAAACAGACCAGGAAGGTTACAGGTTACAAGTAGCTTAATTAGGAAATCACACTGTGCAGGCTTTTTTCCCTTTTCCTACTGTTGGTGCCAAAGGAGCAGAACACCCTATATTGGGGAGGGAAATTCACTGTTGTTGGGCAAATACTTTTGAAAAGCTCAAGGAACGTCACCTCTCAAACCTTCCTTTCTTGGCTATTTTAACTTGAAAAGGCTGTAATCCTGGTATAAACTTTATGAAAGCTAGACTGCAGCTAGGGAGGTTTGAATAGTTACCCAGGCACCCGCTCCCAGGTCAGTGGCCCCCTCAGTTGCACGTCGCACGCAGGGTGTCCGAAAGCCAACCCGCTGTTCTTCACACACGACAGTTCTGGTACCGAGGACGGAGAGACGAGTGAATCCACAAGATTGTTAAGACATGGCTTCGTAGCCAATATGAAATCTTGCCAGTTGTCTTGAAAAAAATGTCACAGTGGGTAGGCTGTAAATGCAACTGTATTTTTACCTACTTCTCTGATTTTTTAGAAATGTGATTTCAAAACAAAGTATTTAGTAGAACTCAAGCTGACTTCATGGCTACGTCTTCTTTTCTTCCTCTCTGTGTGATATTCCATCCATGGTTTACTAAAAGCAGTGCAATTTTGATTTTTCTCCTCATCACAAGTCTAATGGGTGAATGGTGATAAGTTTGTAGCTTTGGAGAGATTTTCTTGGCAGTTTCAGTCTATATTTCTGACAGGAAATCATTTTCTTCCTTGAATTATGATTGCTGGGTTACATGAGTGCAGTCTAACCACCGCTCAACTGCTGTTTGTCTGCTGTCTTTCTGGTCTTATGAGAAGGCCAAACTGCCCCAATGCGAAACATAAAATTAGATGAATGCTGCAGGAAGGGAATAACAACATCATTTTCTGTGATCTCTTGCGATTTTATTTTACCACTTCTTATCTGAAAAGCATCTTCAATCCCACTTGGAGTCAAGAATTAAATTAGTTTAGAGACAGTTCTTCCCATATATGGAAAACAAATGGAACTGACTCCATTTGTGTGTTTTTTTTAGTGGAAGATCAGTATGTACTGCTACAGATGTTTGCAAATGAGCAAACTAGCAGAATATGTGGACCTCATCTTAGATCTACAGAAATTTGCCCCATAATGTGGCCTGTATCATTTGGCTAAACCTTGTGTAGTCCACATCAAATGCGTAGTACTGACCTTTCAAGGGTATAAACCTTATATTTGGTGTGGTGTTCATCTGTAAATTGCTGTGGGCCCTACTGTCCTACTTGCTCCTGAAAGTGGATAAATTTAACTCTTAGTAATGCAGGCAAATGCAGTGTTTGGAGGTAAATGATTTAATGCAAAATATTGTTACAGTTGAAATTTATAGAAGCAAGCAAGATCATTTGTTCTAATAATGAATAGCTATGTAAAGAGACAGACAGATGCCAAACCCCATCTATTATCGCAGAGTTATGTCCCCAGTTCTACTGTCAGCACCCTGGGCCTGTCGCTAAGCTCCGGGCATTGCTGTCGGCAGCGTGCAGGCAGCAATGCAGGCGCATCTCCTCTCTGGATGTAGGAGTTTGCAAAGTTGGTGAGACAGACGACTGAAGAGG
>JAVKLA010000036.1:9166187-9230454 GCA_034782735.1 Sagittarius serpentarius | reverse complement strand
GAAGAGGAGCAAATGGAGGAAATCATGACCTGAAAATAGAAGTCTCACCTAACCAGTGCCAAACACAAAGCGGGACTACCGTTTCTATCCTAACCTTCTTCCCAATACTGTTTAATCGAAATCTTCATGGTACTTGTGTGAGTGATAGTTGAGGAATGAGAGGGAAGAGGGGCTCAGCCCTGCCGCTGCTGAAGCCCGGAGAAGCTCTGTCACCGCCTTCTGCGGGCTCCTCGCCGCAGAAAGCTACAGCTGTCAACTTTGATGCTCTATTGAACTTGCTAATGTAATTGTAAAGATCATCTTGAAGTAATTTGATTTTTGTCTTCATAAAGTCACGCAAGTGTTGCTGATTTGTGTACTTGCTGTGTTTATTTTTGTTGCAAGTTCAGTTCTAGTCCATTTAATCAGTAGGCCAGAGGGTCATCTCCCCTCTCCCTGCGCCAAGCCATCGGTAATTCCCCCATGCAAAGCACAGTCGGCTTCAACAGCGGGGAGTGAGCTGTGCCCTTCCTCAGCGGGCGCTGGAGGTGGTGGGTAGGGGTCAGAGCCTCCCATGCACCAGTGCCGGGGTCCCTGCCCAGCCCCTCTGGGCACTGGTGACAGCAGCCAGAGCAGAGCGTAAATCCCCATTCCATGGTCCCCGCTGTCACCTGGGAGATGTAAGACCATGTTAATGCAAACAGATCTTGTTAATTCTCATGAAATGCATGCAGTTATACCCTGTTAACAGCACAATATTAATTAACTGAGTGGTGCTTGGATTAGGTACTTACTTGATTTCCCTAAAGTGTTCATAACCCATAGCAACTCACAACATGTCGTGCTCCAGAAAAACTGCGAATGAAAATTGTATCAGGAGTCGCGTAGATTTTCTTAAGGAAAGAAAAATCTTCACCCTGACTAGTCCAGTAGTGTCTAATCCCTGGCCCTAATCATTTTGAAGTCCTGCCCAGTGATGCAGCCTGTGTTTTCTCCAAGAAGAGGAAAGGTCAGCAGGCTGAGGGAATTTAATACGTGAAATCTGGAATATACCTCTAGCTCCTCCAGATAACATGCTTCTTAAAGGTTGCCAGTCTCAGGTTTCTGTGTGAACACAGAGGATGGACAGTATAAAGTGGGGTTTAAGGAAACGAAACGCATGGAAGTCTGAGTCAACATAGTAGTAAAGGTATACATTAATAAGCATCATCTTAGAACTAATTGTTTCTGGCTCAAATACAAGCAATGCAAGCTCTAGTCCTATGTGTTGTTCTTGAATTAGACTTGCCTTTAATTGGGAACATTTTACTTTGCAAAGTAGATTGATTTTTATCAAATGAAAATGGCTTTGTAAAATACCTTTCTGACAGAAATTATTATTGTAAATGCTCTCATGACACTGGAATTTTTCTGTAATGATAAAAATGTTCATGACAATGGGATGCAGTATGTTAACACGGGTTTTACAACCATTCCGAGTTTCCTAAAATCCATAGGAGAGCATCAGATCACGCAGTCTGCGTTTCCCAGACTGTTAAGAGTCATCTGCACAGCACAACCCAGAGAATGAGTTAAGTACTCAGAATAATACAGTTGTAGTGCTGAGGTGCTCCACACAGGCTGATCAGGGGAAAGTGAGAAATTAAACTCCAGGTAAAGAATAGGAAACCCCCAGTGCTGCCCTCCACAAGACTTGCTTGGTAGAGTTTGCTCAGATGGATGCAGTGGCCAAGTGCCCCGTGGTGCAGAAGAAGATGAAGCTCCCCCAGCACTACTAACCTGGTTTGAGGAAAGGTTTCCTGGTAGCCTATGAGAGGATTCTTTGTACCTCCTCAAACGCGTCCTGACCTCTCTAGTTTTTGGACTTTGGCTATTAAGCAGAAGAGGAAAGGCATTATTTCTGACCTGTGTTGATGACTGGCTAAATCCCTAACACCTGACATGAATCCAAGCGTGGGTCTGCAGGAGTTTGGAGTAGTCTATGGGCAGTGCGGGCAGTCCTGTTCTTATTATGTAATGATGTTATTATTAGAAAAAAGAGAGTAAACGGGCATGGTAAAGCCATGCTGGAGCTGCAGTGGGGAGGATGCGGCGGCTGTGGAGTGAGGGCAGTGCCGTACAGCGGGCCTGCGCCAAAAGGCTCTCCTGAGTCTTGAAAGCAAACCTGCAACGCCACCCTGGGCTGAGGGTGCCGAGTGGAACAGTAAGAGTGTGTGTCTGTCTGTCTGTCTACATTGCATTTTAGACTATGTATCTGCAAGGCTGGAAAGTCACCACCAAGAGATTATTTTTTTCCATGTGTTAGTACCTAAAATCATCAATCAAGACACCTCTCAGCTGCTTCCTAACACCCATGCCTACGAGTGAACATCGGGCTTAGATCGGTAAGTAGATGGTGAGAGCAAATATGCAGAGTCCATCACGTTGTCTTAAATGATGTTTATGAGCAAGTGCCAGTTTGCAGTAGAAATGCAAAGACTTTGAGGAGCGCTGCTGAAATGTTTGCTCATGGGCAATGAATAACTTGGTAGAAAGCAAAGCATAGTAAACTATAAGCCTCTCAATTTAATCAAAATTCTTTCTTAAGCTGTTGTCCTCAAGAAGTCCGGGTTTCTGAGTTGAATCAATACCACCCTGTTTTGCAACAGTGACTACTCATTCTGTGTGGAAGTTTTATTTCAGTGATTGTACGTTTAGTGGCATTCTAAGTGCATTGAATAAACTATAAAACTAGTATTCTTAAATAAGTAATAAAAATCAGAGATAACAAACACTTTTTCTGAACTGAAGTGCATTCACCAAACACCTTGGTGCGTTTCTGATTTCTTGCCACTGGTGGACTTGCATCCTTCAATACAAAAACCTACTACTACAATTTTATTTTTTTATTTTTATTTTTTAGAAAACAGCTGTGTGATTTGGGATTGGCTTTAGGATTTAGTAGGATGCTGTGTCATTACTGTGACCTTGATCCTGCGGCTGGCACATGTGCTCGAGTTAGTGTTACATGCGAAGAGAGAGAAATCTGGTCTTTCTCAAAAGATAGTTACCTATGAACGATGTGGATGTTAAATATTTCTGTGCTGCTACAGATCGGGTTTAAAAGAAAACCTTTACAAACCTTTTTTTTTTTTATTAGTGAATTTGAACAAGATGCAATCTATGCACCAAGTAGCGTGAATAGTACTCTGCCTACTCGTATACGCTTTTAAAAAGCACAAAGGCTCGTACCAATGAGGGTAAGAATTATTTCATGCACAATGCCTTTTCAGTCTGACTTCTGTTATACAGAGGTATTTGAACTTGCAGGGTACTAAGAGAAAACACATGGTCAGCTGAAACATGAGAGAGCCTTTTAAGCAGCGTGTCTTTCAAGTCTGCAGCCATTCCCCATTGGTCTGGGAGCCGTCAGCTCGCAGGCGAGGGCGAGGCCTCTGCAGTTGTCTGGAAAGCCACCAAAGCCGCGGCGCGTCGGGGAGCGGGCAGGTTACCGGGAGGTAGAGCCCTTCCGAGTCAGGGGGTAAATTGGTGCTTAAGGTGCTGGTGGGCTTCCAAAGGTGCCATCTTTGTGAAGGAGTGGCCTGGATCACTACAGGTTTCGATGGCGTTTCTGTAAAAGTAGTGTCCTCGCTGAATTCCGGCTTAATTAAGGTGGAATGGGAAGAGCTGCCGGCTCTGTGTGTTTCCCACCTACTTTCTGCTTTCATTGGTAGAAATAGCCAGTGAAGGGAACATATTTTCTTTCCCCGTGTAGAAGCCTCAGTTTAGGGTGGAGGTGCTTTTCTTTGACTTCACAGGAGACTTTGATGATGTGCCAAGCTTAAAAAAAAGGAGACGCTATTTTCTTACTATATTGTATGTCTTAGATCTGATGAGAAAAAATGATTTTCTTAAATTGCATGGGATGTCTGTGGGATTTGACCCCTGGGTAATAGCATGTGGTTTTAGGGCTCTGCATGTCTCATTAGTTTTACATAACCTCTTGCTCTTTCCTGATACCGCATCCGCCAAACTTTTCATCCTTCTCCCACTTACGTTCCTATGCCTTGTGCTGTCACCATCCACCCCCTCTGTTTGCGAGAACATCTTCCCATTTTTGTAGTAAGCGGGCTCTTACTTTTTCTTTCTTCAGGAACTGCCTTTATAACAAATCCTTCCTTTAAGACTTTTGTTGGTAAATCACTTGGATCTGTGCAAATTTGATGCTAGACTTTCAAGAATCTGGTGGTTATCTGTTATGTACTATGCTGTCAGCACACTTAAAGACCTAAAAATATTTTGTTAATGTAGGGCTATAACACAACTCACTAACAGTGTCTACACAACAAAGAGCAGAGCATGTTATGATATATTTGGGACACAATGTCCCAGTCACAGTACATTTCATAGTGTGGTCAATCTATACTTTCCTTGGGGAAGGAAATAAATGTGAACTATGTAGTGTACAGAGCTGAGAATGTTGCTGAATGGTACTGGATAAATTGCAAAACAATATAACTGCTTCTCCAGCACTAATGATCAGAGCCATCCCTAATTATGCCAGTGCCTTGGGCAAAGAATTTTTATAGTGTTGCTACTTCAGCTTGAAAGACCACACTATCCGCATCCTAATGCAGCCACGGCTATTGCCCGGCTAACATCAGGAGCCTGCTTCTTAGGTGGCATCATGGTCTCAGCACACCTCGTTCGCAGCTGCTGAAGTCACTTATAGGTAACGAGGTTTCTGTTGGGGGCAGAAAGATGTATTAGCCCTAATTTTGAAGTGATTACAACTGAGCATGAGAAATCTTTTTGTTTCCACTTCACTTAGCAAAATGCAATCAGTTCCATATTTTCTGTGAAACAATACTCTAGATGACATCACAAAACCAGCCTGATGCCTGCAGTCCCGGGCAGATTTGGTTGGAGACAGATTTTCCATGTAGCCATTTTGTACAGCCTCAGGACACAACCAAAAATCCCAGCTCTTTTGAAGGCAGAGAATAAATAACTTAAAATTTCTCCCATTGAATTTCGACATGTTTCTTTTATTGCAAAACTTGGATTTTCATGCCCTTATTTGAATTGTACATTAAAATCTGTTACTTGCCAGCATCCCACCCACATATAGTACTATGTCTCATGGAAGTCATCACTTAGTTGGAAATGTGTGCACCATATGCATACTCTCAACTCCAAAAGTAGCACCCAAGGGTTTTTTAAACTCAGCCCATAATCTACAGACACAGTAAGAAAAATATAAAAGATAAAAGAGAAAATTTTAAGATGCTATAAAATCTTTTAGAAACTATTTTAAACCTTCCTCTGTTATAAGGAATCTGAGGAACATTTATTTTTCTCCTCAAACAGGAGAAAAGATAGGAGACTGTCCAAAAGCTTTTGCAAGCATTTTTATAGCATTGCAGGAATAGGAAATGGGAGGCTTGGAGGGAGCAGGGGGGTGTTGTTTGTTTTCCCAGCTAGAGATATCTAAAAGTTTGGAATCCTTATGAATAACATGTACATTGACATATTTCTGGTTGGACAATATTAAAATAACAGACTGTGTGGAAGCTCGTAATTGCACATCAGTATTATAACTGTGCCATTTAAAAGAATGCTGCATATAATGCTGATGCCAATACCTTTGTAGCAGCTGCAGTTACTCTTGCTTAATCGAGAAAGGTTTCCTAGTTGTACATAACATTTCTGCAAATCAGTCACCTGCTTTAGGACCCACCGTAGCCTGCTGTTCTTTGACAGAGAGAAAGGGAAGCTGTCCTGGAAAAATGACTTTCCCTTTCTGACACCGTGCATTAGATGGGAGTTTGTTATTCTTTTGAAAATGACTTAAATATTAGAAAGAGGACTAAGGTAAAAAGGACATTTATAAAAGGACTTCAGAAACAAGAAGAGGCAACATGGGTATCAAATATCTGCATTGTGGATAGTTCTGGTTGGATAACATTTTATATCCTGTTGGCTCAGATCTATATGACTATGCAAGGTAAAAGGCGAGGGAAAGTCAGGCAAGTAGGATTAAACAATGTTCACTTTATTTTGATAGCTGGGTGTGCATCTTTTGTTTGAAGCAAGAGATCAAAACCTAATCCCATCAGCATATCAATGTTTTCCACCCCTTTACTTTGCGTTGCTACTTAAAAAAACCCCCAAAACAAACCCACAACAACAAAAAAAAAAAGAAATGCACTCCAGGAGATGGAAGGAGCTGGGGTCAGTGCTAAAAAAATTCAGCACGTTTTGCTAACTACTGGCCTCAGTAGTAACTGGTGCCAACCATACTGGTGACGTTGGCTTGGCTTACTGCTCACAGCTCGTGCTCTGGAGAGGCTCTTGGTCTTTACTGAAACTGTCTTTCTCTCCTCATTTTAGCTCTCACAGTCACTGTATTTATGTGTTTTTGCTGTTCCAGGCAATAGCTCATTATTTAATCAGGAAAACTTTTTTCTTTTTTGTTGTTTTTGTTTTGTTTATTTGTTTAAGGGCACACTCACATGTGTCATTCATCAACTTGAGACTGAGAGAGGGGCAGTTTCTTCTTTTTTTTCCAAGTTTCATAAATGATTTTGGTGACTCTCTAGCAACCTTGCTGGTGACAGTCACCTGCACACTCATTAACTTTGTCAGTTTTCAAGTAAGAATTTCCAGGTAGTTGTTAATTAAATCCTTGAAATGACTGGGCCTTGTCTGAAACTTATTTATACAAAAAGCGCATCTCATAGACAGCTATTACAATTAAATTATTACGTGTATTAAAATATAGCCAGATGAGCTTAAAAACTCAGAACACGTGTAAGTGCAGATGTTCAGATCCTAGACTAAGGGTTTGGAAGAATTTGTTCTTACAAGAAGATTGCTCCATAGCTGCTTGCTACAGCTCTTACGCATCTCCTCCTGCCACACTGGTACCTATCACTGGCAGACACGGTGCAGGGAAGAACTAATCTCTGGATGGGTAGGGATTCCTGTGTTCCCCAGACTGCTATAATACATGTCTTGGTTTA
Source organism: Sagittarius serpentarius (assembly GCA_034782735.1). NCBI lineage: Eukaryota > Metazoa > Chordata > Aves > Accipitriformes > Sagittariidae > Sagittarius > Sagittarius serpentarius. The sequence continues at coordinate 9,223,471 of JAVKLA010000036.1, read as the reverse complement.
AATTCCTGTGGCTTGTGAAATGTGGAGAGCTCATGGAAGGATATGAGCCTGGAGAAGGGGAGAGAGGTGACCGGCTCATCTGCTCCTGCTGCCTCCGCTGTGCCCCTGTGCAGGGTGGCTGCTCTTCAGCCCCTCTGCCCACATTGTCAGCCAGCCCCGGCCATGCTTGGGGGGTGCTCAGGACATCAGGGAGGGGACATATCCCTTTCCCTTTGCTGTTTATCCTGCTGCAAAGATCAGTGGGGCTTGAGTGATGCTTTGGTGTCTGCAGCGATCCCAAGGACCGCGAAGCATTGGATAAAGCTTCTCCACTGACTGCTTAAACTACCTCCTGGGCAACTTTATGCCTGAGGAGCATCACAAAATACAATCCTAGTACCTCTCAGGAGCTGAGAAATTTCTTTGAAGTTAAAAAAATCGGCAGTGGATTTTTCTTATTAAATAGATGGATGCTTTTTATGAACTCTTTGTTGGAATGCAGATTTTTGAATTCCTACCATAGGAGTTACTGGTTGCTCCACTTGTTACTCTAATGTTTAGTAACATCACAAGAGTTTTGTGGGTAGTGTCCATTTTGTCCCTGAAATTGTAGTTGGCTTGTATCTGGACAGGCAGACAGGAACGAATAATTCCCTGGCCTAGCGCTGGCTTTAGCGTATTATTAAAATAGTGGTTGTGATTTTCCAACTTAAATTAAAATTAGGTCAAATTCTGAGACCTTCACGTGAGGAAGAGAGCACGGAGTGCAGTGGTGGCAACTATGCCAGAGCAGGAGCCACCACCTCTCAGCAGGGTGAGGGGCAGCCCTGTCCCATGGAGACCTTCTCCTGGCGAGTGCTGAGCTTTGCACAGCTCTCGCAGGAGGTAAAGGGAGCTGCGTTTTCTCAGAATTGCTGACATCAAGACCTCTGTTTCTGCTGATTAAAAAAACACTTAAAGTAGCAGGATAACAGATTATAGAGGCTCATTTAAATATATACTATTAACACCCTACATTACAAAAATTAGGATGTGTCTTTCTTAGGCAAACAAATTCTATATTTTAGTCTCCCTTTAAGTTGTTTTTCTTACTGAGAAGGTAAATTACTGAAATATGATTTGCACTCAGTTTATGTAGTTTGCTTAAGCATTTTCAAATTGAAATGTACTTGAGCTTCTGAGCAATATGTAGAGGCTTCCTTGCCATGATGTTATTACCAGCTCTCTACATTTTATGGGCATTTTGCTCTATCTCACTAGCAGCAATCCTGAGGGAGCTCTCTGCGGAATTTTGTGTATGGACCCAAATGTTTTGATTTTCTTTTTTATGGTGAACTTTACATTAATTTGTATAATTGATGTGGCTTTCGACTACGTAAATGTTTGATACCAGCCAGAGAAATCTGTGAGGTGGCGAGCATACTCATCTTTCTGCTAGTTGCTGTGATGTGACCCATAAGAGTCACTGCGGTCTTGCGGGGCTGCAGGCTCAGTTACAGACAAGCTGCGCTTGACTTGGAAGAACCAAGTCAATACGGGTGCACAAATCGTGTAGACAGGCGTGTCTCTGCTCATAACTGCTTTGGGGGTCTGGGTTGGTTGTTTTAGCTGCTCTAAACTATGCCAAGTAGCCCTAGGGACTCCAGGGATTGTTTCAGCAGGTGGGAACCCCTTTAGACAAGGAGATGCCCTTTTTCATGGAACAAAACCAGTGCAGGAGCCCATCAGTGTTGTATCAGGACCTCTGGTAGCGACACAGCACACCACCCGGCATCTGGATGCAGAGTCCTCTTAAGCCCGGACGCAGACGTGAGAGTTGAATCGTGGCTCTTTTGCTCAGCACTGAACACATCCCACTTTCTGAGCAGCAGAGAATGCAAACACATTGTAACAACCCCACGGGCACAGGGATTGCGCTTTGTCCAAGCCTGTACCATGGCTATTGTGCTGTGGGCTCCGCTTCGGCTGGTGCCTTGCTCTTTCGTAGACATGGGACATCAGGGAATTAATTGGAAGCAAGTTTGTTCTTGGTTGTTTCAGTGAGGAAATAGCATAGTCACAGATGAGTAAAAGATCTGAAGTCTGTTAAAGCTCCTGTTGAGAAATAGCATATTACAACTGACTTAATTCAAGAATAGGAATTTGGAGGAAATGTACAAGGAAATACATATATCAAATTATGTATGCCATCTATGGGGAAAATTTCTTAAGCATTGAAGTCTATATACTTACTGCATTTCTTTTAAGAAAAAAGTTACATTTTCCTTGTAACACACAGTGCTATCTTTGGATTGTTTGTATTCTTTTTGGCGTACCCCGATCTGTGCACTCTTTTTTCAGCAGAGAATTAGCCTGATTAAGAAGCAGGGTTCATACCCTTGTACGTTCCTCCTCCATTGGAACTGAATTACATATTTAACACTTTATTTATTCCTACCTTATTTACATAATTGGAATTTTTCAGTAATATTTTTATTGCTGAAAGAAAGTGAGAAATTGAGTGTTTTGGCCAAATTAGCCTACTTCATGTTAGTTTGGCTAGCATGTTAATTTTCTCAGTTTGATCTGAAATAGCAATTACATCATGATGAAAGTCAAGCGTAGGTTTTGTCTATACATTGCTTGTGTTTATTAGTGAGTTCGGGGTGTGTGGGTCAAATATTATTTTCACTTGATTTATTATTATTATTTATGGCACAGCTCTTTTTGACTGTGTATGCATATATGTATATGCATATAAACACACACATATGTTATGTTATATAAAAGATGGCAGTGTGTGGTAGTAAATACATTTCTTGGCATGAACTTGGAATGTCAGCAATACTCATGAGTAGCAAATTTAATTCTTGCCAAGCTAACATAAGAAGATATGCAAATATTTAATATTATACATAGTTGTTTTATAGGCTGCAGTCTGCACACATGTTCTCTTTATATTGCTTTTGTTGGGAGAGAGATAACTTTTACTTCAAATTAAAAATCTGAATTAAAATTCTGTGTACCCAGGGGAAGCTGCCATCCAATGACTGGTCTTTTTCCTGAAGAAATCCTTCCTGTTAGTGATGGGAATTAGCTCAGCTGAGGCCAAAGAAAAATAGGGACAGAGTTTGTCTGCTGCTTCCTCGGGTCATATCAAAGTCCAAGTCTGTAAATACTTATGTATGTATTTAACTTTTGTACTTTGAGTACTTTAATGATTCAAATGAGATTCCTCATGGCAGAGTAGTTAATCATGGGAAAAAATGTTTGCAGGTTTGGGTCCCAAGGCTGTTTTTCCTCTTCAGCTGCACCATATCAACTTTTTGTATTCTCTTACAGCCCTCATGTGTGGAAGTAATATGCAATGATCAGGTTATGCCATGTCTTACAAAGCAATAGCAAAATATCTTCGTATGTAGCAGTGGTGATTATTTTTCTTCTGGGTGTCTGTTATTGATCTAAATATTCCTTTTAATTCAACTGCTTTAAAACGTTGATTAATTATATGGGAGAACAGTAGAAATCCTAAATGAAAATTGCAGGACAGGGACACTCATTGGAGAATGAAATACAACATGTTATCATGATGAAGTGGCTGGTTTAATTCTTTATTTTTAAACTCTCATTTAACTCTACTGTGCTGTCGTATATTCTTTAGGAAAAAATGTTAATGCTGATTTAATATGCATGTAGTAACCAGAATCTTGCAAGCCATTTGTGATGTTTGGGTTGATAGGACCCAGCTGTCCGATGGCATTTATAGGTATGCTTAATGCAAATATTTAATCCTGGTTCATCTAAAGATGGTCTATTAAAAACCAAAATGAAACATGGTGGATAAAATAGTAACATTTCCTCCCTTAAATGTATCAGATAATGTATTCTTAATTTAGGTACTTGTATTTCAAAATGTCTTTTTTTTTTTTTTTTAATTGAAGTAGTGCTGTAAGGGACATGCAGTGCTTATATTCTCCTGCATGTTGCACTGCAAGTGGTTTTGTGTGTCATTGTGGTAGGTAGCACAGTGCTAGAGCAAATGGACTGCCATTTCACATTAGCTGCTAAGTGCTTTTTAATATCTCTTGGAGATGAAGGGGAAAATGGGGATTTTGTGATTTTCATCTTGATTAACAGGACTGTATTTGCATAGAATCTGCGAAATATTTCAGTTTAATACTGAGTTTGTTTCATCAGCTATTTATGTGGAGAATTGCAGAGAAATGTTGCACATACCTTTTGTGTTATTTTAAATGGACAGATTTGCTTTAAAAGAGGTTTTAATCTTTATCACATCTGTGGTGGATTTACTACACTTCCTGTAAAATGTTTTCTAAGGTAATGAATATAACATTAACAAAGCCTACTTTTTGTGTGTCAGTCAACATTACTTGATTTTTTTCCCCTCTTATTCCATTAGCATTTTTTTTTGCTTTGTCCTAAAATATTTTTACTTGAATGCATTTTAGAAAGTAAAACAGATGAGAAATATTTTAATGTGAACCATCAAAGGTACTTGGATAGTAATATAAACTATAATATTTGTTAAATTTTGATTCAAGCATACATTTAAGTTTCTAGAGAAGTTTTTAAAACCAAAGAAAAGAAAAATGGGTATATGCATTATTACCTGTAGTTCAGAATAGCTTTGTGCTTTGTATTCTGCCTATGTTTTTATCTTTTCCAGGAATATCTTAGTCATTTCTGTATCTCTATTTTACAAATGCAAGTAAGAAGAATATTATATGTGCAAGTAATATTACATGGCACATGCTGTCTTAAATAGTCTTATCATCTGTCTGGATAGTTTTTAAGGAACAGTGCAGAATGTATATTCTTTACATGCAGCTCTTCATACTAGAATGAAATACTGCTCTTTTGCACTTGTCCAGAGTTGTGGTGGCCTGAGTTTTCTGCCATTACTTTCCCATCTGGAAATTGAATACACCTTCCTATGGGCTGCCTCTTCCCCCACTGCGCAGCTCTGAAAGGTGCTGGTGGGGGGAACTGGCCGTTTTCCTGTTGCTGCAGAACGGCATGCTGTGATTTAAATAATCCATCCTTGAAACTTGGACCTTTCCTTTTTGGTAATAGATTATTCCTAAATGAACCTTAATGAGAGTGCTGGCAGGTAGCTAACGGCAGCGAAGGCAATCTTTCTGAGTATGTGTCAGAGTCATAAAACTTAGGAAAGTAAAATATAATGAGGTTTTTCATCTTATCTGCAAAGTGAAAATGACAGGAATAGAAATGAATGAATCTGAGGACCTCATGGACTGCTTATTTATTTGATAAATGTTACGGCTTGTGCCACATGTCAGTGGAGCAGTCATTTTCCATGGACATTTAAGCAGCTGGTTCGTCTGACGCATAAGCCTGAGCTCAGATGTAGCCATTGCTGCTAAACCTGGTACCTCCCCCAGTTCCAGTGTTTAACAAGTGCCGTGAATCCAGTTCCAGGAACCGTTCACATTTGAATGTTTGCTGACAAACTTTTGTTCTGCCCTTTTATTCCCTTGCGTCAAGCGCAGCCGTCACCTGCGGTTACCCCCGTTAATGCTGAAAAATATCATCACGAGAGAGAGCATAAGGCCCCTGCCTTCAGTCGGACTCGCCGTACGGGCCTGGACTCAGGGTTAGACACTGCGACGGCTCTTTGGTGCGCAGCAGGCGGAGGCGAGGCAGGCGCGCTCCCCGGGGCTGCCTGGGCTGGGGCGGGTGGCTGCCGCAGAGCGGCTGGAGCGGAGGCAGGCCGGGGCAAGCGCCGAGCCCCGGCCTGTGACTCCTGCTTCATCTTCCTCTTCCCCTGGCAGAGCAGCAGCTCTGGCTCTCCCATAGCCGGGCTTGAATGGCCCAGGTTGTACCCTAACCCCGGCACCTGACAAACACCCTGAAACCTGCGCTGTCAAACCCAGGCTTTTGGCAAGCTGAACGGCAGTGGCAGTAAAGTTAGCCCACTGTAAGTATTGCAAAGCTCCGCGTGGAGCTTGGCTCAGTTTTGTACTTGTTAAAGCTTTCTCAAAGGGCATTTTGGGTTGAATTCTTCTTGGGACTTGGACTAATACGGGAGTGAAGACAAGATGCCTCCACCATGGCAGTGACAAATGCAAAAAGAAACAGTGAAAAATGGGGAGACAAGGATCTTAAGGAAAAATCATAATAAACATCACATACAGGCTACCCACTTATGCCAGCTCAGCTTTCGGGGTGTTTTTCTAGCCTCTGTTAATATATAGCACAGGCTTCCCTTCAGTTAGGAAAAACATTAAAAATATATTAATCATCCTTAAACAAGAAAACATGTGCTTGAATGACAGGGGAAAAGCATGTAACATCAAAGTAGATGTTTCTGAATTTTGAACACCCCTTCCGTACCCTTCTCCTGAAGAAATTCCTAAAATTTACTAAACATCTCTGCGCTCCCCCAGCCTGGCACTGGTGTGTGTGAGCCACTCTGCGTGGCAACAGGCCAGCCGAGCTCCAGCCAGCCTGCAGGGTCAGGTTACCTACGTGCATGGGTGTTTGCAAGGTGATGCCCTCACTTCTTACCCTCTGTAACTAGGCCTAAATAATACAGATTTAGCAAAGAGTTCTTGTGACGAGGCCTGTGTTTTCTCTCGTAGCAAATGAAATGGAGTAGCTGTGCTTCTAGGAATGAAGAAGCAGTATGACCCTTAGCTTGCCTTTTATGAGGGGAGTTGTTTGTCATCCACTGCAACAGCATTCAGTGATGGAAGGGAGAAGACTGTGGCAGGGTAACAGGAACAAACCTATTCGCATGCAACTTGTGGGTATCTAAACAAGCTGAATTGGGGCTGTAAATGTAGACCAGTTGCTCTATGAACCAAAACTGTCCTTGTTCAGCAGGCACCGAAAGGTCTCTGTTTATGCAAAGTTAGAACAAATCAGGATTAGAAACCCGGTGTTTTTAGCACTGGAAAGAAGATGAGTGGTCCCTGTTCCAACAAGCTGACTAGCTAAGGCTTTGCACAGCGGCCTGTGTTATGTGTAACACCCTGATTTAGAAAGACTTAAACATACATTTTATCTGATTTGTATTCAGAAACCATGTGGGCATTTTAAACAGCTGTTTAACTGGTGTTCTTGAGCAGGAGATGCTGAAGATGCTTTCTGAACTAGGTCCCTATCATACTGTCAGGGGAAAGAGAGGGGAAGAAGCAGCAACTGGAAGAAAAAAAAGGATTTCAGGATAGAAATTTGTGCATACTCACTCTCACATGCAAATCAAGAGAGTTCCCCTCATGTCAGAATAATTACCTCAAATTTAGAATTACTGTACTCAATATATATTGCACTTGGGAAAAATGGGCAGGCTGATGTCAGAGGAACATGCTATTGAGTTGAGTGTAAAAGAAAACAAATTTTGAGAATTTCTGCTTACTTTGGTTATTATCATCTGGTTGATACAATGTTTGCCTGAGAGAGAAACATTTTGAGAGGAGGACCTCTGAGCTAGTTTAAGGTGAGTATTTGATGTGACTGGAACAAGACATTCATGTGTGAAAGGAGCAACTGGGTGCTGTGTTTAGCAGGAAGGAGAGTCAGTTTAATAAGACACCAGAGCAAGTAAATGAGGCTGTGGGGATCACCTGTCACTTTGTGGGTGCTTTCCACCCATGCGTGAATCACAGCAGCCCCTGGAGAGTCTCATCCCATCCCACAGGTAAGAGGCTGCACCATGGCAGCTTTGTGGCCATTTATGTGCAATTGTTAGAGAAGACAGGGTCCGAAAGCTGTATTTTACCCTGGGAGCAGAAGTGGTGAGCAGATGGGGGAGTTGATTCCCCAGCCCTGAGCCACCTTTGAGATAGCCCAGTCTCTGGGAGCTTCCCATTGGTGTGGAAGGGCCCCCTTCGTGGGGTAACATACTCCTGCAAAATATATTGCTTTTTCTATGGCAGAGATCAAAGCAATCAGCACCCAGTCCTCCTCCAGTACGACAGATCCTCAGGCCACTGTGCAGACAAAACATCCCCTTTCCCTGTTTCGGTTTTCTCAGACGTGCAGCACTGTTCTTAGAATTCCTGTTTCTGGCCTCATTATCTACTTTTTCTATCATCTTGTATTGTAGCACTTTATTTTCCTTGAGCAACATATTAAACATGCCAGCATATCCAGCACAGCTAATTTGCAGACCAGCAAACTTGTTTTCAGCACCTTCTAATCTCTTAGAAAAAGACTCCGCTTTATTTTCAATAGCAGAGACAATCTGTGAGGAGTCTAGTCTTTCACGTATCAAATCCTGCTCTGCAGCACTACTTGTTTCACATCTAATAGACCGATCTCCCACACAGGACTTGCAAGAGTGGATACAATTCCCTCTACTGTAGGCTGCTGGACTGCTTGGGTGGTGTTGGAAGTTTGTTTTTCAACACGATGAAAACAGAAGTCCCCTTTCTCAAGTGTCACCTCAGCAATCATAAGAAATTTCTGAAAGAGGCACAGCCAAGCAGCCACAGAGCAGCGACTGCATGTTCCGACTGTCTCTCCCTTCCCCATGAGCTGATTGGGAGGAAGAAGTGAACCTTGGGCCTGTGTTTTTGAAAGTATAATAGCTTAAAAAATGAACTAGATACGTTAATAGAGGCTGCGTCCTTCAGGGGCTGTTAAAATCTATGGTCCAGGTGCAGTCCCCAGCTCTGGATGTCCTTATGCCACCTTAAGACTGGAAGTTAGGAGGGTAGATGTTGGAGGGAGTACCACTGCACACTCATCTGTAAATGTATCTTTGGATGATCCTTACTGTCCTCTCCTTGTCTGCTAGGGGCTGCTGTCAAAGGCAGAATACAGAGCTGGATGAATCTTTGATCCAGTCCAGTACTGACAGTCTTGTATGAAAAGCTTGGGTCTTGTTTTCTTAAGGAGGTAAGCCAGTTTCTGTTAAAAAAATTAGAGAGGCACTCAAACTATTTGAAGTACACATCCCTGTTTACCATTCTCCTGGCTATCTGTTGTAGAAGACCTCCGAGGCCGGAGAGCACCAGAGACTCAAAATCTGTGCTGCAGGGCATAGTGTATGCAACTCGGGTCTAAAAATTCCCGTAACGCATCCAGTATTATCTGCCACTCCTATCACCTTGTTCAGCCCCTGAAGAAGACAAAGATAAATGTTCTTTTCTCTCTCTGCTAATTGGAGTGAGGAAGGAGATAGCTGGTAAAACCCGCTGATAAGATTTAGACAGAGGTGCCAACAATTCCCAAGAAGATGTGGAACATAAAATGTAAAGTTTTTCCCAGAAGAGCAATTTCTAGCCACACTGCTAATTCTGCAAGACAAATGCAAGAGAAGCTCTTACTGTTTACTCTCTAGAATAAACTTCAAAAGCAGTGCAGACCTCCTTTACTCACTAGGCATGGGCAGGGACATTGCTGTGATGTCAAATTTGTCCACCACTGCTATAGCGTATTTTACTTTTTAATTTATGGGTTGTCATTTGTTATGCAGTTTCCCTGTTTCCAGACCTTCCACATAGCACATTGCTAATGAGCTCATTTTCCCTGAAGATAGGTATTGATAAATGCTGGACAGGCAGCAGGCTGCCCTTTATAGTAAAGCTTCCTCCCAATAAAAGCTGTAATGGCAAAACCTCTTTGAAGCAGATGTATTGCAGAATCAAATGGGATCAATATGTTCTGCTTAGGCTGAAGACAGTTAGACTTACACTGAGCAAAGCAGAGGTGAATTCCAAAAGAGATGTTCCAGGTCTCGTATAATGGGTATTATGAGACCACTGAGCCATGTAAGATATTTTAAAGCCTATTCAGCAAGCTTGCTGGCAAGCATGCTGCATAATCAGGTATCAAATGGCCAGTGGTGTGGAGTCCGTCCTGATAACTTCCCTGTTTACTGTGATATTGAATACAGGAGCATCCGTGAGAGCTTTGGAGAGTGCTACATGAGCAGTCCTCTGCCCACCCTGCCTATGTGTGAATCACTTTCGTGGCATTCCCGTCAAAATCAGAGCCTGCCACAAGTGGCTCATTTTCCTTGAGTGATGAGGCTTTGAAAGGAAGATATAAAAAGAGTTAATGGAAGCAGGGGGACGTTTCTGAGTCAGTTGGCCATGTAAATTTTGAGTGGGGCTTCCCAAACATAACTTCAATATTTGAGTTAAGTGAATTAACAAGGAGCTATTGAAGCAATGAGCAATGAGCACTGGATATTTGGCTGCCACATTGTGGTTTTGATCATAAGCATGTTGGAAGGACTGTACCAATTTCTTTTCTGTACCAAAAAATGCTAAAATACCCAATTTGTTTTTTTTTTTTAATATTGTGAGACGATAAACTGTAACTGCCTTTTTTTTTTTTTGCATTGATTTTGCTCTTCCTCTTAGCACTTCTCTTCTGTGACATGATCTAATTCTGTCTGCTTTCCTGATGGTAAATGAAAACATCCTGGGAATGCAGTATGGGCACAGGCACAGGCACAGGCACAAACTTTAAAAGCAAGGAGTGATCAAAGACAGCATTGGCTAACCACTGAACAATTTCTAATTAGCTTTCAGCTATCTTTATAGAGAGCAAACCAAATGATAAAGAGTAATTATTCACACAGAAGCCACATAATTTAGACAAATAACTTGTAAAACATAATAATCGGGCTGCATTGCACTCTCTTTTTAAATTAGAATTCATACCTGGGATCAGGGGGAGGATTCTTCTGGTTAAAAAAGGAGGGAGGATGCAAGCTATCAGAATTAGAGAGGAAAAAGCTTAATAATTCATCTGGTTATCCAGATAAATCCTAGTCAAATGTAGCATTCTTACCTTGATGCATCACTGTGAAGAGCTAGCCTTGCCACAATGAAGCCTGAATATCTTTCCCTTTCTAAAAGGAGGCACGCAAAATATTCTAGATGGTTTTGCCTTGTGTAGCATTGTGTGAAGCAAGTGTTGCACAGTTAATTTGCTTTCAGCATACATTGCAAGAGCCACTAGACCTCCAAGTTCAGTGCAGAATTTAACTGCCTCTTTCCCCAGGATATTAGCGTATATTTGTCTGGGTGATACTTCGTTTGATTTTTCCTCTCTGGGGTTTTAAACATCTCTAGGTCCTTTCTGATGTTTGTAGCACTTCCTAAATGATGTGCTGTGCATGTTTAGTTAATGTGCTGTGTGCTGCCTCTTAGAGATTATTAATAAAGATGTTAAATGAAATTGGTTCTAGCATTTATCCAGCAATCACTCGCTCTTTGCCCTTATAAAGACATTTATGACAACATACTGTATCCATTGCAATTTTTCTCTCACCTAAAATTCTGCTACTGTATCAGTCTTGGCTGTTTCTAATGGAATCTTCCCCAAATTGCAATCAAGAGTCTGATATTAAGAATCTGGATTTTTGCATATAATTGTATTTTTAAAAATGTAATTGAACTAATGTAGTTTGGGTTTGTTGGCTTGTGTAAAGCAGTGTAATGATTTTCCCCACTTACAGATTTGGTTGCTGCTGATTATTGTGTGTCATCATGGTAAGGCTCTTCGTTTTCTATTATTTTGGCTGTTTGTTTCATTGCTTTCTAAAGGTAGATTTATTGCACCATACTTTCATTCATCTTTTCCCTCCCTTTCAATGATTAGCAATACCTTTACTTTCCTGCCCTCACCCCACTTGTTGCCAATTCCTGCTCTGCTTAATCTTTTGAAAATATTCAGTTATTACTTAGAATTCAACTGAAACTGATTTTTTTTTTTCTGTTATAGTAAACACTAATTCTCGATATTAATACACGATGCTTGGAAAAGAATATTACCATATGAAAAAAAACTATTAATGTACTAATATGAAATGAACCTCAGAAAGGAATAATTAATTCAAAATTTTAATGAGATCAGTTAATTTTGTTTCTGAAAATGATCAGATCTAATTTAGCATTCAATTATACATACAGAATAAATCTTCTATTTATGATGTTCCTGAGATCATGCACTGCAAGTACATTGTTTTTTTACTTTTTTTGTCAGTGCAATCTAACCTTTTAAAGACTCTTCATGAATGCAATATGATGAAAAATCATGGGAAAACAGAGTGGTGTTTGAGGATGCAAGTAGGGTTTAGATGAGCAGTGAAAATACTTGTAGCGTAGGCTGGGTTTTCACTATGTTAAGGGAACCGGGGACTTTACATAAACTCCAGCTAGCACAGAATGCGGCTGCCAGGTTTCTTATGAAAAGGAGACGACAGGAGCACATTTGATTTATTTTGAAAATGTATTGGCTACCAGTCAAATACCATACTGGTTTTGAAATTGCTCTCCTTGTTTGTAAGGTGTTACATAGTCCCAGCCTATCTCTTTGACAGTCTTTGTCCTCACATTCCTGGTCAATCTCTGTGATTTACTCAGTTCCAAGAGTCCTCTAAAGACCAAGGACTTCAATTTCTTACTGCCAGTTTCTTATACAGAAGATATTACGATTGCCCCTGATTTTTACTGCAGCCCTGGCTTGGAGAATTTCACTGACCCAACTGAGCAGTCACTTTGATTAGAAGTTGGGCACACTGTTAAGTACCTTGTTGAATTAACCTCTCAGTATTACATTGTCTTCAGAAGTTTTGCAATGCACAGACTAAAAGAAGAATCAGGCTTTGCTTGTTTGAAAGTTAAATACAACGTGGTAACTTCTTTTTCCAGTTTAGCTTTTCTGATGCATTGATTATACATTTAAAAAAAAAAACACCAAAAACCACCAGAAAAAAAACCAAAACTGCTGAGGGTTAGTTTTTTGTGCCAGTCATTGTGCAATATTTTCATGACAGCTGGTAGAAAGACCTTTTTTTTGTCTCATGTAAGACTTGATCTGATTTTTAGAATTTTTTTCTTTCAATTACAATGCAGGAAATCTTTACAGTTCATGACAGGTCTTTATTTTTTTTTAAATTAATGTCAGATACGCTTGTGAATTTGTTTCCCCACCATAATTTTTCCTCCTTTTGTTGTTTTCTGGTTTTTTTCCTTTGCTCTCCTTTTTTGCCTGTACTTTCTGTAAAGTTCTCCAAGCATGATTTTACATGTCAAAAATGCCTCTTTCTGCTTTCCCACTCACACGTATTGAGAAACATTCCAAACTTTTGATAAATTAGAGTGGTAATGGTGTAATGCTCCACATTTTACCATGTTTCTTCAGCTTTAGAAAAACATTTAAACTCTTTGGAGTGTGCAGCTCTTAGCATGACAGAGTGACATCTCGGGGGGTGGGGGCGAGAAGAGAAAAAAGAGAAAGGAGGTGATATATCTTTCTCAAGGACCTGCATCTATATATCAGCTTTTTCTTTTTCTTGAAGAAACTTTTCTCTAAAAAGGCAAACTCACCTTGCTGTCGCCACTAAAAAGGCAGTGGGTGGGACTGGAAACTGTTGACTTAATTTTACACCCAGTTTGTGGTTATTTTCTCCAAGTCACTAAGACACTTGATTTATTCGCTTTTTTTCTCACAAGGATATCATCTTTCCCACTGTTGTTTAATGTTTTGCAGTTTAATTAAGTTCATTCCATAATCTGAAAACCACAAATAGGCATTTTTTCAAACTCAAATAAGATGGTAGCTTAGGATCAAATAAGCCACCGCTAGTACCACCCACTACCACCCACTAGTGTGACCTAAAACGGACTTGCAACCTGTACACCTGTGGTGCCCCAGCTGCTGAATAATGCCTCTGTTAACTCTTGATTTCCAGATTTCTGAACTTGTGAGATGATTTTTCTAAGGAGATGGATTTTCAACACTGCCAACTTAAAAACCCCCCAAACTTAAAAAAGGATCTGATTACTGGCCAACCCTTTTCTAGGCAGGTACCATGTAGAAACAGAAGGAGTTATTTAAAGTTGTGCTACCAATTAAGTACATGGGAAAGTTAAAATAAGTGCCCTCTGCATATTCTTGCCTTTTGCATGTAGAATATGTTTCTACAAAAGTAATAATAATGAATCCCTGCTTTCCTTTTTGCCTGACCACCAAAAATGCTTTCTCTCTCTGGGGAGAAAGACCAAGATACTTAGCCAAGGGTGTGTTTTATTTCTCTCAGTATTTCTACTGCTCTTTTTTCTTAAACCAATGTGGTGTATACTCATGATTTTTTATAAAGTATAAAATACATATAAACATAGCTGTGCATAGTCATAGTTTTGAGAACCCAGGTTTCTTTCCAATAGCTTCTGTTCCCTTCTCCCCTGCTCTTATTTTTTATTTTTTATTTTTTAATTTTTGTTGGACAGATTTTCCTTGCTTTATTCTTCTTTCACCACTATGTAGTAAAGCTTCTGTCCAATTCTTTCTTTTGTTTAAGATGTGTGCATGAGTTTCATACTTACACTAAAGAGGGAATTAATGGTGCTGACTTCTTTACACAACCATGTCAATACCTCTTATTTCATATTGGCAATATCCCTTCCATGTTATGTTTTTTCCTTCACTTAGTAGCTGTAGTTTTGCTAATTTTCTAAGCTTAGTGATGTGCACAAATGGAGGGAAAGATGAGGCACTACAGAATATTTCTACTTGTGGTCAAACTGGAATATTCAGACCTCTTCAGGGCAGAATTGGAGTGCTTTGGAGGTTAAAAACAAACAAACAAACAAACAAACAAACATACAAACAGAAACTTCATTGTAGTTTTTGCTTTTCCAGATCAAAATTAGGAGTGGTTTGCCTTTCAGTCTTGTTTCATTTGAACTTGCAACCAGTGGGGAGGAGCAGGGAGAATTATATGAAATAAGCCTGGCTTTGGCCAATTTCTAGACAAAAAGCAAGTGAATGAACCAATGTTCTGCATCAGCAGGTTTTCATATTATCTTACTTTAGGGATGTCAAGTGCTTGCACTTCTTTCCTCAAATTTTCGCTTTGAATCTTGTATTGTCTTCAACCCACCTCAACAATTATATGCCTGGCAGTATCCCAAAGACAGCAGCAGCCTCTCCCATGATGGGATGCCAGGATGAGAAAACAATAAAGAAAATCCAAACATGCAAAGAAAGTATTACTATCTTTCTTAAGGCATGCTGTTTACAAACAGGGAAAAGAGCCTTATAAAATACTATCTAGATGCTAATGCTTTTGCTCCCTTTTGGAGTTGCTTAATATGTAATAATGATCCTCTTCTGCATGAGCTCCCTTTGATATTCAGACTCCATTGCAGTGAACTGCTCTTTTCTCAGCGAGAAAAGCTGTAGTACCAGATGGGAATGAATAAACACAAATATATACAACAAAGGCAGTCCTGAGCTTGATGTAACTTTATTAGCAACAAGTAGGAAGAACACAACATAATATACTATAAATCAGTATAACTATAGAAGCACCGTTAGAGGGAGCTCTGTTACTTAGTCCAATAGTTTATATCTGACAGACTTGTAACTAAGTTGCAGATTTCTGATACGAAACTGGAAAAAATATAGGATAAAAAAAAAAAATTAGTCAGCTTTGGCTCCAAGCACAGACATCAATAAAGCACTCTGAATGTGGGTAGCTTTCTTGCTGAAAGAGCACGTTGGTTTCAGCCTATGTATTTCAGGCCGTTCCATATAATAGTATTTGTAAAAACTAAAACTGTGACTCAGTCCTCTTCATCTTCCCTGTTCTCCCCTCCCTCCATCTCCCTCAAAGCACTGAGACATTGGCTTTAAAGTAATGATTTCTTTATTCTTTTAAACATGTGCTGTTTGGCCCCTTTTTGTGCATAATGCACATGTTCGTGTGTATTTGAGCACAGGAAACTGTGGGGCCTGGGATTTGAAGATTTATTCTATAATGTTATCTCTAAAGAATGCAGAATTGAAAGGAAATTAAAAAAAATCTTAGAATTAGCTAGAATTAACAAATACTGATGTTATGTAGAAATAGTATAAAAGAAATGAGAGAATATCTCTCCTCTCCTACTATATTTATATCCACTTTACAGCGTATGAGGTGTAGTACTGCAATTAATGCGAAGATTTTTAAAATTGCATATTCCTCTTCCTTGTCTGAATCCTATAAATGCCTTAAATAGTTTATCAATCGGCTCAGTACTAATCATGTGGTCCTTGAAAAATTATTCCAGTTGTTTCTTACCTGCAACAGAACTGACTAGAGTTCCCAGCCTTTGCTCTACACAGTACTTAATGCTCTTTCTTGGAGGGGATTTTGTTTCTTGACTGTCAGTTTTCCTCCTTTCTCATCCAATGATGCTTAAACCAAACTTTGCAGAAGGGGAGAGTTCTAAAATAGCTTCCATTTTTATTTGTTTTATAAAAATAACCCGGCAGAGAGAAGGGACCTAACTTGTGTCCCGACCAAAGGACAGGTTGTAGTGAATGTTATTCTCTTATTACAGATGGCGCATCCATGCAGCAGTTTGGTATCAGGCACAAGTTCTTCGGAAAGCAGGCTTTACTGGCTCTGCTGTTAACAGACCAACTGTTATCTCTCAGGGAGTTTGCTTATGAAGATATCCCGAGATGAGATCATTATCAATATTTTAAATTCTTGATCCTAGAAAGCCAATAAATTTCATCTATCTAAAAGTAAGAAGACACAAGAAATAAGTAAGCATAGGAAAGGAAAACTAGGCTCTGCTTCCTATGTCCAAGTCCAAAGAGCGGAGCTAACTTGTTTCAGTGCAGAGCCAAAATAGCGGTGCTGGGGCTTGACTAGAGAACAAGGCTGTGCCTAGCACATATCATAATACAGCACAGTATTTATGTAGCAGTCAACGATTGCTAAGTGCTGAGTGCTGGAGTGAGGGAGAGCGCTCATTGCCTTCCTCAGTGACTCTGCATTTCAGTGCCATACATCTCAAACCAGGACACTTATTGGCTTTGAGCACTTGATATGAATAAGTGAACCAATTTATAAAATGGAGTAGCCCCCAACTAGTTGCCACAATCGTAATATTCCTTGAGTTCCTAAATAAATACAGACTGAATGAAGAATATCAGCCATATTCGAGCAAACAGCCATTAGCACCGGTTTTCTTTTCCTCCTCTTGTGTGGCCTCTCTCCTTACACTTGTGGTAGCTTGTCAGCACTTTCTTTAAAGGTAACACAAAGCCCCCTGAATCTCCCAAACAATGAAAAATGAATTACCATAATGTATAATAAATAAGAATCGCCTCTTAAATCAGTCAGTTGCTATGCTAAAGGGGTCCCAGAGCCTTTTGCGTTTCCAGAGCTGATGTGTGTTAGGTCACACTATTCCCAGGGAAGGTGGCCGGGGCAGAGGGGAAGGGGGATTCTCAATTTTTTTTTTAATTGTGAGGGGATGGAGCAAGAGCATTCAGAGGAATGAGTCATAAGGACCAACTCAGGAGCTCAGGAATAACAGACAAAGCTGTGAAATAAATTTTAATAATAAACAGCAGTGTTTCAAGTTAATTAGTCTAGACAACCTGGTGGCAACACACGAACACCTTGGCTCACACTGAGGAGTGCCTGACCCAGGAATGTGTATTTCCACTGATCTGAAACCCTTCTCCACTGTTGCTTTTTTTTTTTTCTTTTGGTCTCCTCCCAGAAATCTGTGGGACTATCTCTGAAGCCAGAGCCCATGCAGTGGTAAGATAGCCAAAGTCTGGCCCTTACGAGAAACTGAAATATTTCTTCCTGAAAGTCAAAGGAGACATGAAATCTGAGTGCTGGCAAATGTGGGCAATAGGGGGAAAAATGTTGGACGAGAATAAGAAATTAGTTAATAACACTGTTATTCACTTTGCCTGAAATTCCTTACCCTCCCTGGCAAACCTCTTTTGCGAAAGCAGCCGGAAGAGAAGCTGGGTAATTTGAGACTTCAGTCACTAATGGCAACTATAGCAGAATATTAGTGGCAGTGCTTTCCTGCATTTATTGTGGAGAAGCACTGATTGCAGGCAATTGTATTGATCCATTCAGCCACTCATTTCACTTCATTGGAAAATGAATTAATTCTGACAGGCTTTGGCAAGAACTCATTAGCCTGTAGCTTAATGCTTAATAAACTGTCATCTCTCCTTTAATGGTGTAGGACCAATTGCCAGCCAGCCTGGGGATGCAGGGAAAATCTGAAGACTTCATTTTTTCTCAGAAAATAGATTTATAAAAGGCAGGATGATATGGGAGCAAACGAAAAGAAATACATATATGAAATAAGTAAGCAAAGCACCTACCTGCAAAAAGGAAAGAAAAATTCTCAAAAAAAATAGGGAGGGGGATTGGAATTTAAACTTATATCAGAAATTAATTATTTCACTGTGGCAAAAAGCATGAGCTACTGTTGGATGGCCTTGGGGCAGCACCTCCAAAATTTTGTAAAGTGAGGTTATTTCTGGTAGTTTCAATGATATCATTTCCTGTGCTCTAGACAAATAATGTTTAAATGTTCTTAGCATGTTAATTATCAAGATTTTGTGAATGTGAGGAAAATTCCATTAAAAAAACAACCTGGACAGAAAAAGCCGTATATGCAACACTCTGCTTTGCTAAATGATTGATTGGCTCCTTTACCTCCATCTATCTGCTTTCAGATGCTGAGGTCAGCCATTACTTTGAACAAGAAAAAGGATTTTCTCAGGCTGTGATAAATACTTTGAATACAGCATGAGCTTTTTAATAATTTTTGTTGTGTTTTCATATGTGACTATATTATATTACATATGCTATCCCAGCAAAGCTCTTGACATTAACTTGAAGTTCCACCTAAAAATAAAGGAA
This sequence comes from Sagittarius serpentarius, assembly GCA_034782735.1. NCBI lineage: Eukaryota > Metazoa > Chordata > Aves > Accipitriformes > Sagittariidae > Sagittarius > Sagittarius serpentarius. The sequence continues at coordinate 9,204,828 of JAVKLA010000036.1, read as the reverse complement.
TGCACATATTTTGTATTCTGTGCTAGATTGATAATCCTGCTTCTGCATCTATGGTATTTACTGTGCCAGATGTTCTGGCCTTTCTGTAGCTACTCTTAGTTTGTAAAGTGTGTAAGGCTTTGCAGGACCTTAGCCATATTTGCTTTGACTCTGGGTAAAAGTATAGGAATGAAAGATGGCCACAGGTGTACGTGAGAAGGCCCTGCACAAACATGTGGGAAACCCTGTGAAATTATTACTGTCGCTATACCAAGTGATGTTTTTTCCTAGTGTAATAACATGCTTTTATTCTATCTCATTGTCAAGTTGTCCAGTCCTCTCACTTCCAAGTAAAATCCATTTCCTTCATGTTTTATGATAGAAGACAGCTTGATGAATTCAGTTGAGGATACTAGTGACTACTCCAGCTAAGTGAAACAAAACAGTAGCTCTTTTTCTTTTCTAATGAAGCAAACCCAGGTCTTCTGTCTATATGTGGCAGTGGCCATGCCCCAGCGCATCTGTCCCATCGCAGCATGGTATAACCCAGCCTCCAAAGGCTTCTTCCCTTCCCATCTTCCCCAAAAGAGTTTGGGCGTCCTGAAATTGCTGATCTCAGACAGATTATAGAGAAAAGAAGTAGCATCTATCAGTGGTGTCAGCTCCTACATGCAGTATGGTGAGACTAGTGAGAGTTAATGTCTGAAGCAACATTTATCTGCGGCATAGCATGGATTCTCTATGCTAGAAAAGATTTGGCAGTTTGCTATTCTGGCAAGCTTTCCTAGTGTAGCCACAGCTTATACTGGCAAGCTAGTGTTTTGTCTGTATGTAGTTTATACCAGTTCCCTGAATGAAATGTGCTATACTGGCAGGCTCCTTCCCCCTCCCACCCACATACAGCAGCATCGACTTTGGCATTCAGTATACAGCAGAAGTTTTGACTATAGATCTATTAGTGTTAAAAAAAAAAAAAAATCATGCTTCTTGGTAAAAGGGGGGCTGAAAGGAGGTCATGTAAGAGTTGGGTAGAACGCTGTCTTTGCACTATAACTTTATGGGAAAACTGTAAGCATGTGTGTTTGGTAAGGTGATTTACCAACGCTACTGGTGCCAGATTAGTACTCCAAGAATTGTACCTGCACTGGTTTGCTACTACACTTTCCAGGTGGAGAGCCAGGAGGCATTTCTTCTCCTGTGTTGCATAAGATTGGTGGGTGAGAAACTACTGCCATTGATCAGTTTACTCCTACAAATAACCCTCTTTTCCCTTACAACCCCCCCCCCCTTCCTTTTCCTGAGGGGATGTGGAGTTTGAAATGCTGATGGCACAAAAGTCTCTGTCTCTGTTATCTCTTTTTATGGTTCTCTTTGAAGGGGAGAATTTCCCTGCCTGTGGCTGAGATAACAGAGAGATGCTAAGTGGTGGGATTTTTCACAGCACTTGACCATATGCAATAAAAGGTCAATTTGGACACACATCCCAGTGAACTTGGAAACATCAGAGTTTTGCTGGTTTAATGTGGAAATCAAAGTGTTTCAATAGCTCACCCAGTAGAGCTATTACCTCCTAATTGCCTTTTTGTTCATTTACCCCCCACCTCTTAAAAGCACAGTGCCTTACAACTTACTTTTAAGTTTAGAAAATTGTGAGTAGGTGGACTGGGTTTGATTCTTGCCTGTCTCTAACAGGAGAACAAGGGCTTACAGGTGAGGGCTGTGGGGGCCGGGTCCAAATACCCAAGTTCTCCATGAGATGACCAGAAGAACCTCTGGACAAAGGACATTTTGGCTGTTGGACATTCACATGGGCTTCAGCCAAGACTGGAGAAGTACTTATGAGAGAGAGATCCTCTGAGGGTTACTGAGCAAACCAGACTGGGGCTGGGAATCAGCGGAGCTGAAAATAGTTGGAAACTGGGAGAATGCTCCCAGTATTGGGAATATTCAACACCTTTGCCTTTTTTTTTTATTTCCCTGTGTGCCAGCTGAGAGACTGCAGCAGACTAGATATGGATTAGACGCATCCCAGTATGGCTGTTCTTACGTTCTTGTGCATATGGGGTTAAATCAGCATAGAATTTAAATTTATAGAGCCAGAATATATCCATCTTGTAATGTTCCTACCATTAAGCAGTACTTTATTCTTTGCAGAAACACTCAGAAATTAAGGTTCCTATCCAGGTACCTCCTTGATAAAGAATGCTTGGCACAGTTAAAATTTTCAGTTTTTGAGTAATATATTGTTAGGAGCTGGAGATAGCACACACAATAAATTTTTTTTTGGTTTTGGCTTGGCATCTAAACCCAGCTGACTGAGGCTCAGTGAAAGGAAATTTGGCATTGCTGCTATTTAGGAGACTGGCTAATGCAAGGATTTGGAATATAAAAACCAAATCAGAAGAAATATTTCATCTTCATAAGGTGGTCTCTAGGCTCAGTCCTGCAGCCTTTGCTCATGCAAAACAAATTTCTCATAAAGCTTATTCACATTAGGCGAAAAATATAATGATTGGGCCATTTGCTTGTCAGGTTTATGAACACTTCTCTAGTAGTAAGGGACCCTGGTGTGTCCTTCCTCGCTTGCCTCATCGTTCCGTGCTGTCTGTGCCGGATGAAGTCACAACAAATTTGTCAGCATGGAGGCGCAGAAGGCAGGGCTGCTCAGGGAACCATGGGGGGAAGCACAGCCAGGGCTCTCCCAAAATACTCCCGAGCCCTTGCGCGCATACAAGCCCTCCTGCTTCAGCGTGTGTGCCAGTGCCAGGCTGGCTGTCAGCAGGAGACTAATTTGTCAGATTCGCCCTCCAGTTTCTGTTGCTTCATTGTTTTATTTATATTTATTTAAACCTTTGTCTCTTTTCTTTGTCCTGCCTTCTCCCCCTCCTCTCCACCCCTTATTTTGCCTGGTTTTGTGTTTTCTTCAGTCTCAGATTGGGGACTGGGCTGTGCCAGCCAGGCTGCACAGGGCCAGGCATGGCGCTGGGTGGGGAGTAGAAGTGTTCTGGAGACACCTGGCCCACACCAGTGAGGGCAGCTGCATTTTGGCTCTCGGCTTGATGCTTCCTGGCCCCAGGGAAGGGAATGGGGCCAGGTCCTTCCCTGCCTCCAGGCTCTTTGTGGCAGAGTGCCTCGGGGACGGCACAGCCTTTGGTGGGTGCTGGTCATGGCCCACCCTCAGCAGGTGGGGAAGGGGCAGGACCTTTGAAAGCCCTTTCAAATGGCGATCAGGACATTTGGAGGGGGGCTGTTCACAAATGGCCGTGATGTTCCTGAATGTTTGTGCTTGGTGGCCACAGTGATGCTGGGTGGCCAGGGAGCCAAAAGTCAGGGCTGCAGCACAGGCCTGGCCCTGGCTGGGCAGCCATGTCGGGGCCTTGTGGCTAGGGAGCAGTGCTGCTGCAGGGGCTGTGGGGAAGCAAATCGAGTTTCCATTTTGTCAGCACAAATTGTATCACTTCTTTCTTTCTCTGCCTCTAAAAATGTGGTTTGCCTTAGTTTGGAGGATACCTTGCCCTCAGCAAGTAAATAAATGCCAACTAAAATAAAAAGGAAGCACAAAACAATAATGAGGCCTGCCACACGCCAGCTTTTAGAAGCCTCTCGAGGCTGGATGGGAAAGTGGAGTGTAAAGGGCTGAATCCTGCACCCTGGCTGCCAGACCGCTGAGGGCCCTCTCTACCCCATGGCTGTGTTTGCCCACTGCGGGGGTGGCCCCTGGCCAGAGGGTGCTGCAGGGTGCCACCGGCGAGGGCAGGCTGCCGCCGCCTGAGAGGGAGAAAAGGCCCCATGGCCTTCGTGTGTACATAGGCACGTGGGGGACAAGCATCTGGAAGTAAAAGCTGCCGCGCTGCATCACTAACAAGCAGAGAGGGCAGAGCAAATTTACAATCAGTCAGATTCTAAGATTTTACTTACTGAAAATCAGTAAGCAAAAGTAGGCAAAAACCACATACAGTGGCAGTCTCATTTAGATCTCTTCGAGCTTGCAAATTGCGTTGAATTTCCCTAATTGAAACACCTGAAAACTGTGATAGTTTTCTTCTTACCTACCATTTCTTGAAGAATGTTTAAGGATTTTTCTTTTTTTCCTGTTGATTTGTAAATGAATGGACATATCACAAAAAGAAATATACCTTACCATTGAAGGGCAGGGGAAGTTATTGGCAGAAATTTCTCACAAAGTTTTTTTTCTAAATAATGTGTTGCTGCTAAAATAAGCTATAGAAAATAAGAATTACATAATTTTTTTTAAGAACATAGTTAAATACTCAAGTCCTAAGTAAACTGAAGGAGTGTCATGGTTTAAGCCCAGCCAGCAAGTAGGCATCACACAGGTGCTTGCTCACACCTCCCCCGTCCCTGTGGGATGGGGAGCAGAACTGGAAAAAAAAAAAAGTAAACCTCAAGGGTTGACATAAGGACGATTTAATAACTAAAGTAAAATAAAACATAATGCTAACAATAATAATAAAAATATAATAAAAACCAATAATAATAATGAAAAGGAATATAACAAAAAAAAAACAAACAAGAAAAACCAAGTGATGCACAATGCAATTGCTCACCACCCACTGACCAATGCCCGAGCAGCGATCTGTGCCTCCCAGCCAACTCCCCCCAGTTTATATACTAAGCATGATCCTCTATGGCATGGAATATCCCTTTGGCTAGTTTGGGTCAGCTGTCCGGGCTCTGCTTCCTCCCAGCTTCTTGTGCACCTGCTTGCTGGCAAAGCATGGGAAAATGAAAAATCCTTAACTTAGGATAAGCGCTGCTTAGCGACAACTAAAACATCAGCGTGTTATCAACATTATTCTCATGTTGAATCCAAAACACACTGTACCAGCTACTAAGAAGAAAATTAATTCTATCCCAGCTGGAACCAGGACAAGGAGATTCCACTATAAATGGAAAGAGTCTGAAAACAACTTTAAAGCAACTTCATGTGTGAAGGAGATACAGTTCACATTAGCCACCCCAACTACACACTTGTTAGGAGAAAAAAGTTATGTAGCGCATTACTTACTTCTGTTTGAATAATTTACTGCATATACTTTCCCATCAAGATGGTGGTAGGTTAAACACTTAATTTATTTTTGCTGTATACTCTTGTTCTCTCTGATGTTTCATGCCAAACTGCTGTGGTAAAAAGAAGTCAAATATATTAAAGATGTATATTCTAATTAAAAATATTAGAAGAAACATATTAGTGTTCCTTTTTTATTAATAGCAGATTGTTGGCCAACTAGGCAGCAAAAAGTTATTTATTTGGAAGACACATGTTATGCTGTGGAGTAACATTACAAGTCGGACATTGCATGTGATAAGTGGTTCTATTGGCAAAATGCTTCCCTTCACTTCTGCTGCATTATGGGAGCAATGGGCAAATCTTCTTCCGGTGCAAACTGGCATTGCCCTGCCAACACTGGCCCTGAAATTAAAGCTGTCAATATGATGGTGTGACCAGAAGGAAATCATCTGTGATGAACTAATTTAGGGCTGTTATCTGTGAAGCGGTCAGAAGAAAATAAGGTAATGACACACTGTGCATGCCAGGTTTTTTGTAGGGTTGAACTAAGAGCTTAATTCCATAGAAGTTAGTTTTCTTTTAACCTTTTAATAGCTTAAGTGACTAAAGCAGGCAAGAAAAGTAATGTTTGGTCACAATAGTTTCAGAGAGAATTATAATAAAAGAGGTGTCACTGATGCAACCTAGGCTATTTTTATCATTTTCTTCCCTTCTTCCTCAACTTTATCAGTGTGTTTTATGTAAACCTGACACATTTATATATGTGAAACAGATGCAAAGTGAAGCAGCTTTGTCTTCAGTTATGACCATGTTTTTTCAATCATGGACATGATTTATGGAAATGTTCTTTGCTGTAAAAAATTTCTTTAAAAATCCAAACCACATTAATTATAAATCTAACATTCAATTTCTTTTGATACTTTGGGGAATGTGGGGAAGTAAATTTTTAATGTAAATAAACAGTTTCTTTAAAAAATCAGTATTCGTTAAATGTTGAGATGGAACCAGCATAAGACTTCTCAGTGAAACTACTAGAGAATTCAATTAGATGTTGAGAAAATTAGCTCTCTTTTTAGAAAAATATTGTATGTCTCAGATTTCTATCTGCTATGGTATATTTGGCACTCCTGGGGCCAACCAAACTGTGAAAAGCTATTGATGTTGGCTCCTTGGCTGGTCAGCCTGTTCAGGGTTGAGCTCAGTTTACTGTGGAATAAACTCTAAACATTTTGGAGTTCAGAAGAGTTGTGCAGAGGTGTAGGAACTGCCTGACTCTGAGCAGTATCACCAGTAGAGACCAGGAGAATTTGTAAGGTCAGCAGCTGGAGAGAATATTTTTCTCCTGGACAAGGCCAAACTATGTAGCACTGCCAGCTATGACGACTTTATCACATCTCTTACAAGGCTTAGGGTTTTTCTTCACACCTCAGCCCTTGAAGCATGTACAAATCCCAGTTTCCATTTTTTAAATAGTGGGTTTCTAGTCCTTGTGATTACAGACAGAAGCTTGGAAATGTTAACCCTAGAGGCTGAACACCCAGAAAGCAAATAAAAGTCATATTTTTCTTAAATCTCACTTTAAAACCAGTCTCATGATTTTGGGGGTCTCATTCATAATATCTGGGTGTGTAGATCTTGCTATACTGAATACCAGGAAGCTAGTTCGGCTTTACAGAATTCATCCCTCCTGACAGGTCTCTGTGGTCTGTGGTGCTCTGGTGGTCTGTGGTGAACTGCTACTTCTCTCCATATTTCCACCTGCTATTTCTCATTAAAAGACAGCTAAAAATACTTCTGATGTGCTTTCACTGTATTCCTATTGCTTATAAGCAATTACAGTGCATTAAGCATTATTCAACAGCATTGTGGGAGTTGAATTCACATGTTCAACTTCTCCCTACCCATTTGGTTGTCTGTGGGATATTCTCTCAACTTGTGTTTTGCATAATGAATATTTTTAAGGTATCTTAAGATCATTTCCAATGTCACTGTTGTGACGTTAAAATTGCTCATTAAAATGCGAAAGGAAGTGAATTTTGCCCAGTCTTTTAAGAGCAGGCAGGGGGTCTTTTTGACCTGAGCTGGGAGAATGGCTTATGCTTGAATTAGCTTTTTATGGAAGTTATTTCCCTACCTAGCTGGGCTCTGTTGGAGATTGGATCTCTGTTCTCATTACAGCTTCTGTGTAGCTGAAAGCTCTGATGATAGCCACAGAAGTGGCGGGGTGGACAAGGGAGGTTTGGTTTCTACGGAAGGAAGGAAGACATGAGTCCTGGTATCTGTGTAAAACAAAAGCAGCATCACGGAGTCTACAACTGATCCCCCAATAAACCAATTTTGAAAGCCCTGGCTTCCCCTATCCCCCTCCTCACTGTCTTCCTTTGATAGGAACAGGAGGTAGGAGCTTCCCAGGAGTGTAAAGATGTCTGGTCTGGAAAACATGAAAGCAGAAAGCTTGTATGTTTATTTTGCACGCCATAGATTTTAGGGCCAGAAAGCCTTTTCTTTTTTTCTAATTAGAAGATAATATCTTGTTAAAAAGTATATGTTCTGAAGTTTCAAAGAGGGAAAAACAAAACAAATCCTCCTCTTGACCTATAAATACAGTTTGAAAAGCTACAATTCACTGAAGTTTACTGTGATAACTTGATTTTGGCCTCAGTCTAGAAGATCTGGGTACTTTGGGAATTGAAGGAATCTTGAATCTCACTGGTAAACTGTGAGAGAAGTATGAAAGCATGGTGCAATGCTGACAGGGTGGTATGCAGCATTCCTGCGCATCGGCAGTGTCAAAGTTTGGAGTTTATGACTGCTGTTTCTTTCTCCTCCATCAGTAAACACAATCTCTCCGCTCCCTAAAGTTAAATCAAACCACTGTAAAGCAACTCGTGAGTAACCAGGGTAAAATTTCCACTGAATTAATCATATATCTGGTCCAAAATATTTAAGATATAAACAAAAGAGGATAGAATAAGACCAGCCAGGCACGTAAACATTTCCAAAGTGGTTGTTTTCCAGATAGTTTTTGAGCCACAAAGGGTGAAAAACAGGGTGGTTGCACAAACCTAGCTTTGAAAGAAATGGATTGTCATCAGTTTACACCAGCTGAGGATACGATCCTGTATATTTTGTGACTGTTTGTTTAAAACATATCCAAATGTCCTTGGAAAATATTTTTCCGTCAGAAAAAAAGGGCAAAAACGTATCTATGAAAATGTTGGGCAAACTTTAATAGGCATTCTAATGAAAATAGTCCTACTATTTTTACATAAAAGAAAGGGGCTTTAAATCTACATCCAGTGTCCTTATCTGGCTTTCCAGTACATCTATGGGAACAATAATTTGTATGACAGTTTTCATTTTCTTCCTTGCAAATGTAGTAAAAATAAGAAGGACAAGTACTAATATATCAGATCAAAACCAGAGCTGTTGGAGAAGCTAAAGACACAGTGATTTGGGAGAGACTAAAATTCCAGACATTTCAGACGTGGTTCAAAATCTTTATGATACACAGTGGACATAGTACAAAACATTGGGGAGGCAGCAGTTTACATAGCAAAAGGTAAAGTGAATGGCAAGGCACAGTAGAGTAGGTCAAGAGTGGACTATTTTAAATCCAGACTTGGGATGCATGAACAACTTACGAAATGGTGAAAATCATCTCTTTGTATCTAAAATCCGGTATGCAGATTTTCATTGGGAAGTTTGAACTGTATTGCTGCACAGCAGCATTTTCTAGTGTTGTGTGAAATGAACCCAGACTGAAGTCGCAATATCTTTCTTTCATGCTTCACACACAGTCACCTGAGATCTATTCAAATAATAAGCTTCAGATCAGAGGCTAGGAATGTCATTTATTGCTTGCCTACAGTACCTAGAGGAAGAAAGTGCATTTAATATGTTAGACTTTCAGGTTCTCCCTCAAGGCACATGTTAAATACTGGTAGTATGCATATTCATATTTATTCATATTTACAGAGATATTTGTGTGAGTGGCTAGAATCCATAGTTCCTATAAAGACTTTGCCTGACACGGTTCCTGTAAAGGCTTTGCCTGACACAAGTGCTTAGAGTCTTTCCAATTAAAGTCAATAATGATCTGAACTCTGGGTGAAGGGAACATATTGAATGGTGTGGAGTTATGTTTCATGTAAGTATTTGGAAGATAACATGTTAGAATGCAACATTTCTCCGGTGTATTTTCCTTACCAGTGCATAAGCCTTTTTTTTTTTTTTATTACATGCATTCTTCCCATGGTCCTGCAGGCCAGTTAGGGACTGGTTCTTGGGAAGCACGATTTGTAGCCAAAGCGAAGAATCGGCAACAGCATCTTTTGGATTAAGCACATTTTGAAAGAGTCTAGACAGTTGCAAATGACAGTTTATCAAATGTTACTGCAGCCTTGAAAGTTCAGATGAGATGGTAGGGCTGAACTGACTGGAAAAGTACCTCAGAATTCATTCTCTGCCTCAGGTAGCCTCATCCCCAGGTTTTTTTTGAAGGGACACATCTTACACTGATAAGCTCAGAAAAATTCCCAAACAAGTAATTTTTCACAGTGTTTCTCTAGCCTAGTAAAATATTTTGCTGATGGAGAATAAAAGTGGTCCTATGACCTCTGTAACCTGCTGGGATGGGTGCTGGATACCAAAACGGAGTCCTTGCTTGGCCTTGGTTCAGAGCCAGGACCTACAAGGCAGTCTTCTGCATGTCTGGCAAGCATCCTTAGCTACCAGACTATTTGTTATTTCTGGATGTGTCCCTGATTTTTATTTTGTAGCTGTCCTGCTTTGTATTAACTAACTCTTCATTAGGCAGGGAGGGAATCAACAGGAGTTGGACACTCCAACCCTTGGTTTTGTCACTCCCTTGGTACATTAGCTAGAGAAACTCCTAAACACTAGCTTACGAAGTTCCAGATAGCAAAGCTGTAAAGATCCAGCTGCCAAGACCAGGAATTTGTCTTCTCTCTGTTAACTTCAAAAGTGTCCTGCAGACACAGGACTGTCTGTGCTTTGTGTAGTTTACCCCCCAGCTGTTTCCTCTTGGCGAGGTGATGGTATTGCTCACTACCTGCTGGAGGCTGTCCATATTATATAAATATATATATTGGGGAGCAAGTCCTTAAATGCCACTATCAGAAGTTAGTCCAGATTGATTATTCACTTTCTTGTGGCTATGGAAGGGGGTGGTGACAGATTTTTAGGCCAGTCTTGGAGCCTGGACTGGGACCTGACTCTGAGTAGTTAGGCAATAATCTGGAGCTGTTTTTGCCAGCTTTGTACTTCAAAAGGTAGCACTTTGAAGTTTCATTAATTCTTGTTTCATAAGATCATACCTCATTAGTGCATGCTTAATTAGTTCCTGCTCTGTAAGCTGATGCTTTGAACATTTAAAAGCTCATGGTGTTGTTTTTTTTTTTTGTATGACAACTAGCAAGTCTGTTTATTTAATATTGTACATTTTATCAGTTCCCATGGCATAACAGTTGGTGAAACCTGCAATTTTATTACAAATCCATGAACTTTTAAAATGTTCCTTCTAGTTAGTTCTCTATTCATGTCCTTTGGGCAAAACAAAACCCTTCAGTGTGGTAAACAGCGAGCATTTGAGTAAACGTAATGTGCTTGAGGGAGCTGATGCGGTCTTCTGTGATGGTGTTAAAGATATCTGTGCCAAGTTGTACTCAGTTCCATAGGACTAGTCAGTCGTCTCTGGAGGTAAGGATTGAAATATAGGAGTGGCTGCCTCTTGGGTGGGACATCATTTCGCCACGAAGAGCTGAACATGCCAGTTGGAGTCCTTCGATATGTCCGCTCAGCCAGGAGGGCTGCCTGGGAATAGGATATTGTATATAACCCGTGTCCTCAGTCTGAGTAGAGCAGAAGGCACCAATCACAAATCGCTCCCCTCATATTTATTTTCACAAAAGACACAGTCTAGCATGCTCATAGTACTGATAAAAAAAGTTGAGGCTAGCAAGTTACACTTTAAATGACTGGTGCAGAGTAGTTATATATAGAATGATTAATTTTTTTTAGAGAAGCCAAGGGCTGTCCTTAAGTTTATGAGAGACCTCAACAGCAGGTGGGAGCAGACAGCAGGTGAAGATTCATATCTCCCTGCAGAGGCCGAGAGCTGTCAACAGGTCTTTCCGAACATTAGCATTCAATGAGTATTCTATGCAAATAGTACTATTCCTTCCACCAAGGCTTAAGTCATATATCTGGCACACTACCTGCAGATGACAATGACTTGTTTATTTTATTAGATCATGTGCTACTCTCCCAAACTCAAATAAATTATTAATTTCTAAAGAATGTCAACAGCTAATGAGTGCTTGAACAGTTCACAAAATCTCAATGCTCTCTGGAAGGTTGGATCTGTTATTACTACAAACTGCTACGTTTAATTGTGTATATAACATATACAAATGAGGGCTATTTCTGCATCTTTAACTTTTGTAATGCTTCTCCTTTGAGCTGGCTATGGTAAAGTATATACCAATTAGCATGGGCAATGATAAACTTAGTTGTCTACACTGCAAAATTGTTTACTGTATTTTTCAAGGAAGAGGGGTCATTAGAGCCCAGACTTGGTCTATAGTTTGGATGAAAAGATTGCTTCAAGCTTCTGGCTAAAAATCTAGAATATGATTGCTTTGTTCACTTCTAAAATTTGAGTAATGGATGAATTAGAATAAATCAGACAAAAACACTCAAGAAAAATTCTAGGTACTGTTTAGGTTTGTATTTTCTCTTAGTCTCTTATACACTAATTGCGATTGTGTTATTTCACCAGATTGCTTCTAATTATATTTGTTTGGATAACAAATTATCTTTCTGTAGAAAATATTTGCTTTTATGTTCTGAAGCATGGCTTCTTTGAACTGTGAAAGCTATGCATGGGGTTTTTTTTGTTTCCAGTAACAGGGTGAATTTGCCATGTCTGCAAAGTGATTAAAATCACCTAATAAGGAGATGAGAACAGAGATAATATTTTTAAAGTTATGAAGCAGTTGTTGGAAAAGAGAAAGTACCACAAGTTTTTTCAGCAGCTCTTCTAGAAAAGCTACACAGAAGTTGAGGTTCTCTTTTCTTAAAGGCAAGGTAGTTACATATTTCTATCATTATTTCCAGCCAATTCCGAAAGATCCAAAGACAAGCATCTGCACATCATTGTTCTTACATGGGGAGGGGCAAAGCCTAGGTCAGTGTAGACGACTTGAAATTTGCCAGCAGCTTGCTGTAAAGCTACCAAAGCTAGAAGACACCAGCAGGATTTATATTTCTTGTATATATTTCATATTATATGATAGAGCCAAGGAGTATCAAGCTGTACGCACCTGTTTCAGTAATGTATTCTCACAAAGAACTCAAGTGCCAACTGAAGTATGAAATGGGAGCCTTTCAGGAGAAGTTTTGTCCATTTCTTTCTAAAGATGTTACGTCTGTGCAGAAGCAATGGATTTATGTTGCCTGACTCTAAAACCGCAACAGTCAAGAGACAGCCCAGTGACAATTTCACACAGAGATGTGATTTAGCATTGCTTTTACATCACCATTACCAAAGCCACAGATGATGGAATAATAAAATTGTCCACACATTTCTATATATCATCCCTCTGCCAAGCTGTAGCCAAGGTCTGGGTCTCTGTAGTTCAACTTCATGGCAAATACAGTCCTTACGGTGCACAGGTATGGTAAGGCATGTTTGCTTACATTCACTGATCTGAGTATGAAGATCTTTTTTTTACCACTACATTAGCAAAATCAGTGGTGCCATGTTCAATCAACTTTAATTCAAGGCAAAAAAAGAGACCTCCATCTGCATGAAACACAAACTCTTATTAATCACTAATAACATGTATCTAAGCGTGGAAAGTGTTTGTAAACTATGTAAACTTCTTTAATGTCCATCATGAAGACAGAAATTAATAAGTGACACTGTTGCTACTTCATACGTGCCTTTAACAGCCTTGTAGAGCTATTCTTTTGATCAACTATTTTGATTAAAATTGCCAGAACATCAAAAGAGCTTTCCTATATTACACAGAATTTCAATTTTTTTAGCTAAGCCATTGTTGTTCTTTACATGTTCTGCCATGTACAAAATGGTTGTATGAAGCCCACAGAAAACAAGAACGAGAACAAAAAAAGCCCCAAAAGGGAAAGGAATGCTAAAAAAATACATGTTTCTCTAACAAAGCAATTTACTGTCAGCTTATGTTTCTGAATATTCAAGAACTATCTGCATTAAATACCATTTCAATTGTATGTTCCTCTGCTGGTATAGAATCATTTTTTCCAGCATATATATAAAGGAAAGCAAATTTTTAAAGTATGCCTTTTCTCCTTAACCAGGATCTCTCATAGATGAGTTAATGTTGTCACCAAAGACTCACCAGTTAGGGGGTTTTGGTAAGAAAACTGAGAAATGTTCCAAAACTGAGAAAAGTCACAAACGTCAGTGTAGTCAAAGACTAAAGTTTTAGTGACTTCTTATCTGTTATTTGTTCAGGGCTGGATTATGTAAGTTTTCCTTTAAACATCTTTCCCTGAAAAGCACTTCCAAGACAAGTACAGGTAAATTGGATAGCCTTATAGTTTTGTCGAGACTGTATTCAGGAGCAGTTTCAGCAAGGGTTATGTATATTGTACATAATATTGAACAAGAAATAATCTGATTGCAGACACTCAGGTATTTTCTCTAGTATTGCTAAAAGAGTTGTGTGGCAATGCAGAACATCCAAACTAGTACATTTGGAAGACTCTGGTTTGCCATTTTTATTCAAGGCATGTTCTTGTTATAGAAATGGGCTTCTTGTAAACTAAAGAAGACGTGTAGCTGAAACACAAATCCAATTCTTCCCTATGCCTACTGCACAGCCATGTTTCAGCCGTCACAGCCCAGTCTTTAAGAAGAAATGCTTTCCAATGGCAGGAGCAGATGGTGGTGGGAGCTACACAGAGCGCCATTTGGGAAAGCTGCACTGGTTACTGCAGAAGGTGCCAAGAGCAGCTCTTCGTAGGAGACCAAAGTGCCAAAGTGTGGCTGAGGGCTTGCTTAGCCAGCCAGGTCAGCAGTGTGGGAAGATGTCTGGAGAGCAGCACAGCACAGCAACAATCAATACGCCCAACATCTGCTGTGTTTCTGTGAATGCATGACAAACTGAAGTAGTGTAAAACTGAAAAACGAAAAGGTGACACAGATGTTTGACGTGTGGGGTGATGCTCCCACCACACAGGCTGACTGACAGCTACCTCTGACGCTGTCATGGTGAGACAGTTAGGCAAACAGAGAAGGTCATCTTCCCAGAGAAGCTGTATTAGTAAAAAGCAAAAAATTTGCTAAATTCTTGACTGTGGTCCACTGCATGTTTTCTGTAGCTCTAGTCACTACATCAATGATCCAAGTTTTGTCCTGATCACTAGTCTTGTGGAAGAAGTAGGATCAGCGAATCAATGCATAAGTTAATTCAGTCAATCTTTCTTGCACTCCAGCAGGTGTTCATCCAATTTTTATGAATTTAATACTGCACACAGGGGTGATGAAGAAATACTAGGGAACACTCATCCCTTTTGGGACAGGAAAGTCTATCAAAGGTGGCCAGTGGTCTGCAGAGTTCTGTATTGAAAAAAATTTAGTTGTGTCTACTACACTGTTGCCTCTTCACAAGCAATAGAGGGAAACCTGGACATAGTGTTACTGGTGGACAAAAGGTCAAACCAAAGATAGCCTTGTACCTCCTTTTGTCAGCTGCAATATTTATGTTGGCGAAATGTCTGTCTCAGAGCATAAGCTCACATGTCTAGCTGCAGTTATGTGAGCAATGAAAATATTGCAGGAGCCTTGGATTAACTGAGCTCTCTCTTCCACCTACTGCTTGAGCACTGCATTACTGACATCAGTAACAAATTTTGAGTGCTATTAGTGTTGAAGGAGGAAGATCTAAATATTCAGTAGCTGCTTGAGACACTACTGTAGTTAAGAATTCTTTTAGAAAGAACAGATGCCCCCAAAAGAAAAATGTATCTCAACTGAGGTGTTAAGAGGATTAAGGATTAAATAAGCACAAGATCAGAGGCTAGACTAGGGCCTAAATAAACAAATCTTTTCAGTCAGGTATAAGAGGAGATCAGAAGAAATGAGAGGAATTAGAAGACAGTGATGATGAAGGTGACTCACAGAGGATATTCAAGATACAGAGGTCACAGATGAGAGTTTCTAAACCACAAACCAGAATTGTTAAATCAAAAACAGATGACATGCAGAAAAACAGGCCATGACGGCCAGATGGTAAAACTTTGTGAAGAACTGTCTGAGGATAACCCCCCCCCCGCCCCCGTTAAATAATATTGTTTCGACAGGTGACAGAGAACCATGACATGAAAAGCTGAAACAGTTTGCAGTCAAAAAGTCAAGAATAGAAAAGCTTTAGGTACTAGGCAAGGTCTTAATAGATTTTCCCTAGTTGAATATCAGTACTAGCGATGACTTGTTCCAAGCGGGAACACGGAAAACTTTGTATCAATACTCATTCCATTACCAAACAAAAATAATGGGAAGACTTGTATAAACAACATAAAACTTTCTATTATTCCATGTGATCAAAATTGTCACTGGCAGATTTTAGAGACGGTTTTTCAGAGGTCAGTGCTCCCCAAAATGTTTTTTATTTCCCACGGAAAAATGAATAGCTTGATACAGCCTGTGTGAACTGGCCTCAGAAACTATTTCTAACATTTCATACAGATTTCTATTTGCCTGTCTCTTCACAACCAGAGGGTTGTCCACTATCAGCTACAAGATGCAAAGTTACAATTAGTAACTTCCATCATCATAAAAACAGAGTTACACAGCATATGCACCCAAAAGCTGCATCTGTCAAAAAGGAAACTCTGCTCCCGTCACTCCTTATGTTGTTTACCAGTCTTTTGAACTCTGTGCAGACATCCATGTTTCAGCAAACTTTGTTTTTCCATACTTGTTGCTCCCTTCCTCATTAGAATGAAAACAGTCACTAACTGGTGTGTAAAGCTCTCTAAAAGGACTTGGGTGCTTTAAACTGTAGGTCCAGAAAAATCCTCCTGCATCTTGTACCTCAGGTTGATTGAGCTCCTACATGAGTACATTTCTAACTGTAAATATCCCTAAACACCTAAATATCTGCTTCTGAACACGGATGGGCCTCACAGGTCCTGACAGCCGATGCACTACGCATATGGACACGTGCTCCAAGGACATGTGGGTGCATGGCCTGAGCTCGTAGAAAAAAGACCTCATACAAAGTGGGGCAAAACAGTGCCGATGAACCCTCTGGGAAGGGAGGTAAGGAGAGGAGAGAGGTCCTTTTACCATTTGCCTAGAATTCAGATAATTGAGATTAACTTCCTTTAAAGTGTCAGAGAATACAAGTCTGCATCGCCCATATTGCAGATGAGCACTGTGCTGGAGGTGGTGTGCGTTTTTGCCATTCCCTCCTTACTTAAAGATGTGAGACTGTGACGGCTGGTCCCCAAGCCGATGAGTCACGCTGCAATGGGAGGAAGGTGCGGTTGGAGGGAGGTCTCCAAGAGGTGGGTGGTCCAGGCACCAAAGAGCAGGAATCTCTACAGACATCCTCAGATAACTATCTATCATCTGACTTGTGAGTCAGAACCCAAAGATACCAGGATTAACAAACTTAAAAGCAAAAGACTTAGACAGACAAAGATTGTATATAATCCAGTGTATATATAAACTCTTCTTACACCGCCCAGCCAGTGAGCCAAAGTGCTTGGAGGGGACTTCTTAGTGGGAAGTCACTATTTCTGATGGTTCTAAGAGATGAGTTAAAAAGCACGGTGTCTAATTTCTTGCTCGTGAAACTTCGCTAGCCATTTTGAACACATACTTTTAGCTTAAGTAAAACAGATTTTCAGTGAAACACAGAGTAAAGGCCGTGTTCCCCTCCACTGTACAGTTATACAGCAGTGGCACAGATGAGGGAAGTATGTCCAGAAAGCAGTGGAGCTGGTAGGAAGTATCTATGCAATAATATATAATTATGAAGTATGTAAGCAGTCAGTGTGTAATCCCAGGCTAAACTATGGTGTCCACTGATAGCAGTTGATGCAAGATCGTAACTTCACACAAGCAATATACAACCTCAGGTAGCATGTTTTCAGGTAGGGTTTTTTTCTTCCCTCTTCTTTCTTAACGCACCTGCTCAGAAATACCCATGAGTTTAATTTCTTGTCAATAACGCAGCATGTTAGTTGATTTGGGTAATTCTAATATATGGTTAAAAAAGACAGATCTGTTTTGTGAGTTGTGCATTATTTTCTTCTTCCCCAGCTGGGGAAAGAAAAACCCATCTCCTTATAAAAGTGAGAAATGAAACAACGGTGAAGGATGTACTTGATGGTGGGCTTTTTTTCCTCAGAGAATTCTTATTTTGATTCAACTTCTTTCCTAAACTAAAGGATTACTTATTTTTTCAACTGCCAACCAGCACTACTTTATTAATTAGAGCCATTTCATGGGTACTTGTGTCACTTCATTTCCCATGGAGACATGTCTGCAGGATCATGAAAATTTTCTAACAATACCTTTGACAATTTGCTGTTTTATCCATAACCTGCACTGCTGCCTTTTTCTAAGGAATACCACAACTACTGAACCTATACCATGTTATTATCTACAGCCAGACCATGTTTATAAGAAGACATTGCATGTTACAAAAATCTGGGGAATCATCATTTTCTGGTGCTACATCATATGCTAATTAATCTTTTCTAACTCTTGGCACAAAACAAGAAGAAAATCCTAAAATCAGCACATCTGATTTGTAGCAACCCCAAGGTGTAACTAATATTAGCACAATATTATGGTTCAGACAGGGCGGGGAGAAAATAAATTCATAGCTGAACTACTTTAGGGGGAGAAAATACAAATTTAATATACCACCCACAAGGAAGCCAGAAGCCATGTTTGCTATTGTTAAAAACCAACCAACAAAAAAACCCCAATACATACAGTGCCTTTTTGGCACCGCGGATCAGATCCAAGGGATAACATCATATTGTCACACTCTGAGTGAGTGAAATCACGTTGGCAAGTGCTTTTATCTGGGTGTTGGTGACACCTAACAGATAGTCCCCAGGGCACTGGCAGGTCACAGATTTGTAAAGACTTGGAGTAGTTGCTTTCCTGTAAAACTGTGATTCTTAACCATCTGTAGAAAAATTAGTTTTGCTAATCTTTCTGCTTGTGTTAGGACACCCATACCATCGTACCTGATCAGCCATTCAGAAACTGTGTCTGGTGATTCCAG
Source organism: Sagittarius serpentarius (assembly GCA_034782735.1). NCBI lineage: Eukaryota > Metazoa > Chordata > Aves > Accipitriformes > Sagittariidae > Sagittarius > Sagittarius serpentarius. The sequence goes on along the minus strand of JAVKLA010000036.1, from coordinate 9,186,498 downwards.
ACATAACTCCTACATTGCAATGTAGGAGTAAAGCATTGCAAACCACAGGAGAAGCACGGAGAGGAGAGAGAGGGGCAGGAAGCAGGGCAGTCTGTCGCTGAAGCCAAATGGGCAAAATAACACAAGGAGAAGAAGAGCATCCAGATAAGGAAGAAGAGAAAGTAAAGAAAAAGAATTAGTGATGAAAACGTTGAACCTGTGCTAGAGTCATTGTTGTCTTCCTCTAATTTCTGTCCTTTGGAAGGGTAATTGCAGTGTTCAGATAAAAGTCATGATTACATGGTGCATGCTGAAGCTCATCTGTGGTCCCAGGCCATTTCTAAGAAACTGCATAAAACCCCAAATGATCTTGCAGTAGTGCTTATTGGCAGAAGAAAGGATCAGTGATGGTATTTCTGTCAAGAAATACGTATGGAGTCTTAGCACTGCATTTGACAGCTGTACTGTGGATGGCAGCTGTGGTTCTGCTCCCAGAGATGCAGACCGAGCAGGAGTGGGGAGGAGAAGGAAATGCTTGAGAAGTTATTGTCTGGCAGATAAATGCTTGGTATGGGCATTTACATAAAGAGCTGTATTTAAACTTTCCTTCACTGCACTTTGATGCACTCTCATATCGTGTGTAAGAATCCTCGTCTCTGCTAAGACGTAAGCTCTAGGGCATAACTTTTAATAGGGGTCTCTTTTTGAACTTAATGGAGCTGCTTCCATGCTTCAGACTAAGCTGGCGGGATTGGAGGCCTGACGGTATGACAAATAACAAAGGAGCCCTAAAGGGCTGGGAAGGCCAGATTCCAGCTCTCCTCAGAGGGCACCACATTGCTGCACAGAAACAGAGCAGGGTTTGCACTAATGCTGTCATTTCTCCAGCACAGCTTATGTCTCCTGCCATCCCCAAAAATAAAATTAAAAAAAAAAAAAGGGGGAGAAAACAATAGGAAAGCATGTCTCTTACTGTGTTTGGGAAGTGCCAAGCAGCTTGCGGAGGCTGCTGCTGCAAAAAACTAGCAAAAGACAGTGATGTGAAGTTAATGAGGATCAGGACACTTGGCTGTGGAGGTTTCTGGGCTGTAGGAAGGAGGGGGGCTCTCATGAGGTCCCGATAAGCATTAGCAGTTTTGGATGCTCAGCCAAAACTTTTGTGGTTTGCCTGTTAGTACTGAATCTCTTTTTTGTTCAGCCGTTACTTTATACTGTGCGGTCTGGCTAGCAGTTGTACAACAGCATTTAAAATATACAACATGCTGTGAGACAGAATGCAGCTACCTTGTCAAAGATGCCAGCATTAAATTACAAAGAGGCTAGTATACTCCATATATAGGATATAGCCATTTTGCCTGTAAAAGTCCAGATAGCGAAATTCTGTTATCGTTGAGCTTAGGATGCAGCAGCTGCCTTGGGTACGGCAAGGGAGGGTGAGGAAAGTACAAGGAAAGGGAAGTGGATGGTCCCATTTGGGCCTGTAGGCAGTCTGGCCTGGGAGAGTGAGAAAGAGAAGAGGTTGGTTATCTTTTTTTGGAATGAGTAAAATGGAAAAAAAAGTAGTTGTATAATGTCTCCGCTGTGCTCATCATGTGAAAGTGCAAGGGCTGTTTGCAGGGTGAATATAGCAGAGACAGTGATTATGGTTTTTGAAGTGAAAAGGTGAAGAAGCTCTACCTTTAGGTGTGGAGTCTGACTTTCTGTCATTTTTTTTTAATGTGATGAAATTGATTTCTTCTTCCACATTATTGGGTTTGAGAGAAAACATATAGAGCAGGGCATTTGAACAACAACATTGCTGTGACACATCATAATCCTTTGTGCTCTGCAATGGGTCCTTCTTTTCTTAGTAGTTAACTATGTATCAGTGAAAATAAGTTCCATATTCTTAAAGGAGGTGGAAGTAAAGATGCAGCTACCCCAGAAGCTGTGTAAGAATTACAGAGGAAAGTTTAAAAAGATCTCATAGGAGAAAACAAAGACACTAGATTAGCTTTGAACCTGGGAGTTTCCCACACTGCAAATCAAGGACATTGTCAGAAGCAGCACAGGTGTACACCACATGTACAGGTTAAAATGTAGTCCTGAGTGCCGTGATGACAGTTCTGTGTTCATAATGTGTATATCCCAAAGAGTACTTATGCATCTGTTATACATTCAGGTAGGACAGAGATAGGAGAATTTCTTTCTAAGTTACAATATTGTAAATACAGCTTTGCTCTATTGGTATCAATGGAATTATTCATATGTGTATTTGTCCCAGAGGTTTTTCTTTTCCTTGTAATAATAGTTTTGTAGACACCAATATTTAAATACTTATGTATCTCCCCCACTTTAAGACATAGACAAAGATTATCTTGAGACTTTGCTGTGGTCTGATAAGAGCAGTGAGGAATTCTCTGCAGGAGCAGGTCTGATATGTGCTGTGGTAAGGATATAAAAGGGCTGAAAAACCCTTGAAAATTTCACAGCTTTCTAAATGATACAATGCAGCATAAATGGAGGAGATGGGTTAAAATAGACCGGGAGTCTGAAGAAGCTGTTGATGTGACACTGCCAAAATAAAAATGGTTTTACATCAGAAACATGCAGAAACTTACTTTTCTCACCTGATACCACAGTAGGTGTTTCAGCAAATTTTTGTATGTAGCGCAGAAGTTGAAAGTAGCACATGCATTTGGTAGTTATGAAAAATCAGTGAGGAGTTTGGTTGCAATTTTGCACAAAAAAGCAGTTTGGGCTTTGTGGCCCAGCTTTAGCAAGGTCCGCAATAGAGCTTGGCACATGATCAAACTTTAAGGGCAGAAGCCTTTTGGGGATGCTGGCCATAAGGGATTGAATCCTTCGAAAAAAACACACTCTGGTGCCTGTGTTTGTGAGATCCACCACCTTGGATCCTGAAAAGAAAGGGGGAAAGATTAAAGAAGGAGAAGAGATGTTATGCCAACTACATAAATGAATCACTTTTTGTTGTTTTTATTCATAGCGTGCATCTAGAAGCCCTGAGTCAGCTTCAGGCCAGTGTACTAGGCACTATATTCCACACATAAGAAATAAGGTGATTGCTGTCATCAAGCTTGTACTGGCCAAAGAAAGGCTTGCCAAATTGCTCTGCCATAAGAATGCGTTTGTTGGCCAGGCTGGAAATGAGAGAGAGTTTGATCAAGAACCAAACACAGGTTTTGCATCAGCTCTGGTTAGTCCAAGCAACAATAATACTTAAAAAAACCCCAAACAACAAAACCACCACCAACAACCCCCCAAAAAGATAGTGACCATTGTGCTTTAAGCATCTTTGGGACTTAAAGTATGTGAAAAGGTTAGCAATGAGCTGTGTGAACCTTGCTAAAAACCTGATCAATATTTACATAATTCATGCATCCCACCGAGTGAGAAGCTGACAATCAGAATAGCATCACTTCTACATAATACTAGTGCAACAGGAAAAGGAAAATATTTTCTACATCCTGGATCAGTTATTTAAGCCTTCTCTACCTCCTTGGGAGTATGACAGAATCAATCAGCCAAGCTGAACAACACTGGCATTGCAAACATTTATTCATACCATCTGGTGCAGAGTCAAATCCAAGTAACAAAGGCTTTTATTTTCCCACAAAGGCTGAAGGTTACATAAATGTTACCCACATACTTGTGGCATCCCAATATGTTATTCTCACGTGCTGTAGAGAGATTGACAATTCCCAGATCAGAACAAGACAGACAGCCATGAAGATTCCTGCAGCACAATTGCTTACTAATACCACTAAATGTACATTTTAGACCCCTTGAAGAACATTAAATTCCCCTTGTTCCTTATTGCACAGATAATATACGTGGTCCAACATGACAGGCAACATCTCCAGTGGTTAAATGTGAAGGTAGTAGTGTTGGGGTTTTTTTTTACTTATCGGGGATGACCACTTACTTGAACTCACTTATGGCTCTATTTCATTCAGCTGCTCATAAATTAGCTCAGCATCCTGAACTCATGAAAGTAAATACATATTTGATGCTTCAGCAGTGTATGGTCAGTCTCACTGCTTTTTTTCATATATTCAGATGCTCACATGAAACTTGTTATCCTTCATGACAACTATAAATATCATCTGAATGAGTTTTAGGACTTAAATGTTTTGTAAGGGCTTGTGCAAAAATAAAAGTTTAAGAAATACAGACAGCCCTTCAGAAAGTTTAATGATGTGGGGTAACCTGTTAAAAAAAAATGTATTTTTTCATAACTTCAAGTTCAGAATCTGGTGTACCTTATTTACAGCCTTACAATTAAGACATTTATATGAAACAGCTTCAGGCTTTTAGGGCACAAAACTAAACTGAGATCTGAAACTTAGTGCATTTGCTCACCTGCTGCTGGTCTCTCCTGTTTATGAGATGCTCTAATGGGCCAGCTCCTCCAGCAACTCTCGCTCCATGCAAGGGGCCACATCCTGCAGGCACAAAGCTGCAAAGGAAATTTTATATTTAAGCATTAAGGAAAATAGACCTGGTCAGAATTGTTCTTTTCCTGAAGGAAACATTAAAGGAAAATAAAAATAAAAACAGGAGGGGGAGGGAATTCGCGTATTTTTGGGAGGAAAAGAAAACACAGACAAAAAACTTTGGTTTTTTTCAGCAAGAAATTCATGTGTTTGACATGAAAAGTGGAAGATTTGTTTCTCCAATGTGCAGTTTATACTTCTATTTTCATGATGTTTTATTCAGACTGTATTTTCCATGAGAAACGCAGCACATGCTCATTGCTTCCTGAGATGTGTGAATCTCTCTGAATGAAGGGCATTGAATGAGATGTTATTAGGGAATATTGGCCACTCTGCTTTGATAGGAACAGGATTTTAACCACAAGGCCAGTAAGATCACCATGATATGGGGAACTGTATTCCCTAGCTCTAAAGATAAATCAGGGATGTAACATATACCACTGATGTTTTTTGACAAATTAGAAAAAAATATCCTAAACTCAATTCTTTATGAAGCTACTGAGATCGCCTGATGGTCGTAACAGAAAATGGGAAAATCAGAATGAGATAGTAAATCTTTCCAATAATCTTTTAAAGCTCTTCCTTTTAAAGCTGAGCTGTGGCCACACACGAGAGCCTGTACGCAAACCTGTTTTTAAGAAGCTGCTATGGAAATTTCCGTCCTTAAAGATCAGGCCAAACTCAACTCTTGCCGCATTCAGATGAAGCAAGATCTGTCCCTTTTTGAAAAAATGATTAGTGCCTCAATTATGTGACAGTATTGAGTGTTATCTGTTAGAAAACTACTTAGGAAGTCCCAAAGCGTGATACTGTCAGAAGCTGCAAGGGCTTCTTGAGGAAGAAATCACTGTATACCTACCCTGTTTATTTATTTCTTTTCCTTAGCCAGTCAAAGGCAAAACATTATGTTAGGCATATGTCTCACCCACAACCAGAAGCATGTTTAATAGTTTGGATTTCATAATGGCCCACAGCTTTCTAGGACAGGTAAAGCCTGGATGGTACCAGGCACTTTGTGCCTGGTAAGGGCAAGTGAGACTTTAACTTTTCTCTTGTAACAAGTTTATCTCAATATAAAACCTCCTACTGTTTCTTCAACATTTTATTATTTAGTCAGTTAAATAACGCAGCCGGCAAAAAAAGACATAATTTATCCTTGTCTGACTGGTTCCCAGTCACCTAAGAAAAGAAGCTGTCAAATAGAAAGCCAAATCCTGTGGCACCTACACAACAGAAGAAAGCAATGGGAATGTTCCCTGGGAGATCAAATAAGGACTCGAGCATTTGATTTCTATAGCAAGAATAGTGCACAATTTCCAGATGTTTATGACTTTGAAGAAAAACTGGTTTGGAGATAAGGATCTCAGAAGAGCTCACACTGAGTGCCGAGTGCTGTGCATATGAGACGTGCGATATTTCAACTTCTGATCTACATAATAAAGCACAAGACATTCGTTTAAGGCACCAGACAAGACTGTCTGTTGGTCATTTAACTCAGAAGTGTCTTAATGGTACAGTTTCAGACTTCCACAAACCTAAAAAAAAAAAAGCCCACAAAACCCCAGCCCTTTCTACTGCCATTATGAGACAGCTTGGTGAAAAAATTAGCATTCTCGACCCTGTTCCCAGCTTTCCCTTCAGGACAGTGCTAGGGTCCTACAGCACACGTTTCATAGTGTGTTATTTGGTTCATAATCATGTACTGAATGAGCTGATAAAACCCCACTCGGTTAATTTCAGTTATTTTCTTAAGATGCTGCAAGTAGATAGATTAAGGTTCAGGTATAAGGGAAGACAGCACTGGAGAGCTTATCATTATTACTTTCAGTGTTTATATTGCCATAAAAAGAGAAGGATGAAGAGTTTTGCAGGGTTGGGATAAGAATGGTAAAGAAAACAATGTTTCAAAACAAAAATCAGCCTCTTTTGTGTAAACAGAAATCGTTTTGCCAGAACAGTCAAAAGCAGGAAATTAATAATCTATCCTTTAGACAATTATGGCTGATTTTTTTTCTCTCTTTTGCCATATAGATGAAAGGTAGGAATGTCATATTTCGTTGGTACCTGAGCTCTAAAACAGAGGCATCTCCCTCCCTAGGTGGAGAGTTCAGAGGCAACATTGCAGAACTAAACTGGAGAGCCTGATTTTTCAGAATATTTGACTTTTATGTTTGGAGTTTGATAACATCAGTTAATTATGAAGGAATCTTTTATCATTTCTCAATCTGGTTGACCCTAAATCATGCAGTTAGGCAAGAAAAGAGCAGTTCTCATAGTCTGAAATTAGAAAGAAAACTAATAATCAGATAGAGATTACTATTGGAGAGAAACACTTGGATTTAAACTAAACTACTTCATATACTTGTGTTTAAATAGCACGAAATGTAGCACATGCTTAAGTGTATCGACTATTAATCAGGCCCTTGAAACAGGTTTAAGTGTATCCGTTAATCAGGCCCTTGAATTAGGCCCTCAAAATAGACTTTAAGGGATATATCCTTTCTTCTGCTAGCAATGTTAAATGTATTATTGCACTTGTGACAGTGAGACCAGCCTCACAGAAATACGTGGAGGCTCAGATCCTAGTTCACTAGGTTTGCAAGTGCCAGGGACTAAGAAGCTTGTATAGGACAGGACGTGGCTTGTTGAGTTTTTAATCTGATTTTAACACTTTCATTGACCAGACTATACAGTTAATATTTTAAAATATTTTACTCCTTCTCTCCCTGTAAATCTACAGTTTGAAACAGGCATGTCCTTATTCAAAGCTTGCATAAGAAAGAGACACTTGTGCTAAACATTTATGTCTCACTGGTAGCTTTAAAAATTACTCATCTTTAATAAAGTTACCACAAACTGCACAATTTATTTTTACACAACAGGAGTCTATCTTTTTTCCCTTTCCAGAAAATATACAAAAACAGGTGGCTAGATTTCCTGAAAAAAATCCATTTTAAATGTTTACTTGTTTTAAGGTATACTTAGGAATTTTAAATGCTCTTAAGAAAAACTTTTTATTAAGTCAAGTTTCAGCAGTACTTTTTCTTTTCACTTGTAGTTTAAAACATTCTCTAAATCTACACCTTATTTTATTTTATGTCTGTGCTATTTATGTATTATGTTCAGGTTAGGAAAAAAATTCTTCAACTAACAGTTGAGAAATGTAGCATGCGGTAATGTTTTTCAAGTAGTTTGTTCAGTGGTTACAGTTCATAAGGAATGCCTAAATGTGGCATTTAGGAATGGTAATATGTGGCTTATTTTAATTTCATTATTATTGAAAACAATTGATACTGTAAACACAGTGCAACATCTGAAAGGACTCTGGTGGACATTGTAGAAAAATGCTGTCCAGCTGTTTTAAAAGCATGAAAAAGGAAAGTCTAATACATTTCCAAAGTATTTTCTTGGGTTTGTTTGTTTGTTGGTTTGGGGTGTGGGTGGGGTTTTTTTTTTGGTTTTCATTTAAAGATTCTGGTTTGTAATATAGGGATTAGACGAAGGGAGGTTTGGGTAATAAAACAGTAAAACATTTTGAACTCATATTCCTGTCATAGTTTTACAAAGAGGCCTTTTTCCCAGTGAAGTTCAGAAATGAGATTTTGTTATGGGTTATGTGGCCATTTTTGGCAAACTAGGGTTTTTTGAGCTTTTTTGGCTGAGCCGCCCTGTAAATCTGAAATACCTTTGCCCTCCCATTTTACGTCCTTGCATACAACCGCGAAATGACAGAAGTGAACCCCTTTTCCAGGAGAGCTCCCCAGCAGGTGGATGGCACTGCGGCCCCGGCGGCAGTTCAGGGTGAAACAAGGTGCTGAACAGCTTCTGCAAGTGCCGAGAGCTCCCAGCTCTGCCGGTTTGGTTGGGACTTGAAGGTGTTTAACACCCCGTGGTCGGTTAGGACAGGCACCGTGGGCTCAGAGGGCCCTGCTTGTGGGGACTCCTCCAGGCTCTTGCTTCCCGTCTGACTGAGCCGTACTGCCACTACCTGAAAGAGCCACTTTTATCTCTTGAGCCTGTTTCTGATTCATGGACTTAGACACACTTGTCGTAGGCCTCACAATGGAGGGACGTTAATACACGATCCAACTGGAGTGCTAGGGTTTGCACAATATTCCTGCTATTGAGTTAGAACCCCTGTTCTCTGTTACTTCATTTGCTGGTGTGTATATGAGTGCACTATGCTGCACTACTACCAGGGGATTTTCCTTCATCATATTGCTATTGCAAATAATAAACTATTGAATAGCTGGGAGGTTTTTGATTCCTTTTATTCTCATGAGGAAGCAAATGATCGGATCTAAATCAGGAAATTCCAACAGAGATTTTCAGAACCAAAGAAGCTGTGGATGGGGTGGGAGAAGGGGAAGTCGAAAGGCAGATGAAAATTTATTTCATCTTCTTTTTCAGGGAAGGTGCCATGAATGTGGACTGCATTTCTACGTAGCAAATTTGAAAGACTGTTGTGTAACTCATGTTCAAAACGGTAATTGAAATGTATAGTGTTTATTACATTCCCATATGTTTGTAATCGAGGTACAACTCTAGTGGATGGGAAGCAAAAAGCTATAATTTGCTGCTTAGCATCAGAGCTGTTGCACATTCATTTAAATAGCTTTATTTATCTTCTTCCCCACAAAGAACCTTCCATACTGTAAATTTATTGAATGGTTAATGGCCCAAAAGTATGGGGTTCATTACAAAATGAAGTATTTATTGCAGTGTTAATTAAATAAAAGCATTGTAATCTTTCCAGATTGAACAATTATGCTCATTTGAACATTTTAAACAGAAAATCTTTTATATACTAATTGAGTTGCGTAATGAAAAGCACGTGTAATGGAAATTTTAATCAAAACAAATACTGAAATAATTTGAACACTTTTTACAATATAAAAGGTCTACCTCAGTTTTTATTAGAAATATTATAACAGCCAGATTAGTTTCAGAACTCATGACCTTTGAGTGCGGTATATTATTTCTGAGCTGATAGGCCACCCTCACATACCAGTTGGCTAACCCCTCAAACATCAAAGTTACTGCTTGGCTACCAGCCTTAAACCATGACAGACTGGCTGCAAGCCCAAAACTTGACAGCCTGGCGCTAGGCCTGTAGCCTTAGCTGACAGCCTTTTCTGCAAGGGGCTGATGAATGATTTCTGGCAACTTGTGCTGCGCTCTGACTGACTGGGAGAATAGCACTCAATCAGAAAAACGTGCACAAAACCTCCGTAGGTCTGTAAGAGATGGCACTTTGCCGAATGCCCAGCTCAACGGCATGTTCACACCCAATTTTTTATTTATTCATTAAATTTCACCGAGCAACCCTAGAATATTTGCAACTGCAATTATATTTCAGATAGCTCAGCCACCTAACATCTAGATTTTATTCAAAATTCAAGACTATTCTTTTGCTTTTCTCTGTTTCCAGTTCTGGACTCTTATGGGCATAGTTGGCTTTGCTTTTTCATTTGCGGACAAAAGCTGAATAATGCGTATTCACTCGTGAGTCTGAATAAAATTCCTAAAAGATGAAATTGCATGCCACAGGCTTGCAGCTGAATTTTTTCTGTTCAGAGGAAGGCATGTAACCCCATCCCTTTTACTGGGAGTTTTCTTGTTTGTGGACAGGCATTTCCTAAATTCTATTCCCATTTAACAGTTTTTTATTATTAAATTGAGGAAAAAGGAAAAGAACCATTTAGATCCTTGTCTTTGCTTGATATAATTGCACTGTAAGGGGAGCAGTCCATTAGTTGACATCAAGATTTTTCTGGGATTATCAAGAGATTTAGGGATAAATCTCCAGAAAAAAGCCCATGTAATTAAAAGTTATCAGCAGTAAGCTGACAGTATATTGATGAAATTGCTTTGGAAGCAAATTCCTACTCACTTTATCCTTAAAGTGAACAATTATTTATAGGAATATGTAATAGTAATCCCTTACAATGCCTGAACATAGAGGTTTTTATAATAAAATGGGCCTATTTGAATGCAAATGAAAAAAACATGGTATTATTAGGCAAAGGAGCTATATTTTACATCTGAACTGCAACAAATACTATGGCCATGAAATACATGTATAGCAAGGGATTTTAATGGAGCTAAAAGAATATCTAAAATGTAAAATCTGCAGATGTGGTGAAAGCACCTGTGATGGTGACGGGTTTTTTTTGTCTAGCGTGCACTGACATAGGTACCAGTCTCTACAGGATAAAGCATGTTATTCCAGTGCTCGTACTGGTAACATGAAAGTCTACATGCATTAGCAATTTTTTCCTGTTACACCATGTGTCTTCATAGCTGTTTGAGCGACAGGTTGCACGTTAACATGAATAGGCATTCATATGATACTAGTAAAGATGAGTGATGGCCAACACATTATGACACTGATATTTCTAGATTGCTGCTAATGGGATATGACAAACCCTAGAGAAGAGTCAGCTATAGCAGTCTTTTATGTTTCAAAAACCATTTTCATCCCTTTTCCCAGAAAGTCTGAATGAATTAGGAGAGGAACCTCTTGCAGTGAAAACTTGTTCTTATTTTTCTTATATTAGTGTGGAATAGATGTCCTGCTGTTCAGAGCAGCGAGTCAATGCAAGCAGGAGGGAATCTAGCTGTGGGCTTTCTGAAATTATCCCATCATGATCTAGCAAGCTAGATAAAAAAAAAAAAAAAGGTATAAACGTGAAAGAAATATGCAGAGCAGTATATAAGCAGATCAGAAAGCCTACTACTTTTTTTGCATAGGGATGATTAATGCAATGACGAAGAATAGTGTTGAAAATATTGCCATGTTATTATATATAGCCTTTTCCACCTAAGACACTGCAGAAAAGATCCTTCTTTCCTGGGCTGCAGAGGGAACATTTCCATCCCAAAGAGATTTGACTGTTTAAAAATCCAGGTGAGCGAAACTAAGATTACTTCACTGAATAGTTTAACATAATATCTAGAGTATACTTCCTAACTAAGATATCTAAGCTTCACTTAAGAAACCAGAAAGGAGAGGGGTTTTTTGTTGCTTTTTTTTTTTTTAAAGTGGGGAAACCATTTGCAATCTTATTGTAACCATCTGTGAGAAACACCAAGACAAATGAACTCAAGTTAGAAGGAGCAGGAGACAAAACATCACCGTGTGCACCCACCAAAGAGCACGTCTGACAGTTCAGCAGCTCACGGTTCAACCCAGGGTGCTGGGAGGAGGCAGTAACTTGTGGCCTCTCGGCTGGGCTGCGGGCAGCCTCCGGGAAGGGGAAATGTGGGGAAGCACAGCCCTGGAGAATTGTAGTTTTTGCTGCTGAGGGCCTGCAAGGCATGAAGATGAGGACACTGCTCCTGGAAGAAGAAACTCCTCCTTCTCTCAGTAAAAGCTGTGACTTCCTGCAGGGCAGCACCCACCTGGCTTGCCAGGACCAGCATGGTGCAGATGTCCTGCCTTCTCCAAGGTCTTGGGCAGGAAAACAGCAAGTAATTGCATCCAGGTTGAAAATACCTTCCCGATCAATACACTACTGAAGAGCTTTCAGTAGTGCTTTTCATGCAAAACAGCAAAACGAGTAGTATTTGCCTGTAAGAATGAAAATACTAACTTTTATACTGCTAATAAATACTACGAGAAGGTATGGGAGCTGCATTTCCATAGCCTGTCCATGAACTGTGCCAGCAGCTCCCCCAGGTGAGCCCTGCACGGGGTTTGCTGCCTGCTCCCCTTGCCCACACCCCACTGGGACAGGGTTCCTGCTTGGGCACCCACCAGCTCCCTCCTCTGCCTGACCATCAGGGCTGGCAGCAGATTCGGACTTGCTGGGGCATTTCCTCCCATCCTTCCCTGGTTATTCACAAGCATAGCAACGTTTTACTGAGAATGAAGAGGTAGCCCAGATATTCCTGTTCCCTGCTCTTTGCTGGCTCTGTAGGAAGGCAAAGGGATAAAGAGGGGAAGTAAGCAAGTACCTTATCTGCTAGACTTACTTAAATTGTTCCTAAACTCGATGGAGAGCTGAGACACTGTAGGGACTTTCAAAGTGTTAATAACTCCTGGCTGTAAGCAGAACTGTATTCAGTTAGAGAAACAGCTACAGAAATCTCTCCCGCAAAAGCCAAAGTCCAACAAGGTACAGGAAGGAGGAATAAGGGTTACAACATGTATCTCCAACATATTAGCAGGTGTTGAAGGAATCTGAAATTTGCCTTCTTCCAGAGGTTATTTCAGGATTATGAAAAAGTAACATAAAGGAGGGCTGTTTCTCCTGCAGTTGCCTCAAATTAATCATTTTAATCTTATTCTTGCGTGATGTCTCATGTTACTTCAGATCAGGAGGTAAATCTCCCAATTGTTCCCACTAGCCAGTGTGTTTTGAGAGTACAAATTCTTGGGAGGTGTGCTCCAAAACACCTCCGGGGCTGGTGCCATCACTGTGAGCCCAGACCACAGGACTGGCCCAGAGCTAATCCTCTTTCCCCCCAGAAATGCACCCAGTGTTGATATTGGGTCCACATCGTCAGATCCACCGTGACTGCACTGCTTACTTGCTGCTGTAGGTACAGCAGCGAACACGCCCGTGCAGAAAGGGCAGGAGCCGCAGCCCCGCAGCCCCGCAGAGTCTGCCCTCAGCAGCTTCAGGTAAAAGGGCTGAGATGTGCATCTCCTTGGGGATCAGCCTGCAGCCTGAGCTACTTAGCTCCTGGGGTGGGAGCACAGCATCAGAGGCTGTTACAGCAGCTTTTGTGCCATTTATAGCGCAAAGGTGTTAGGTTTTGATACCATTTAGGGGCCTGTCATAGAATTGTTCTTTAAATTTTACCCACCTGCTCTTCCAAAGAAGAAAGCCCTTTTGGAAGCATTTCTATTTCAAGTAGAAAATTAAAACAAAAAAATCGAAGTGGTAGCTTTCCACTGGTGCCACTACAGTTTCTAGGTTTTACCATTTCTTTGAATTAAATTAATTCAGTTCAGTAATTCCCAGTCTCAGTCAGATCCTCACTGCTGAGCTATGTACTGATTGAAAGACCAGGTCATATCCCTTTTTCAAATTACATGAAATGGAGAGAGTTGAAGAGAAAGGAGGATGACGGTCTTAGCAGAAGCCAGGTGCAGGGACCTGAGTGGTGGTTTGGCATATGGGTGGCAGAATAAATCTTCTGCTTTGTCAAAGCTGTCTAATGTGATTTTTTTTTTCACCAGTCACTTTGGTATGACTCATTAAAGACATTTAGGAGTTAATTCTCATTGATTTTAGTGAAAGGTGGCCGCTCCGATACTCCTGAAAATCCCACAAGGCATGCATCTATGTTTTTAGGGAACCAGATGTAGCTAAAAAAAGTATTAGCATTAAATGGAGAAAATATCTTCATCACAGAGAAATCTGAGGTTAAAAAAGACTAGAAGTTAGTAAGATTTTTGGTTATTGCAATAATGTGAATCAGCTTTAAATACCTAAAATGGACTGAAGGGACAGGGGTCCTGATGCTGGACTGTTAATCACTGGTGTGGTCAAAATAGGCCAAATTCTACAGTCATTACTCAGGCAAAACTCCTGTGAAAAATCAGTGTAAGGTTTGCCAGGGTAAAGATTTGGACTTAGAGTGGGTGATTGCTTAGTCTTTTATCATTTGTTAGGTCAGCAAACTCTTCTCAGCATGCAGCATGCACACAGGATATAATTTAGACCACCTACAGAACAGCTTGTCTGATTCCTAACTGCAAGCCATTAAAAACTAGAACATAAATATGATATTTGAGCCAATAGTGCCATCAACATAGAATGCATTTCTGCTTCTAAATCAGAGGCATGTCTTGCCGGCCTGGATTTCACAACCACCCCTTGTCTGTGAATTGTCTTGAGACTCTGAAGTTAAAAAGACCCTGAGCTGGTAACACGCCGCTGATTTAAGGACTATAATTAGATCAGAATATAGCCTGGCTTTGGTTTAGTTGCAAGAGCACAGACAGAGCAAAGTTTTTCTCACCTGGATGCTGCTATAGATTAGGAGCAACTCCGCTGTGTTCAGCTCCTCAGTGCTGCAGAAGAGCATGAAGGTGGGTCCACTATGCCCTGCCTGAAAGGTTATTTTAATTAGTGCTAGAATACGGCTTCAGGAGCTAAATAAAGTTTAAGACCCTATTCTCTCAGGAGCCATAGACATGCATGCTAGGCCTTCAGAGCTAAATAACCGGAGTGACAGGAGTGTAACAACAAACACCTCAGGAGCTGGAGGGAATGGAATGGCCAGAGATCTGAAGCAACCTGTGTGTGAGGGCCCAGGGGAAGGTGATAACGCACCTGGGAGCAGAAGCCTGGATGGCATTTAATGTCCTGTATCACCTGCACCACGCTGCCAGCACTGCCTTGGCTGTTCTCATCCTTCGAGGGATATTGTGTATGCTGTTCTTATGGTACTCTTGGTAATTTTAAGCACTCCAGAGTCAGCCATTTATAGCGTATGGAGTTTTAGTGGTGTTTATATTTCCGTCTGAAAAGCACTGATATGATGACTTAGTCATTTATGTAACGTTAGGGTATAGATGAAGATGGGGATCCTGGCCTCTTTCCATCCTAAAACATGTCTAATGTTTGTAACATTATACC
The DNA here is from genome assembly GCA_034782735.1 of Sagittarius serpentarius. Taxonomy (NCBI): domain Eukaryota; kingdom Metazoa; phylum Chordata; class Aves; order Accipitriformes; family Sagittariidae; genus Sagittarius; species Sagittarius serpentarius. Next base: position 9,171,428 of record JAVKLA010000036.1, on the reverse strand, counting down.
ACATTTGCTTAGATGTATTTTTGCTGCATTGATGAACTGGGGATTAAGGAGGTTTTATCATAACAATTCTGTACACAACTAAAAATTACACGCAATTATGTGTGCAGAAACAAAGTAAAAAATATTTGGGTTGGAGTGCACAACTTTGATTTGGCCACATTTACTGGTTATACGCAACTGAATCTGGTAGTTTTTCTTACAAAACCAAAGTAATTAAATAACAGTAATGACACTTTTGCATGCAGACTGAGTGACATAATGTGGCTTATTAATGAGAACAACAAAGAACAGTGGGATTAAATGTATCCCTGGTGTAACACAGTTGCTAAAAATCAACATTACCACTGGGAATAATTTGGTCTAAAATGGATTCTTTCCCAGAGGGCGTTGCTATGGGAAATTTTCTTATCTTTGAGAAAAAAGGAACAATGATCTCACTTTACATTTGCTTTCTTTTTCACTTGCCTGTTTCCACTGGTTTCAGTGTGATTGTACAGGTGACAATGGGGGCATGAGTTGATCGCATGGTGTAAATAGGTACAAAATTTAACATCCTGCTGGGGAGACAGAATGCTTTGAATCTGCAACTTTTCAAATAGTTTGCAAACAATGTAGCTATAACACATTAGTCTAACTTAAATATTTCCAGAGGTTGTGTTAAACTGGTGAGCCTTAGACAGGAAACCCTGTGTTATCTGAAGAATAATGAATTCCTAGAAGCTTCAGCTGTACCTGGCAGGATGAAATGACTAGACATAGTTTTTAAAATAACCGTTCTTTCAGATTTCAGAGACAACAGACACGTCCAGGTGGCCTAGTGTTACCCTGATCATGGTCAGGAATCAGAGTCTGTAGGTATGGGGTAACTGAATAGTCAAAAATGCCCCAGTGTTTGGAGCATTACCTGATGCATGTCATTAAATTAATTGTGAAATACTCACTGAACAGGTTGTTGTTATTGATTATCAATGATAAACTTGTTAAATTCAACCTGGTTTCCTTCCAAAAGTGTTGCTGTAATTAAGGCCTAATCCTGCAGTCACTGTCCATGTGTAAATAATTTAAATCAGTTCTGTACAGAAGAGCAATTCCAGTGGCTCAGAATTCATGCAAGTGCTCTATGTTGATAAAACTTTATGCATGTGTGATACAGAAAAAATAAATTTAGAGAGGAAACCTATTTCAGCTTTAAATTTCTAAGAAGTAATTATAGGCAAAAGTGAATAAAAATAAATTTTTAATTATGAAGCATAGGTTGATGGTTTCCACTCAACAACTTTAAATTTATGCATGGGAGGATTTAGTATAGAACAATAACACTGCACCTTCCTGAAGGCTAGAAATTGAAACAGAATAATACATCAATGTCATACTGACATATAATACTCTACACGCTAATTTTTGTGCAGCATAACACATTTTTCTTGGAGAGAAGAATTTTGTGTCGGCTCTCAACCACGTTACAATTTCTTCTGGCATCCAGACTTGGGAAGCTAACATTTATCTGGTCAGACTATTAGCACCTTACAGCCCAATCTGACACTTTCTCTAGTCCCTCTACTAAATAAACTTAACAAAAGCCTAGGAATCATAGTTTTCTCTTTACAGATGCCCTTTAACCTTCATGACTGTTCCTAGTTATATATTTATTTACATAAAACACAGTACTTCTGTGAAACACTAGATTGCCTACCTCTACAGCCATTTCCTACAGAGGGGGAAAAAAAGGAAAGCTTGTCAATATGCTTCAGTTTTCATTTGCCTCAATGTAATCATCTTTTGTGATTTAAAAGCTGGGAATATGTTGATCTTCACTGCACTGCTGTTTTAAATGGACTCTAATGTATACAGAGACAGCTTTTGGTGCATGGATTGGAATAATGTTAATTTTCATCTAAAAGGAATTTAGTGCCCACTGAACAGCTTGATTTACAACTTGTCTTAGCTATGGATGCAGATAATAGTTGGGATGCTGTCTTAGAGAGGCTAAAACTACAGCTGCCTTGACTGACTATTGAGCTGTGTTACAGTTTCCTTCAGTGTAAGATTTAGTTTGAAAATGTCTTGTATAGGGTCTGGACACAATAGGACTTTTAATGGACCCCACCCGCCCCAAAAATCCAGATAAGAGGACATTTGTCAGACTGCAGCATCCATTTCTAGCAGGCCAGTCATTAGGTGATTGTACTTTAAGATTACCTAGGTGTTAAAAAAGTGTTTGAAATACTAATCAGATACAAAAACAAATTTCCACATACAGCTTGGTGTTCTTGTTGCTTTTACTTCAGCTTACTTGCTTTGAGTCTCCTCTTGCCCTGATGTAGGTAAGGTGTTGCACTGGTGTTTTGTGACCAGAGCTCACTTGCTCACGGGCCTTCTGCAGAGAGCTTAGAGGTCGCCATGTCTGAGGGGCTCCGGGGAATGGCAGTGACCATGCAGTTCTCCGCAGCGGCAGCCGTTGCTGTCTCCCGTTTCGTGCTGGGAGGGGGTGTCCTTGGGAGAGGAACAATTATCCTGGCCAGGGAAGCAAAGCAAGCTGCCGTGTTTCAGTGTCTGCCTGCACTGTGCTGATACACTCTGAATCCTCCCCATAAACATCTGTTCCAACACACCGCGCGGCATCCAAGTGCCATTCAGTGCCATGGTTGTAGTCAAGACAGTATGTCTGGAGTTCCAGAATGCCTCTATTTGCATTTTAAGGAAATACAATCCCATAGATAATTATTTCACTGGTGAAGGATGGCTTTCCAGGCACGGTACCTTCTCGTTTACAAAATCTGTGTCTGTTTTATCTAAACCACCAGAAATCATAATAACTACCCTCCTCCCTCCCTTTTTTTTAACACATAAATTTGCTATCATTCCTTCTCATACTTGAATGTTCTCCCACCTGCCCTCAATTTAATCCATGAATGTAAGCACATAAATCTTCATGACATTTTGGCAGAAAGTACCTATTTTCAGATGACTCCTTTAGGAAACTCTGAATCCAGGTGTTTGTTTTTTGCATAAAGTGTTGCAAAAGGGGAATTTTAATGTGACCATACAACCAAAAAAATGGTTACATTTGAAATTCTGTAAAAGGGTGGGCTAGCATGCCTGCAAACTTTGCATATCTTTTCTACACCCTGAGTTATATTCAGAGAGCTAAACGATAATTACTGCACCATCTGTAAAGGGAAGGAATATGGGATTTTACTGCTACAAGCATGTGATTACACAAACTTTGTTATGTATAATGAACATGCACTGGATATTTAAAAGTCCTTTATCACATTTGACAAAAAGGGATGAAAAGTGGAATGCTGATCTCAAAATATATTTTGGGGATGGGGTGAAAAAAGGAAAAAAAAAAGGAGAGTTGGCTATTTTTCTTTGGCCAGATGGTTTCTAAACAAAGATCAGAATCTATTTGAAAGTCTGATCATAAGGTCTGCACTAAATAGTTTTGACATAAGGACTGCATGACCTGAAATTTGAAAAGCCTTTTACCTTTAGTTACTATGGAGCCTATAGGAACCCTAGCTTTATTTAAGGTTGTATGATGAATTAAACCAGAGGTATTCACTGTTTGCTCTCTACTAGCTTTTAGATTCTGTATAGGGAACAGATTTCTTAGTAAGTAAGTGGTATACTCCAACCCTTGAGGGAAAAAAAATCTCACTCTTTTAAAATTGCTCAAATTTGTCACCAAAGAGAAAATGCTGCCCAAATAACTGTTCATTAAAAAAAAAAAAAAATCCTGCGTACTTAAGCACATGTGCATGGATACCTTATTAAGAAAATACAGAAAAGTCCTTTGTTTCTAAGGTGATGAGGAGAGTGTTGTATTTTGCAGTCCACAGTCTCTAACTTTTCTCCCAAAGGTGAGATTAGCTGATGGGGGTGCTTTGGCTGTCAATGGGACAAATAGCCATGGGATGGGGAGAAACTCAAAAAGAGGAGGAAAAGAAAGCGCTATCAAAAAAAAAAAAAAGAAAAAAGAAAAAAAGAGTAAACTCTGACAGGGAACTAGTTGCCTTTTCTTCCTCTGATATAAAATCTTAGCACAGCCCTCCTTCTTCCCTAAAAAATTCCTATAGCAAAGCAGATGTACATCTCACGCACACCTTTTTCTCCTGAGAGAGGATGGAGGAACAGACCACACAGGACAGCAGTTACACTATATCTCTTAGCTCACACTCCTGGCAGGCAGTCAGATGTGATGGAGATAAGGGCAGTACAAGGATTTAGGCAGAGGATAAGAGCGCGCATTGTTCCAGCCTTGATATTCCCCACTATAGACAGACAATTTTTTTTTTCTTTAAATCCTGTAATCACTTATATTTTGCAGAACAACAAAAACCCTCTTTCTCCTTTTTGCTTCTAATGGACTAATCCTGCAGAAAGGCTTTGCTCTGAATTCATACTTTTCTATAGGGCCACAATCTCTTTTCTAGTGAAAAGGTTAATTCAAAGGTCTTTTGACCAGGCCGGGCGGCCGGGAGCGCTCTGGAGGTGGCAACACAATTGCCGGCGCAGGAGGGGAGTGGCAGCTGCTGCGCCCGCGTCTCAGCACCCGCTCCCCGGTGCCCTTCTAATTCCTGTAGTTGACTACGGCTCTGGGAGCCAAGATAAGACACTGATGTAAGGAAGATTGATGCATTGATTGTGCTGCGTGAGACCGCAGTGTTCAGCTGCCACCGTTGCTACCTCCTTGCAGTGCTTTTAACTCCAGCACCGATCTCTCGGGGTTTGCTAGTACAAAGGGGAGGGAGAGGCTGCCCTTGGGGGTCTCAAATGAGGTGCCTGATGTACCTGCTATCACCTTTATGGTTCACTCTTGTATAGCACCCTTAAAGGTGAGAAAAACCAGCCCCTTACACTCTGTCTCCGCAGTGTACCTTTACTGAGAGAGAAAACAGAAATTTGGATGGGCCCGTGGAGTTGGCTGTTTGTTACTGCTGCTTTTTTGGCATCATCAGATCAATCCCTTTAAAATCCCAGCTTCCCATGAACTTACCCATTCTGATCTGAATTTCGGGTGCAGGGATTCCCGCTGGCCACCGTAATCTCCTGCCTGGGCAAAGGATTCTTTTCATGCTGATGGCACAAAGGACTTTATGGCAAGTTTTACACAGCATGTGCAAATGAACTGATCTTCTGTTTGCAAGCAGGAGGAGAGTTTCTTTTCTTTCTTTCTTTCTTTCTCTTTCTTTCTTTCTTTCTTTCTTTCTTTCTTTCTTTCTTTCTTTCTTTCTT
>JAVKLA010000036.1:9107637-9166087 GCA_034782735.1 Sagittarius serpentarius | reverse complement strand
TTTCTTTCTTTCTTTCTTTCTTTCTTTCTTTCTTTCTTTCTTTCTTTCTTTCTCTCTTTCTTTCTTTCTCTCTTTCTCTCTTTCTTTCTCTCTTTCTCCCTCTCTTTCTCTCTTTCTCTCTTTCTTTCTTTCTTTCAGTATTCAGTTCATAGTAGTTTGTTCCTTTTACTCACCCAAGCTACCCCAGGGTAGAGAGCGAGTTTCTTGCCAAAAATAGAAGCATATTCCACTTCGGGGTGGGGGGAAATAGCACTTTACATTTGCTCTAGCAATCCAGAACAGTTTATAGAGAAACTTTATGCTGCTGATAAAAACATTTTATAAGGTGAAGTTATGCCTCAGGTTCAATGGGACTTGTCCACGAACATCTGAGGGCAGAGATTGTTTCCTGAAGGCTCATGTTGCGCAGTTCTTTGCTGCTGAATACCAATACCAGCTATAGCAGATATTCCCAAATGGAAAAAGTGGTAGTTGTTGCTATCTAAGGTAAAGATAAACTGAACAAGAGGCATTAAAATTAATCTCAAAAAAAAAAAAAAAGAACAAGAAGTTAAAAATGGCTAAAAAAAGTATGCGCTTCTAAAGGAGTGGTAGATATTTCTGATGCCCAAATGGGATTGTGTCATCTAGGGGAGCTGATCTGATATCTCCTTTGACAACAGAGCAATGGCGTTTTCCAGTCTCCCATCACATTGTCCCCTTCCCATGCAATAGAGCCGAGTCAACCTCGGGGAGCAGCGGAAGCAGATATGCATTGCACAGCTCCAGTAAGCCTGCACAGCCCCCCTGGGCTCACCCCCAGCCCTACCCCCCCCCCCCCCACCTCCAGCGGGTTTTATTTCCCCTGAAAGGGATGAAAGTTAGGTTTTGCATTTTTAAGATCTCAGAACTGCGTAATACTCACAGGCTGTTTCAGCGTAATACTTCACAACTGCAATGCAGTTTCCATCTTTTTAAGTGCTTTAGTAACTTCAACAGTAGTATTAGCAAGGCTTGATTTATAAAGCAAGTAATTACAGGAGTATAGTCAGTATTTCTCATATGAAGAGAAAATTAGCATGGTAATTAAATTCGTGTCTACTTTGTTTTGCAGCTGTATTTTTCTACTCTAATCTAATAATCTTGGAAGGTTATAATTACTTGTCTTGTAAAGTGCATCTGCTAGCTGGCATGGTGTGGCAAACACAACTGATATTTGTTTTATTAGTATCAGTGCCTGGGCAGTCATTTTGGAGTGCAAAGCAAAAAGAATCACCACTAAGGTCAGTTGATGATCATTCTTGGTGAGCTTTGAGTAGGGTTTGGTTTTCAGGAGAAAGGGAGAAGAGGCTCAATTTCTGATGCTCTGGCAGCGTTACTACCTGACTTTGGGCATCCTATTTACTCTGTTCCCGCTTCTTTCTTCTCCAGTTAGTCCCGCTTTAGTTCCTAAGTGGTGAGGTATTTGAGAGTAAATTCAGCTGAACAAAGTTTCCCCACTTCTGAGCCAGACAATGCAGGGTTTAGGCACTTCTATTCACCGAGCTGGTGAGTACTGGATGCAAGCTGACAGATCTTCCATTACGTTATTTAGGTGGGTGCTTGACCAAGGTATGGCCATGGGGTATCTGTGGACATTTCTGCTGGCTGCTCGCTCCTTACTCAGAGCTGATTCACATCCTGAGTGAATGAGAAAGCCTTGTCAGCCTGATTCCTTCTGCTTATCAGAGCAGGGGTAAGCGCTGGGTGTTGTGTATCTGCTGGATACTCAATGCACTACAGCCAACTCTTCATCTTAAGTTCACAGGAGTTTTCCAAGATTATTATAAAAATAACACTGTTGAAAAGAGCACGAGAAAAAGCATATCTTACTGTTGCGTCTCTTGCAATTGTCTCCTCTTCACTAATCAGAATTGATTCCTTTCTTTAGTAGTAGCATTAGCAGGTGAACGAACGGCTTTATCGCAGGAGAATGAACTCTTTCTGCATGTCTCTTTATTTTGCATAATTTGTTACAACAGTGACCAAATAGGACAGTATATAATCTGGCAAAGAAGAAAGCATTGTCTGTTTAGTATTTGCTGTACATACATTCTTACAGTAGTTTTCTTAGGAAAAGCATATTGGGCCAGATCTTCCTTTACTCAAGCTGATGAGGCAGTCTCATACATTTGCTAAACCAATAATCCTCAGAGAAGATAGTGTTCTTAATTAAGCATACTAGTGAGAAAGGACTGGTTGTGAGGATCTTAAAAAATAAACAAACAAATCCCTAGCTCTGCATTTCAGTCCCAGATTCTCTCTGGATTAGAAGGAGATTTTTGATTCAAGCTCAGTGCAAATGGCACGGTATTTTATGACTGAAAAAGCAAGTGATGGGCGTGTGGGGATGCCCAGCCCTGCCGGCTGCTCTGCAAGTGTCTGTGCTCTTGCACGTTTGGACTTACACAGAGATGCTGTGGTGATTTCTGTCCTGAGCATGGTGGGGTGCACTATTTCTCTTGCATTGGTGGGGAGAAATGATAGGAGACCTCTGCAATGATCAGTTCTGTGTAAAAGTGACCTCTACAGCTGAGGTGGATGAAGTTTTTGGACAGTTTGTTTTACAAAAAAACCCCAAACCCAAAACTATGCAGGTCAACAAAAACTAGCCACAAATAATTTTACTGAAAAAAGAAACTAAACCCTAAACACTTCAGTTGGAATGAAATACTTGCCTGGCCCCAAAGAGCGAGCTTTCTCCAAGTTAATTCTTGCTTGGTTTGGGGTAGCTGAACATACAGTCCTAACATCTGCTCACTCCCATTATTTTCCTGTTTTGCCAGCAAACTGTCTGCCTAGCTCTGCTTCAAATATATAAAAAATACCCCAATCAACTAACACCAACATCAAAACCCCAGGGTTAATTGTCTGGTTGTCCAGTCCTCCACCTCAAACACCCACTGAAAGCAGGTGTTACCACCTACAGACCTCACCTCTAATCTGGGCTGCTTGAGCCATGAGTGTTGGGACTACAAATTTAGGCTTGAGCACGTACTCATTTAAAAGCTTATTATGTTTTACTGGACAACAGCAGATGTGCTCAGACTGCAGGTACGATGCAATGTGTGGAGGCATGTAGTCCCATCCCTGTGCCTGAAATGACCAGCACAGATAGGAAAACCAGCTGATGAATATCACTGAGAAGCAAAATTCCAGTGTTAGATATGTTGGTGCAAACTGGAAATGACTCAGCTGAAACCACTCAGGTCATTTCACATTTATATGTACCAGAGGGGTGGCATTTGATCTCTTAGTTATTGATAACTTTTATACCATTTTAGAAAAATCTCATTTGTTTTTTCTTTGCTTCTGCGACAGTCAGGCTTCACTGTAGGAGGGGAATAGCTCTGAATTTCGATGATGCATTTTGGGAATTAAAACTCCAACTGCATGATATGCAGTGTTATGTCCATTTGTGCTGTATAAATAAATATCCCAAAATGGTTTTTTAGATTCTGCCTTGTCTATTACTGAAACCAAAAGCATTTGCAGGTCCAAAATGATCCTCAGAGAGTCACTTTGCATTTACAGAGGTCTTCAGGTTGGCAGGGAGCCACTGAACAACTTATTGAAAGCTAGAAGCGATGTGAGGGTTAGACATGGAAGCACAATTTCACAGATATTACAGGGCCAATTCAGATTTCACTAACAGAGGAGAGTGAGGATAACAATAAAGCACACTTCATTTGAAAATACGTATATTGTTAGAGAAAGATCCCTACTTCCACTTCTATACCTAATATAATTTTTCAAGATGAAAACAATCCTCAAAAGAAAAAACCCTCAACAATTCTGCTAGCTGTTGAGTAAAGCTGTTGTGAGGATAGTCAGAGTGCAAACACCTAGCTGTGTGATTTATTTTTGCAGAGGTTAAGGCTGAAAGTATGAACTACAATTAAGAAGAAGGTTTTTTTTCCTTGTTTACACTTTTTTTTTTAAATCATCCAGTCTATTTGTTTAAAATTAGTTGCCTTTTCTTCAAAATATTGTTTTCCTTTTTGAATACACAAGCGATTCACTGTGAGGGTTCACTATTCAAATGTCAGAAGTCTCGGTGTCAGCTTCTGAAGCGATGCGGTATGGTTTCTGGTCACTGATTGGGTGATTTATGTAATCCAATGAATTGCAAATCGCAAACATCATAATGGAGAATTAGCACTATCTTTTCACCATCCCCAGCAGCGTTCAAGGCCAGGCTGGATGGGGCTTTAGGCAACCTGGTCTAGTGGAAGGTGTCCCTGCTCACGGCAGGGGAGTTGGAACTAGATGATCTTTAAGGACCATTCCAACCCAAACCATGCCATGATTCTATGATTAATTCTAAAGTCTGACTCCTCATCCCTGTATGCCTCAGGTTCTCCATTTACAACTAGTGATAATAGCATGCAGCACACTGGAAGGACAAAGGCTTTTCTGCTGAGATGCTCTGGGGCTACTGAATGAGATGATGTCTTTGGTGAGAGCCATCAGGAAGAGCTCTGCTGAACTGCAGCACTTGCAGATGACATTTGTTTAAGCTGGAGCTTTAAATTCAGCCCAGTTTCTTTCTTCAGGACAGCTGTGGTTTGTCCTGCCCGCTCCTGAGTTTCTCTTAGAGCATCAAAGTTGCTTGGCACTTTTGCAGGGTGTTAGCAGAAAAAAGTGCATGTTGGCTGTTTTGATTAAAGCAAAGGAACAAAACTAAGGGAAATGCAATCAAGAGCCACATGTTAGGTCTGTGCTCACGCTTCATACCTGCAGAGGAGCTGGGTGCTCCTGTCCTGAGGGCAGGGGCAGGCAACATGTGGCCACAGCAGCGCCGCTGTGCAGGGGGCACCAGGTCTGGGGCAGGTGCTGCTGTCCTTCTCCGTGGCCGCAGGCAGCTTCTGGGGCTGGGGAAACCCCTCACTTGGTCCCAGTTTGGCAACCCATTTAGAGGACCATGTAACCCTACACACCCTGCCTGCACCTGCCACCAGGACACCATGACTGCCCTTGTTTCTCCTCCCGGCGCCTCACTTCAGTTTCCATATAACCTGAAGCATACGATGGCTTATCAGTTCATCAGCAGAGGTGACATACCCAGGAGTCCCCTAAATCCTCAAAGATGAAACCAGCATTTAAATTCACTTGGTTAGTTCATAATCTCCGTGCCAAGCTGGGAAGCAGGCAAGAGCTGGCTTTGAGAGCAGCAGCTGCCCAGCATCAGACCTTGCAAGTGAAATTAAGTGATGCTGGGGCAAGGAGTATACTTGCCAAGGACACACGTGATTATTTGGGCTCTTTTAAATAAAATATTTTATAACAATAATCTACCCTCTTCTGAAGCACACGGGAGGTGTTTCTGTGGGCCAGTGGTTGGGCAGGATGTAGGCAAGCAGGTGGAGAGGGGGAAGTGCCACTAATTAGACTGGATTATTGGTAATTTTACCTTTAGTTCTTAGAGAAAAAAGTGGTCATGCCAATAAAGGACATGGACCAAACATCACTCTGTATCGGCATAATGAAATGCACAGGACCACATAAGGGACAATCAGTATGAAAAATGTACTTGAAAAATAATTCCACTACAGCCGATGAAGCAGGTTCAGTGTTATTGTAACTAGAGAGAGGATTTGGTGGTTTAAACAGGAGGAAAATGCTTTTTTAGGACAAACCAGTCTGCATCTCTGACACTTGTATACTGCGTGTTACAGATCCCAGAGTTGTGTTCACAACACCTGCCTAAATGCTGCAGAGAGACAGGCACGCCGGATGCATGGCATCTTACTGGCAAGTCTTTGCTTGTAATCCTCTGGTTGGCTATATGATGGGAGCTGCTGTTTCTGTGCTATACTAAGCATGCTAGATTTGCTTTGTGCAGGAAAGACTGTATGCTAAGCTGACTTTTGGCAGGGTGCGGGGGAGAACAGCTGTACAGCCAATAATTAATTCCATAATTGCTTTAACCTAGACCAAAACTGAGACAAACCTTAGATGGAAGCACAGTGCTGCCAATGCTGTGATCAGCTGTCTGTGTAGCCAGGAAATGCTAATGAAATAGGTTCAGCAACAGCCAGAAAGAGCCCAGCAGATCCAAACCCTATCATTAGAAGTGCAACGGAGCCTTTTAAAAGTAAGATTTCCAAAATGCAGGTATGATTAGTTTCCCTGCAAAAGTTAGCAAATGCTCCACGCTGACTGAAGAAGCCATGAAAGGCAGAGATGCCCGTTCACAGCTGTGTCCCTCCTGGGAGAAACTATTGCCCTCCCTTTGCATCTGGAAGCCTAGTAGAGAATGCAAACCTCTTCTTTCCATAGTTTCTGCGTAGATGCTCCCTTCACGCAGACTGCTTGGATGTTGCCAGACCGTCAGCTGAGGCTGAACTTCCTCTAGACAGAGACACACCAAGAAACAGATGTGCTTTTTTCAGTATTTCTTCTTTTTTTAGATATTTCTGCCAAAGTTGCTTGCAAACTGTCCGACGTCAGCGGGTGGTTTGTGCATGGTTTCTGATCCAGCTGCGCAAGTCCTTCTCATTGCTGTAAAAAGCATATCCCAGCAATGACACCCATAGCCTCTTGCATAGGCCAGAATATCAAGGCCTCTCATTTAGATGAGCAGTATCAGTGGGGTCGTACCTTCCCCTCTTTCAGACCTGCAGGATGCTCTCGTGCTGCATCTTCCCAGGGACGCTGGCAGACCACCCGCACGGGGCAGCTCTTGCTGACTGGCTCGGGGAATAGAGGGAGGGCTTCAGGCACAGGCAACTGGCACAAGGATCCTTTCACACCACCTGCTCACACTGGGATATTTTCAAAGCTTTGAGTGGGATTTTTAAACTGCGTGTCATCAGCACAGTGCAAAGAAAACATGTGGCAAAAGCGCTATGCAATCAGCTGAATACACAGCTGATGGTGAGCTGAAGATCTTGAGCTCAACTCTCCTGTCCAAAAGAGTACTGTTGGCATAGCTATGCCGGTTTTCTTATGAGATTCTTTAAATAACTGCATAAATAAAGTAGCTAACATTTTCTGAATGCCTTTGGGTATCCACCTTGCATTTTAATTTTCTGCCTCATAGAAAATGATGTTTGTATATTACAGCGGTGAAACATCATCAAAATATCTTTACATGATACACAAAAAGGAAACCATATAGCAGAACAGAGCAAACCATCAGTAACCGCAATACCAACTATACAGTCTTTCATTGCAGTGCTACTTGCCAGTAACGATGCCTTGCACATATAATTGCTAGTTTTTAAATGTGTTACTGGCTTGCAGGGGGAATTACTACAGAAATGATCCACAACAATTTTTCTGTATTTCATTTGTAGAAGTTCAGCAGGCTTTGGCCTTTCTCTTTGCTGTGAAATCGGAGGAAACTGGTGGTCTCCCACTTTAAAAAATGAAGGCACTCATACTCTGAATCTGAATGCTGATATTTGTAATGACACCTTCAACAGACTCATTAAAGTGCTGTTTCTGAACAAGTGCTTTGCATGAAAAAAAAATAGATAAAAATTATTTACAAATATTTATATGTATGTATTTGCATTCCCTCACCATTGCTCAGTGGCAGCCAGGTGTACAAGGTTGCCATTTAAGTGGCTGCTGGCTTCTGTGGAAAGAGTAGAGGCAAAAGTGGAACTGCAATTGTACGAAGAGATGATGAGATATTTCTGCCTACAATGAGAAGGTGGCATATTTGCTATGGCTGTCTGCCCTGTAAGTCGGTCTGTCTTTGGCAACAATCAAGAAAGGTTAGTAAACATCCGTTACCTTTAAATTTAAAGTCTATTTAGTGCACTTCAGATATGTAAACTTATGAAGCCAAGGGTTTTGTTTTGGTCTCTCTTGACCAGTTAAGTATATATTATTTACGTATTTAAAGGAATATAAAATACTGTAAACAAAGGGGTGGTTCCTTCTCAGACAGTATCAGTCTAAATGGGGAGTAAGTTTCAGTTTCATTGATGCTCTTCCCCCTCATCAATAGTACACATGAGCACAGATTCCATCTTTACATGCTATCATCCATGAAGTATTGTTAATTCATTATCTGGTGGACTAATGAACAACAGACATTTAGTTCTTGTTCACTGCTACTTCATACTTATACTATGTTTCCCAGAAGTAAAATAGAGTTCTGGATTTTATTATTTTTTCTTCTCTTTCTGATGACCGCAACTATTTTTCATAAGCAGCCCCATTTCTTTAGTTTGTGCCAGCTATGGAGAAAGGATAATAGGGGGAAGATAAATCACAAATATGACAATGGTAATAGCTGGCATGAATGTCCTTTTCCAATGTACTGCATTTAGCTCTTCAATTTTTTTGCAAAGTGCAGACGTAACACTTCATTGGAACAGGTCACAGGAAAATTGACTATCTAGTAAAAGATGTGTGGCACCACAAAACAGACGTGTTAGTAGCACGATGACTACTACTGCAGTTGGAATACAATGGCAGCAACCATTGGTACTATTGTCCATGTTTTGTAGCGCTAAATCAGTAATTGAAGTCCCTATGCCCTGAGAACTGCACACCAAAAGTTTTGGTCCCTAACTTCTATGCCTTTCATATCCTTTCTATTTAAAGAGACCTTTTAAAAACAAAAATATAATCATTTTGTACTCTGCATGGGCTAGCCATGTGAGGGCAAACATCACTCCCACTTGCTTTCACCACGTGTGGCATAGTTACCTGTGGACAGCAAGGCTCAGCTGAACTCCACGCCCCAGGTGCCCCTGGGGACGGACAGGACGGGGGGCTGCCCGGGGGCCGACACCCACGTTCACCACCCGCAGGGAGGGCTGCACTGGGAGGGCCAGGTACAGCTCCCCTGTGCTGCCCTGCTGTCACCACTGAAGGGGCTGAAGATCATCAACCACCTTCTCCAGAGCGCCTCTTTTTTACCCAATGAAGGCTGTTAACAGAGTTAATAACATGGTCACTCACTGCAAGCATGCTTAAAATTCAATGTTGGAAATTTGTTACCACATCTAATTTTGTTTTCACATTTCTGTAAGATATAGTATGACTAACAGTTTTGTAGTGCTGAGTTTTAGCTGTTCTGTAGTGCTTCACACTTGTTTTCTATCCATATGTATGATTTGGGCCAAATAAATATTTGTATTTCCCTTGCTTTTCCTATTAACTACTTTTAGAGTAGTTTGTTTAAAATAAATCAGTAAAAGTGAAATCTCGTTAATGAAACAGAGAGGACAGGACAAGCTTATATTGAGATTCATGTCTGCTTGCATCAAGAAGAAAAAAATCTAGTTATAGTTTTGCACCAACTCAAATCCTGAGAGATTGCAGCTTCAGTTTTGACTCACCTCAGTGATACTGGCACAGAAGGCAGAGCCCAAATCACATCCTTGAGCCTCCTGTGAAACATCTGCGTTTCACTGGTTCAAAGGGAGGGAATAGAGTGAGGGTGCGATCCTGCGAGCTTTTCTCTGGAGAAGTTCCCATCATACCTGTAAGAGAATTAAGCTAAACAAGTCAACTGCATGGTGAACATTTTTCTTTATTTTTTTACTAAGGAAAGCAGTAGGCAGATGTCTATGAAACACGTCTAGGCTTAATCTAGTTGGCCACTGGATGTCACTGATGGCCTCAGAAACACAATGGTAGTATGTAAAAAAACCCCATGAACAGGTATTAAAAGAAAACCCTGTACATCATCTGTACATTTGAAGGGGAGATTAAGAGTGTCTCGTTAGCTTTGAAAGATGTTAATACTGGAGTTTTTAATTCCTCGGTGTAAATGTATGCAAAACTTTCTCACTATGGTAAAAGAAAAATGGTTTCTTCATTCAGCAACAGAATAAAATGCCTACCATTTCCATAAGCTGATGCAGAACCTTGTTACGATCACAGATAGCCAAACTGGTGAGAGATTAATTGTATCTGAAACTCACCCAGGTCAAGGTCAAACATTCTGAAGAGTTCAAAAGGCATAAAAGATTTTTTTTTCTTTAATTCTTTTCTTCCCCCTTGTATAGTCCCCCTTTAACTCTGGATGGGGACTGCCAATCTGTCAAAAAGAAAGATTCCTGATCCAGCCTGAAGCAGGAGGTACCAAAGTTCTGGTTTTGTTGGCTCAGGAGTTTGGGTAACTCAGAAAATCCTCTGGCATTTTGGCTGCTCACCTATGCTGAAAGGAACTCCTGCATTTGGGGAGATTTGCTAATTGTCAGTACCTTTAGCTAACGTACCTTAAACTGACAGGAAAGAAAATTGCCTTTGTTTTGGGAGGTGAAAAAATGTTAATGTCTAATGCCTTAGTCCTCTGGTGTGGGAGAAGAAACTCCCCACTAAATCAAGCTCAGACTTGTGCTCTGTAGAGTGGTTTCACTATTGCTAAACATCTGCTGGGCCTGTTAGTAACTAAAACACATTTCTGGAAAGAGCAGATATGATTGTTATTTCCCTACATTTTCTTGGGATAAAAGTTGAATGAGGTTGCATGAGACTGAGAGCTGAGTTACTTCTATTGGAGTGCCTCAGCAAAAAGAAGTGACAACTGCTGATGGTGACTGTGAAAAATATCTTAATTAAACTTTTGAATACATCCAGTGTTGGCCAAGTTATTTCCAGAAGACAAAGTCCACAGGCTGAGCTGAGTTCCTAGCAATACTAGGAAGACAAGGCTCCTGAATGCTGAAACCAAAAATTCAGGGGTTAATTTTCATACTAAGCTCACATTTAGAAAAACATGAAACAGATGTTCATATCAAAATCTGGTATTTTTCCGTAAAAGCCAAACATGAAAAAGAAGTGAAGTTAAAGCATGCATGCTAATAGCTCCTTTCAAATAGTTTAGTCTTTTTCAAATGCATAGATGTTGAGAAAATCTCAGTCTAAGCAATTCTGGGTAACGTAAAAAAAGTCTCTGCTGGCTTAAGCTAACAGAGTTGCTGCTTTATCTCAACAGGAAAGAACTTTTCTCTTGGGGTCTTCTGTCTCACCATCAAATTCTTGCGCTAAATTAACTTATTAATCGGCATGTACATGTGTCTGTATATATAAGGATAACATGTGGCAAACAGGCAACCTGCACATGGAGATACTGACCACGCTGAGGCTGCTCACAGAAAGAACGACGCAAAGCGTAGTTAGAACGGTCCTTTGCCAGGTCCCTCTTCGATCAAAGCTATAGCGATAGTCAGACATGACACCATAAATGAGAAATGTAGCACAAATAATACAGAATCAACAATGTATTGTACTCAGCATTTTTCCAGCAATTTGCTGTATTAGTACTTTGGTCATCTGGCACCTGGGGCAGCTCCTGGATCAGTGTAGGCTCCGCAGCTGCTGCATTCACTGGGGCTCATCAGACTTCAGATGCAGCTCCGGTGGCTGTATGTGTGAATCCCTGTCTGTACATCCAGCTGACTTCCAGATAGACACTGTAGCAGACTGGAGCTGCTGATGCTATTTTTGTAAATCTAGAGAATACTTAAAAGTAGAAAAATGCATAATTACTCTGGGTAATGTCAGCTTCACTGACGCTAGCAGCTTTGTGAATGATACTGAAGTTCCTGCCTGTGCAAGCATGTTTTTGTCATAGTCTGCTCAGAACTGTTCTAGTTTAATGTAACTGCACCTCACCACTTCTGCTGGCTGCAATTCTTTATCCAGAACATTTTTTCCAGCTGTGTTGGCTGACTTTTTCAGAGATTGTGGACATTTTCTCTCTGTTTTCTTCTCCCTACTTAGTCTGTTCTTTATGTTTCCTTCCAGCTACTCAAGGCCATGCAGATCTAGCTCCATGAAGGCTTTACACATTAAAAACCCCAACAGGCAAAGGTCGACCAGAGGTCCATCAAAAGCTGTATTCTGTCTCTGATGTCACTGAAAGCAAGGGGATTGTGCCTGACCCAGCCCATCCTTCTGTGCCTGCCACTCTGCAGGACTGAGCAGTTTCTGGTACCCTTTTCTGCGCCTTTTTTGGTTCTACTGTTTTTGAAATGTAGAACACCAGGATTGTACCTGGTATTCCAAATATAGGTATAGGGTGGTTCTCAGTTTTGTTTTTCTTTCCTAATAATTCCTTATGATCTAGTTTGACTGTGAACTCATTCTCCTAAACACGTCTATTATGGCTCCAGATCTTGTTCCTTGGGAGTGCTCGTAAGCACTTCAGTGCCTCCTTTCCAGTCTGTGCAGGGCTGTGTGTCCATTGCCATTTTAGCATCCAGCCATCCAGTGCCATACAATTCTTCTGCAAATGGTTTTGTTATCTTTCAGAACTTGGTATCAGTAGCAAATGTGGCCAACACATTTATTATTACTTTTCCGATTTATGGTGGTTGCGAAGCCAATTTTCTTTAGTTAGAGACTTTAACAATCTCTGGAATTTTGTTTAAGATTTGCAGGAGGTTTGCAGAATCTATTTTTTGTGCTTCAGTAGTAGTCTGGCAGATTTAAGTTGGTCTCTCTGGCATGGTCCAAAGGAGCGTCAGTTAACTATCTAGGATACCTTGTGTGAGAAATAGGGATGCCACATGGGGAGTGCCCATATCTACCAAAAAACTCTACGACTGCACTGTATCGCTGCAACTGATAGATGAAATGGGAGTGGGAAGGAGCACACTTTCCCATGGTTATGAAGCCACTGTCTTTTTAAGTGACTTGAGCTGAATAACCTAACTCAAGGTGCTCCAAGAGCTGTGCCAGGACACACATTTGATATGTTACAAAGACAGTAGTTCAAAATTCATGGAGCTGGGTTCTGGCAGAAGCAGCTAAGACAATGAGCAGCTCAGTTCAGGTTTGCTGCAGAGATGTTATCCAAGCTTAAAGGAGATAACAACTGCAGCATGCGCATTTTGCTGAGCCTCGCGAAAGGGGCCATGCATTGGCACAGTAAGCAGTGAAGTGACAGGACTTGTGCACACAGAGGTTGGGAAAATTACAGTAGCTGGGTAAGGGAGAAGGAGAAGGGACCAGGTCCAGTCTTTGGAAGGTCTAGGCTGACTTCGAGAGCTGCTTCCTTCATTTTATACTGTAAATTGATATTGCTAACACAGGACTAAAGCACATCTCACTTACTTACTTTACTATGGAACTTGAGACTAAAGCAAGCAACTGAATAGGTATTTATAAAGTGTGTTTTTCCTGCTGAAGAAAAAAGAAGAAAAACCCAGCTGATGCTCTCTCACACGAGCTAATACTCTTAAGAGACCTATTAGTCTTATGGCAGAATGCAATGCTGTCCAAAGATAGCTGGGCTTGCTCTGAAAGAGTAAAGCTGAGTGCCAGAAACACCACACTTGTGTTGGAATAGCCCTTGGTCTGGCCAGAGCACCTCTGCATGCCCCTATGTTTTCTTCCATATGCACATCGCCATTCCTAATCTTCTGAATCAAGTATCAAGCCAGTGCCTTAATCTAAATAAGACTGCTAATAAGAATAACAATAAGCAGGTTATACGTCCTAGTCCTGGACTTAGGCCAGACTTCCACTACAAACTACAATATCAGTCAAAGAGAATTATCCCTTGTTGTGTCAGCAAAAGTCCCTGCTGTGGACTTAGTTATGACAAAACTGTGTATTCACCAGGGTAGCTTATTTCACCCGTATTACGCAGCAAAAGTGCAGTTTTGCCAGAATAAACACGTCTACGCCAAGTGCTAGGACGGTTTTCTAGAAATAGCTGCACTAGGAAAGCTCTCTGCTATGGCCTAGGTTTAGGCACAGGGAGATTGGGAGATCCTGCCCTAGCACAGATAAGACTACAAGGCATAAGGTCAGGCAGTGAGAGACTGGAAAATTTCCCAATTCCTAACGTTACTGTCTCCTCGCCTTAGTAGCAATGAGGTATTGGCAACTTGAGACAAGCTGCCTCATGCAGAGGAGCTACAGGCCAAGGGAAGCTAACTATTTCTGTCTTGTTTAATTTGACCATTTAAACAGTTAATCCCTTTGCAATGTCATTTTTTGGCATAGGTACCACATCTGTCTATTTCTGAAAAGATCTTTTTACTAATGCAGCTTTTTAATATATGAAACAGTTTGCATCAGATTACAGTGCCTTAGCAGTAGCAGACCGCTATCTGTAGGCATGCATACAGACAGACACATGGACATACGCATCCACACATGCACATTACCTCTAAACACCTCTGCTCTGTCTCATCTCCTAGTTCTTCTCTGTGATGCCCGGTTTTCCCTCTTTGCTCCCCATCAGAAACAAAGCAGAACATGCCCCGGGCAAGCTGTGTTCCTGTGTACTAAGGTTTTATATACAAAATCCAGGGTGTAACAGATTATCTTTGATTTTTTTATTTGCTCAGCTTTTTAATCTTCCTTTTCACTGACTCTGTTGCTGCCTTATTCAAGCATGTTTAACCTAGGCTCTGCTTTGCTTTAAACCCACCCTTACTTGCAAATACTGGACATACTGGAGAGAGATCAGCAAAGGGCCACGAAGATGATTAAGGGACTGAAGCACCTCTCATATGAGGAAAGGCTGAGGGAGCTGAGACTGTTTAGTCTAGAGATGAGAAGGCTCACGAGATCTCATCAATGTATATAAATACCTGAAGGGAGGGTGTAAAGAGGATGGAGCCAGGCTCTTTTCAGCAGTGCCCAGTGGCAGGACAAGAGGCAATGGGCACAAAGTGGAAGACAGGATGGTCCATTTGAACAACAGGGGACATTTTTTACTGTGAGGGTGACTGAGCACTAGGACAGGTTGACCAGAGAGGTTGTAGAGTCTCCATCCTTGGAGGAGTTCAAAAGCTATCTGGACATGGTCCGGGGCAACTGGCTCTCGGCTGCCCTGCTCGAGCAGGCGGATTGGACCCGATGACCTCCAGAGCTCCCTTCCAACCTCAACCATTCTGTGATTCTGTGAAGTAGGATAGTAGATTGGTTTAGGTTCAGCAGGACATTTGTATAGGAAATGAGTTTTCTTCTCAGTTTGTAAGAAGTTTGTGACAACTGCAGGGCACACTGAAATAATTTAAACTTCTGCAGTAACAGCCATTGGAGTAGAGATAATATAAGAAAATTACTTTCATAATTAATGTCAACATGCACAATCCTGATGCTGAAGAAGCAGCATCTGTAACTAGAAAAAGACAAGAACAGCATTGGATTTCTTTTCCACGATTCTTCTATTTATCCCTACATGAAAGCGATGAAATGTCAACTGTTTTTACATGTGCAAAAAGATCTTGCACAGAGGACTCATGTCTAAGAATGTGCACGTGGTGTTTTTACAACAAAAATAATGTTGGTTTGCAATGCCTAGGTATATAGTATTTTTACTAGAGCTGTGAGAGTTTAAAAAAAACAGCTGAGAAGACATGCATGTGTGTATCTTTTTTCTCCCTTCTCTTCTAAAGAATTTAATTTAATTTTAATCCATTCAGAAATAAGGACTGAAAAAGGGAGGGAAAGGGAGAAGAATGTAGACAAAGAGGGGAATGAAAACTGAGCATAATTTAAATAGAAAAACCAAGTTTGACCTGCACCTTGGAGTTATTGTGAAAAGACTTGTCTTTCCAACAAACTGATTTTTTTTTTTTTTTAAAGTACATGCAAGTAATGGGCCATGGGAAGGTTAGGGAGTAACAGAGTAGCTAGAGTCGGCTGAAAAGACGTTTAATTTGGCGCTTGCCAGATACCCTTCTGGCAATTTAATATTAAGGTTTTTATATACTGTGGGGTATATCTAGTTCCCTGGGTCAAATTTGGGTGCATTCTTTTGGTGGAATGCACTCTGTGGCAGCTGAGACACATTATTCTCTGGCGACGTCTTGTGAAAGTAGAAGAAGTGGGCAAGAAAGATGTTTTGAGATAAAACTTGAATGGAGATAATGGGCTTTAGACAGTGAATACAGAAACATGCGTTCAAGGGTTAGAGAAGACAACTTAAAATGACAACAAATCTGCAAGGCAGAAAAAGTAAAACTTATTAAATTGTTATTAAACTGTTATTATAACAGAAAATAGTTATTAAACCAACACTAGTCAATTTACTTTCTAAAAGCATGTATGTAAAGGTTTAATTATATTTCATGTCCCAACTCCAATGCCACACTATTTAACTATTTATATGGACCTTATAAACCAGGTATATTTGATATGTCATTCACTAGTCTATGTTGATTTGTTGTTGGGGGTCTAGTAATTAAAAGACAAATTCTTCACAGGTCGACTTCAGTTATTCAAATCTGGGCTTGTTAATGTGTTAAGAGTGTATTCTGATTCCGATGACAATATTTTCTAATAAACACTGAATAAAACTCCTTTAGGGAAGCCAGCTAGAAATGCCTGACTTATTCAGCGTGAGGTGTCTACAGATGACTGATTAAAAAAATACTTAGCAGTTTTGGGCTGAGGAAGAATTCTAAAACAGTTTCATCTCCAAACATACAGTAACAAAATAATTGGATTGTTTTAGACGTCAGTGAAAATGTTTGTACGTGAAACTTACTTTGTCTTTATTACACATTTCTTTTATAAATTAGAAAAAAGATCTAGGGTAAATGTTCAGGTCATCTGGTTTGTAACAGAAACCATGACTATGGTGGATAGGATACAAAGATGAGCTCATTCGAGAACTCTTCTGAAACTGTAATTTATCATCTAGGTAAGTTTAAAGGTTCCTCATGTCATTGCAAGGGTGGCAGAAACGGGCTTTTTAAAAAATACTCTTTGTAGTACCCTAGTAAGCTGATGCCCAGAATGGAGATTTCACTACTGACAAATTTCCCATCTTGTAAATTTTGCGTAAAAATTCTCAGTGTAAAAATCTGTACTGAAATGGATCATAGAAAATTGTCTGTTCTTCCACTAAACAAGGATGACTTCCAGTATCATCATTAGCAATTGTTCCTGAGAAGATTCTGTTTTGGATTATATTATATATACAATGGGAATTTATTTGAGGTTTCCCAAGTTTACTAGTTCCATTCCCATGAGCTAACAGACAGTAGATCAAGGGCTTAACAGTCAAGTATTCCCATGGCAAATATCCACCAACGTCCCTTTCATCTGATGCAATGGCATAGTGCCCATCCTTCTGCTTCATCATTCTCTTTCAGTGTGTACAGTGTTCCAGGAAAGGGCCATATCATGTATTAGACTATGCGGGAGACATTAAGCCTAATCTTTAAAACCTTATGGTTCTGTTTCGTTTTTTGCTGACCACTGGAAACAATTACAGCACAGACAATACATGAGAATGTCTGACAGCTTCTTCAGTCCCTTTGCACTCAATTCCTTGGTGAGACTTCAGGGTTTTGTTTATTATAATCGCAGTCCAAAGCCTATGTTTACATCAATATCCTGAAAATGAGAAAGAACCAGGCAACTGGTGGTCAAGGTGACTGTCATTAGAGAGCTATCATATAGGTAAAGTATACTTCTAAACAGACATTTTCTTATTTCTGTCATGCCAGGCAATACATTAACAGCCACATTTATCTGCATTTTTTTGTGCTTGCCGTTGCTGAAAGCCCATAGCCTTCATGCTGATTATAGTTATCACACCTTGATAAGTATAACTAGTAAAGTTTACTTGCTACTGTGAAACTTTTTCATAATCTTGGCTTTTGCCTAAGAATTTTCAAAACAAGATTCGGGCGTCCATAGAAAGCAGGAAAACAGCCGGAGTTAGTGGCTTTATACGCAGTACTTCCAACAGGCCCTGTACCTTTCATTCTAGAGAAGCAGAGTCTCTATAGAAGGAACGCAAGAGCTAGATTCAGGAATGTACAAATGCCACAAGGAAGGCTGATCCGTTCAGAGAGTTCAGGAGTTTCTGAAGGACAGTTTGAAGATGAAAGTCAAGAGGCTGTGGAAGTGAAAGGGATGACAACTGAACAGTATAAAAAGAGGATTAAAGCTAGTCAGGAAACTAAAGCTGATGGAGACACAACTAATTGCAGTCAATTTCTTGTAGGAAAAGGGGCAAACGATAAATAAGGAGGACAGCATTTAGTTTCCAGACTAGTTCCAAATTCTGACTAGAAACTAGATATCATTAGAGATTTCCCACCTACGAGCTACTGAAACTGTGACCAAGAAGTGTGCTCTGTTGGCAGAGCTCAGCAATAAAGCTTGTAAGGGCTGGATACCTTTAGATATATGGAGATATTCTTGTCAATGGAAATGAGAAAGATCCCAAACCTTCAGGTCTTCAGAGACATGTTTCTTCATTTTTTTTCAATTAAAAAAGGGTAAGAAACTATAGCAGCATGTTGGTTGGTGACCAAAGCATCAAAACTAATGAAGAATTTTTAAAGTTTAGCATACAGTGAGAAGATACAATAATTCTACCTAAAATAAGATATAGACAAGACTCATGTCTAACTGCTTCTATAAGTCACAATCTGTATGTGCTCCTAAATTTTCCCGTGATGTTTCTCATGTACTGGATATTGGGGATGCTTTACATCTTGTGTGACTGGCAGGATGGCATCAAGTGAGACCAGCCATGTGATAGCTAAAGAGGATAAATGCTGAACAGAAAAGCAGTCTCCAAATTATTAACAGGGATAGCTGTAAATGTACTTACAGTGTGCTATTCAAAGGTTTGGTCTGTTTATTTTTTATTAAACAACCTAATATGTCACTGCTTGCTGAGACTTTTGCAAACATCTTTGTTCTAAAGTGGCAAGAAATTCAAAGAAAACTCAGATGTTCAGCAGACATTATTATTGATGGCTGTACTTTAGACTTTGACCCCATATATATTTCATGCAATTGCTCTGTCCCACTCTAATTGACATATAAAAAGTCAAAAGCAAAGAAATGTTAAAACCCTTGAATTTCTTAAATTATAAAAAAATATTGGATTTCATTGGAACTTTTTGTACAAAGGTAGTTTGGTTTTCATGTTCCCTGAATCAAAGAAAATTTCTTTGGGTGCATTTTTAAAAAATTAGTTTAATCAGACTGCATTCTGTACCTTTGATCTGGTGTGCCTGTGTCTGCTTTCTTGAAATACCTCATATATAGAGGCCTTTTGATGCTTTGAGAATTTTGCTTGAAATAACAAACATATACAGCTAAATTAATGTGAAATCCTGTTCTCTTTGAGCATGGACAAAGAATGAGACATAGAAAAGGTCTGGTATGTTTGTAAATAGTGTTTCCAGAAGGATTCAGAAAACCTGTACCTTGCTATAACTTGCCTAAGACTCTCCTTGTATTATTTCTTTATAAAAATAGCAGATTCTTGCAAAAATAAGCAGCAATGTTCACCCAGTCTCTTAGCACTCCTTTCTATGTAAGGTTCCAGGTAGTCCTATTACACTCAGCAGAGGAACTCGTTTAATGTATAACTCTGCACAAAAGTGAAGTAAAGAGAATAAAATAAGAATGGGCAAACTCTAGAAGTAATCTAATGTTTCTTTTGCATATGTGAATGATGATCCATTCTTGGCTCAAGAATAATATAAATACACATTCCTCAGAGGAGAGATGAAGGATTGACGTGGACTTTTCAAGGAATATTTTTTTAAAGAGGACATCTTGTTGAAAGTGACTGAAATAAATTACAGTGGGTAGGTGTGTATTCTGTTTCTATGATTCAAATGTCTGAATAGTGACTGCTGTTAGCAGGAAAAAAAGATGGCAGTTATTCAGGCACTGAATTCATATGCTGTTTATAATTACTTATACACTGTACTTCTTTAAGAATAAATTATGACAGTAGAGGTTACCATCATGCAAAAATAAAAGCATACTAAGCACTACATATATAGCAATCATTATTTTGCAAAAACTGATGTTGCTATAGATTAAGAAGGACTCAAGTCTCTTACTGGTCTTCAACAAATCACAGATTGTTCATGCTTAACTACATACTGCCAGGAACAGTGCTGGCATACTACAGTGTTTGGGCTTACATTCATACTCCATTAGGATCCCTGGCAAAAGTGCAGGCACAGATAAATTGGCTTTTTTGTATACCCACCTCAATTTGTAACTTAAAAGGTGTAAAGAAAGAAAACTGGGCTGTATAAGGGTAGCAGATTAGAAGACTGATCCTGCCTCAACTGTAATAATGCTTTGCTCTGCAGGAAGTCCTACTCATTTCATTGGGCTGGAATAAAGTACCAGTCAAATTTGCTATGACAAAATTAAATTCATATGCTAAATTCATTAATTTTTCACTCATTTTAAATCAGAGACACAGTTGTGTCTCACATGGGTCATCAACCAGCTGACAGACCTGCTGGCAGACCCCTTTTCTCTCAAGTTTACCCTGACCCAAGCGGGGTCCAGCACTGCCCTTTCCCCAAACCCTGGCACACACCCAGGCTGTGTTTCTCTGCTCTAGAAATGGGATCTCTCAGTCCTACTGCTGAAGGCTTTGGGGCCAGTGCTCCTCTTGCAGATTGCCCAGGAGCTTTGGCATGGGTTTTTTCCATAGCTCCAGCCTGTTCAGTCTAGTTATGGCACAATTATTTTATAATTTAGATAGTGCAAGAATGTAATGAGCAAACATCAGAAGTCACCTGAACGTATTTTATTCCTGTGATTTCTTTACTTCTCTTGGAAGTTCCTTGGGTTTAGGAAGCCAAGATGCTTCCTCTCTTCTGTCCCTTGCAAAGCTTCTCCTTCAGAGCCTGGCACCAGCCCTTACTTTGAGGCTTTGCCTCTTGCTTCACTTTTTGTCTCCTGTCATACTGCTCTCTCTGTTTCTCTTCCTTTTCATTTCTTTTTTAAAAGATGGTGAGAAATTCTTTCATTTTGAACTGCCTCAGCCCCTTGGTGAAAGGATCAAAGCTTCCCACTTTGCTCCGTCTCCCTCTGCTCCTTTACCTCCCCTCACTTTCTTTCCACCCTGCTCTCTTTTGGAGATCAGAGATGAAAAAAAAATGGGTTTGTCCTAAGTGGAACAATCTCTTTGCATAAGGAAATTCTCTTCAAATGGATGATTAGCAAAGTTGAATGGCCCTCAAGTATTAATCCTATGCCAAGCATCAGAATTTCTTCTGTCACCACCTTTAGGTTTTAATTCAAAGTAAAAACAAATACAAATGAGACACTAATAAAGTCCTAGTCTCTGAGTGGAACATTTGATCTGACGTAAATATAGTGTGAAAGAGAATGCTTAAATTGTACATGGAAAGACACACTGAATCCTCAGGCATATGTTGTTTTTAAGCCCTGTGAATCTTTTCACCTGCATCTTTCCTGCATGTTTGTACATCATTTACTGTTGTTTTTTTTTTCCTGGAGTGTGGAAGTGGGATAGCATATTTTACCAATGAGGGATCTTAACAGAAAATGTAACTGCATTTGCATGGGATTTCCAGTAAGTATTCAGACATTCCTTGCCTAATAAACTTATTTACCACAAGTGGTAATGTGCAGGTGTGCATTCTTAAACAAGCAAATATCAGTTTAAAATGGGTTACACAAAACCTGTGAAAACAAGATGAATCTTGCATACTGTGAGCTTTCATATTACTTACTTTTATTGTTTTGTGTATCTCCATGAGTGGAAAGACATTTAATTAAAATAATAAAGATGCATTGCAATAAAGGAAACGCTCATACCAATGGCTCTGTTCCCACCTTATTGTGCCTGAGATAAAATGTTCTCCAAGAAGACGATCTGATACATACCCAGCTTTATTGGTGATTGATTGTCTACTGTACCCAAACTGTATTTTGCATTTGTACTTTCTTCTGTTTGGGTTTTTAAAAAGAGGTGGGTGCCTTTTGATACCTATTTTTGGATGCCATCTGGCTGGAGACCAAAGCCAAGCCCTACAGTTATCTGGCCCAAACATGACGCCATGAGAAACCCAGTGATGACAGCTAATGCACAGAAGAGACCATACTGCAGCAAGGATGTTGTTGAGAGGGTAACAGGTTTTTCCACAGCTCTGCTCTCCTCCTTTTGTTGACTCAGCACTTCTGTCCTGGACATACTGGCTGCGATGCCGTGTATCAGTAATGGTTTCCCCTGTCATTCCCCTCCACAAGGCAACTCAGGTTTATAAAGCCTTAGCAGTCTCTTCACCAAATCGAACCAAACTTGGGATCCTTTGAGTGAGCCTAGACTGACCCACATGGCCCTGCACTCCTGTTACCCTTCTTGAATCTACGAAAAGCTGTGCTGGAGGAAGCATGGTGGTTGTGTGCTTTCTTTTATAACTAACACATTTCTTCTATGTACAGTGCTTACCTCCACTCTAACGTCCCAGTCTCAGCAAAATCTGTGTAAACGCAGAGGTGAGGTCAGGAGGAACCCAGCTTACACTGCAGCAAGGTGGGGCTCCCTGCAGGTCCCAGCGCAGAGCTGCTTTTGTGGTCCTCACTCCTAAGGCAGTTCTCTGATGGGCAGCACAGAGGCAGACCTTCCAGGTGGCAGCATCTTCCACTTGTAATTCCATTTTCTGTTTGACATCATGTAATATCCTGGATTAATAGCGTGCATGATAGTCAACAGGGAAGAAACTATGGGATAAACTTATCACAGAGGGTAGCGAACAATCACAAACGTAGGTCTGCTTTCAGCCCCCACGCTGTATCACAGCTTGGCATTCTTTGATCACCAGTGGGAGATCTGACAAATGTTAAAAGAAAACAAGGGGTAGGTTTTAAATGCTTGTGAAAGATTTCAGTTCCCTGGAACCTGTTTATCTAAACCAAAGCAAACATTATCTTCAGTGACTTGTGCCGGTGACTTATTTCCCACACACACCATAGATTAGTAAAGCATGTTTTTAGATTTGTTGACATTTAATAAAAGCTAAGCACTCCAGGGGAAAATAAATAGTTTTTATTCTGTAGCCATAGCTGAATTTCCTTTTGGTTGGAATCTTAGCTGGGTGCTCCTAGCATTTATATCCAATTAGAATCAACCATGGCCAAGAAAACTGAAATCAAGACGCAGGTTTGTATCTGTATATGGAGACCATCATTCTATTATTTTCTCATGTGCAGTAGGAGAAGAAAATGTATTCCTATTAATTTTACTTGTATTAAAGTCTTAAGGAAACCTGGCAAAAATATAATTTTGCATGAGTAATCGGAACAGTCATTTGGAGTTTTAGAAACTGAATCATTGACTTAATCCATATGTTTTAGCTTGGATCTCTGAAATTTACCATGCTTGTTCTGAGATGAAAATAGAGCAGTTTTTAAAAAGTCAACTGGAAAAAATATAGCTATGTTAAACTTCAAACTATCTTATAATAAAATATCAAACAAAATATGTTCTGTTTATTAGCAACATTTGAAAGTCAAGGTATTTATTGGGAGGTTATGCTAATGCCATTCTCTTGGAATTTTATTTTGCACTTCATAAAACATAACATAACCCATTGCACCTAATTGTACAAAATTATTGATGGGACAATATCTGCATGCTGACATCACCACTCTACGTGTATTTGTATTTAGCATTTTAAGGGTTTAAAACAATGACACTTAAGAAAGCTGTAATGCTCATTAGCAAGTCCTTCCACAGCTTTCAGGTCTGGCCAAACAGAAGTGTTAAAACACATTTTCACCTAAGAGCATCCAAGCTGATCACTGAAATGGCATCAGGAGGCATCAGACAGGGAACGAAAGTATTGTAAACTATGACTTAAAAATGTAAGTGTTTTGTGAGCATTTAATACAGGAGTATATACATATGTGTACACACATATATAAACTTTTCATATTTAGTGTTAATTTTGGAAACACCAAATAGAAAATATAAAAATATATGTATTTTACAATTTACTTGAACTACAGAGTTCCTACTTCTTGCTTTACCAAAACTTAAGAACTTATCTTGGATTTTGGTTCTATTTTAATCATAAGTTTTTTCATTTCCATTATC
Organism: Sagittarius serpentarius; assembly: GCA_034782735.1. NCBI lineage: Eukaryota > Metazoa > Chordata > Aves > Accipitriformes > Sagittariidae > Sagittarius > Sagittarius serpentarius. The sequence continues at coordinate 9,142,281 of JAVKLA010000036.1, read as the reverse complement.
CTGTCATGTGCTGCAAACAACCAGCTCCCCTTACTGCCGCTAAAATAGGCTCACTGTTACATGAAAGGACAGTGCTGGTAGTGAACTGGGTATTAAAGGTTTGTTCCAGTAATAAGAAAACCTTTATCTCAGGACCACTTTTTCCTACTGTCTCATAGTGATGGAAAGATCAAACACAGTCTTAAACACAGTAGTTCTATACTTCGGCAACAAAATGCTACTTTATAATGTGGGACCAAAAAGAAAAAAAGTCTGTTGTTCAACAGTCTCTCTGAAACCGATTTGGCTTCTTCTCTCATCTCTGTGTATAATGAACTCCAAATCTGTGCCCTATTACTTTGTAACTCTGCACACGTAGCCTCCCCCACGCATCTTCCCACCATCAGACATTTAAGTCCTAGGCTAATAGCAGATCCACAGTGCTAGTACATGTTTCCCTGGGATTTGGAAAAAGCCTTTAAATAGATTTTTATTGGTTTTTAAGAACAAGGTTATTTTGTGTTAATAATCGGCATACATTAGGCTTTAGATAATTGCTTTATGTAACTTAAAGTTTTGCCTTTCAGCTAAATAAACACTGTATGTATTCACAGGTGTATTGTCCTCAAGGGAGTTCTGCTTTTCAGGGTGGCAGCTGCTGCCAAGGTGTTGCTGATACAGCTCTGTGTATAATTTATTGGAAACAGGTGCTGGCTTATGATGAAGATAGACAGGAAACTAAAGCAGACAACATGTTTAACCACCATTTAAAAAGTTCAGGTTCAGAAAGACAATGTGTCTGAGATGTTTGGTTGATGTTGCCAGCGTCTTAGTGAGAGTTTACAAGCTCCCAGAAATCACCATAAGGAACAGATTGTCCAGGAACTGCAGGAATTGCATTCTAACGAGCACTGTATGCGATGGCGCCAGTCCTCATTGGTTACACAAATCCTGTCATTTGTAACTAACAGAAATTATAGAATGTATTCCCAGGCTGATGTTAAAAATGACTTTGAAATGAGGTTGATATCTAGAACTCCTCTCAGGCTGAGGGATGTTGTGTGGTCCCTAACACTGTTATGTGCACAGGCACACTGGGACATCTGTACATTTGCACTTTCACAGGATTCTACAATTTTCCTCCCATATTGTACTGTGTGAGGACTATAACGAAGAACTGGTAAGCACTGGTATGTCAAAGCAAAAGTGGAAATCTGATTCATATTTACAGTGGAAGGAAGGACACTCCAGAGGAGAGCTCCTCTGCCACCAGTAACTTACCCCAAACCTATGTAATGTATACGGCAGATGAGTGGGCTACTGTGTTATGTGGGCTGCTGCTGCAGCCCATCAGCATAGTACAGTAATGGAGCAACAGAGGAGAGACCGGATCCAGTGCACATGGGAATAGGTGGAAAGCCTTCTTTTGACCTCAGTGGGCTTTGGCTTAGATCCCAGGAGGAAAAAATGAACTTCTTTATTTTCTGTGGCCAAGTTAAACCATTAAAGTTATTTAAACGTTGCTTTTTCCTCCCCCCCCATCTTACTTCCCTTTGCTTTTATTGTAGTTTTAAACAACTTTTTTAAAATAAGAAACTTTCAATAGGAGTTCATGAGGATGTTTATTCATGGACAGCAGTTTGCATATTTTAGCAAGTAATCTCCAGTTTAATCTCTAGTCTCTATAAGATACATATGTAGTAAATATGCATACTAAATATTTTTAAAAGAAGTTGTTAAAGTGTGTGCACAGTTCTTAAACCTCAAACCTTAAATATCTCAATGATTTACATTTAAAAAAATACCCAAAGGCATTAGACCACATTATGGACTAATAGCCTGCCAAATTTCATTTTTTTGGAAATGTTTGAGTAACAATATATGAGTGTAAAAAGGCAACTGAAACAACAAAATTTGGTCGAGAAAATATTGACCCCAGGCTGGGACCTTGTATGCCAAAAATATTGACAAAACTTTATACCAACCCTAGCAGGCATGTCATGTTCAATATTGGCAGTGTATGGAAAAAGCTTTGGCAATTTAATGCTTGTATTAATTTGAAAAACTTTTCTGCAGTGGGTATAAGCTTTTACATTACCATTCCTAATTTATACCAGCCTTCCTTTTCTTTCTCAAAGGATAAATGCTCTACAGTAGTGGGGAGAGAGGGGCAGGGAGAGAAATCCCCCAAACATATAAACCAATGAAGCCATTTGATGCACCCCACCCAAACCCACATACCTGGCTGAGGGTGATCACCGCTTCCATCTGATGGATAATTGCATTTTCATGCCATTTACACTTCTGGATTATTTTTTCACATAAATTTTTCATAGGAAAGCAAAGAGTTGAAATAAAAATAAATCTTTTTAAAGAAATATATGGAGAAAATCTTTATTTATATTGAAACCTCTTCAAATAAATATTCCATTAACAAACTTGTGTAAAGAATGATAATGTTTCATACCCTACCAAGTGATGAAATACAATGCCACAAAACAAGTGGAGAAATTTGATGATTGATTATTAGATTCCTTAAGCAAATAAATGTGCACTAGTTAATGATAGTTCTTTGTGATGGGAGTTTCACTGCATCAATGTTCCATAAGGAAATAAATGAATGGCAGGAACTGACCAACTCTCTAACCTAATGCTTTGCATTTTAGAGGTCTACTGTCTACCAGCAAATTAGTCTGAGAAGCATGGTGGTTCGAGCTCACACATTGTTATGTATCAGCAAATAAACTGCGGTGATCAAGCTGCAAGCGCAGCACGAAACAAGGGCTGAACATGGCCTCCTAGGTTATGCTGTGGTCTTGCCTTTTTTATGGTCAGTAGGAAGGAACTGTGATGGAGCCGTGTGTCATGACCACAGGTGAACAAGTTATGCCCCAATGATTAAAGAATGACTAAAGAGACCTCTGCTTGATTACTAAACAAACAAAACCCAAGAAGCCCCACAGGATCAACATTGTGGCAGCTGAGAAAGGCGCAGCCCTTTTCCCAGTGTTGGCTTCAATCATTTCAAAACATGTATTCGCAGTTACACACCCAGGTTGCGTTCTAGCTACGTACTGGAAATAGTAAAAAAAAAGGATAATGCAGCCATTAAATATTTCATTATGGCCAGTGGCTGTTCTAGGATACATAAAACCGACGTGTATGGTCTGGGCACACCTGCTGACATCAGTCCTGCTGGTCCCAAATCAAGGCTAATTCACAGGAGTATCTTCCAAGGTTATGGAAACCCAACCTGCCATTCATCCTAACTCAAATCATGAAGGAAACTTGTTAACATTTTCTACCAGGACTGTTCATCCTTCAGCTAAAAAGGTTTGTGACCTCAAGCAGTAGGTGACTGCACTCGGCTAGAGGCGTGCACTTGGCCTACGCCGCGATAACCCATGCATGTGTGTGGGCTTCCCTAGGCTCTGCTGGGACCATACTCAGATGGCATTAGTGGGGAGGCCTGGGTGTATGTCAGGTGGACTCCCTGCTTCTTGGTGTTATTATGATGGGTGACTCATTCAACATGGTTGAATAAATGGTTATAAACAATTCTAAATGAGCAATTACAAATTAATAAATGACTGAACCTCACTTCTCAACAATCTCAACAAAATCTGTGAAGATTTTGATAACTTTACTTTCAAAGTGGTATTCCCAGCAGATGCCATTTTCCAGTACTGTTGGACTTAAAAGTTTTGAATGAGGTATTTTATTTTGCATCAGGTTAGATGCATCATATAAAAAATATGAAGTAATCAAAGTCAAAATAGAACACTTAAATTTTGACAAAGTAAAATGATTCAGCCAACCCAGAGTGAATAATTTTTCCCTGACGTTTTTCTTCACCAAACATCTGGAAATTTTGGAGCTTTGTTCCAGTTTGGAACAAAGACATATTTCAAGACCTTGCATGAGATGGATCTACTGTGTTTGACACAGCTCTAATTTGCATTGTTTTCTACTATGAATGGAAAAAAACAAAGGGTAAACAATTGTTCCCCTGCTTCACTCACTGAGCCTTGTGAAAAGTGAGCTCCACTCGAGCAGTAACCACAGCAAACTTGTACTTTATATCCATCATTCGTATTTTCATATTCAAGACATGAAATCTGCATGCTCCCTGCACCCTTCTCATGCCACTGGTATATAAAATTCAAAGCTTACCCATCTTCAGTCCCAGCAGAACAACTGAAGGCAGTTTTATTTTCCTTCTTGCACCTCCTTTGTTAAACAGGAAGACAGTACATGTAAAAAGATAAAAAAAATCAGAAATAGTGCATCTATTATGGTATCACTGGGGCTATATAAATTCAGGTGTAAAAGGTAAAGTTTTCTGATTACTTTAGACAGGGACAGCGGAATATGGCAGCAATAGGAGAAGGGTAACTTGAGTTGTTTTGGTGAAAATGTGCAATATCTTCCTCCTCCTCAGACCTGGTGGAATTCATGCCAATGGTCACAAAGCTTGGTTGTGACAAATATCTGAAGGCGTTGCTGAAGAGTGAGAAAATAGTTATGCCTGGAAATGAAGAAAAGTCAGTCACCCCCAGTCATACATTGAAAGTTTGACAGCAGACAAAGAGCAGGCTTTGGGCAACAAAGAGCAAGAGGTATGGACTTCAGACTTCCTGGAATTTAAATAAGGTTACTGAATAATACATGTTTATCTTAGAGATCATTCTTAATTTGCTTGATTCAAGCCCTTTTGTTCCATTCCCTGCCCTGAACTTCTACAAAAGTCAGGAGCATCTCTCAGAAACATGGGTGGCTTTTCATGATGTGTCAAGCACACAGGGAGTACTGGAAGGGCGCTTTGCTTCACATATTGGCTAACGTTATGCAGAAGATAAATGGGAATGAACAAATGAGCAGTAGACAAAGAACAACAACCAGCATCTTGGCTCCCTTCGCAGGCACTGAAGACACAAAGGGGTTTTTAATAATGTTAAGGGTGCCCTAAATAAAAAATTTCATTCACCTCACTGGTAAACATTGACATTGCTACTTTCCTTTAGGTGGTTCAGGTATCTTAGAGGTGACTGCTTCTTTTTTGTGGTTGAGATTTGCAAATGAACTGCTTCAAAAACCTCCACTGTATTTGTGACTGAATTCAGAAAAGGGCTCTTGGATTCTGAAGAACAAAAACAGAGGAAAAAATTAATTAAAAGATGCATTTCTAATTAAAATTCTAATCACTGTTAGGATTTATGTATTTTAAAAATTAAGACTTGTAGAAAGGAACATATGTTGCTGTTCTCCATGATGACAGAAATACTGAAATCCACCTATTCACCCTCATATCTCTTCGTGGCATGGCATCATAAAATGCTGCCTCTATATTTCAATAGCAAAATGGCATTTTGCACTGTGCAGTGAAGTATGAACAATATTTACTTCCAAATTTTTACGTACACAGTAAGTAGCTGCATGTTTGCAGTAGTTCGTTTGCCTTAATATGTCTGCAATGTGAAACTTGTGAATTATGCGTATCACTTGTGCCAGCAGTCTTAAAAAGTGATTAAAATTCTGAAGTTTATGTCTCCAGAAACATGTCTATTGCTAGAAGACCTGTAGAAGAGGCTTAAATTTAAAGATTATTTCAGAAGATCAGATCTACTGGATTAAATGATTCTGCACCAAATTCAGCGATGGCATAAAGAGTGCAAATCTTTTTTGAAGGCAATAAGCTTTACACCTGCTTATTCCACAGCTCCGTTTCCTTCTCAGTGCTTAGAATCCTTGAAGAGGAATTCACATTCACACAAACACTGATGTTCCTCGTAATTTTAATGTCTTTCACAATCCAAACACGACAGACATCTTGATACCTAATTGGAATAATTTACTCTTTTGTATAATGACCAAAACACACTTTATTCTTTTTTTTTTTTTTTTTACCCAAGGAATTTGTATCTGTTCAGGATGGGGTTAAAAACGTCTGTATTTTCCATGGATATCTTATATATTAGACACAATCCTCCTTATGATTTTCCTAGGTCTCCCTTGTTGGCATTCTAGAATGTAAATATAAAAACAGCTTTAATTTTTTTCTTTCTACCTAGAGCTATGAAAAGAAGTGCTTATAGTATGTAAAGAGTAAAAATAATTTAGTACATACCAACTTGGTTTTGTGCTAAGAAGGATGCCAGTCCATAGGTCCCAGTCCATCTCGTCCATACAGAAGTTACAGTGTGTGTTGCATGAGTGCTTATTTACCTAGAAGTTAAAAACATAAGACTTTTCAGAGGATCAGTCCAGATAAACACATTACCTTTTAAACACTTATAAGACTTGCTTTATGAAACAGAATAACGTGTTAGAAATGTGACAGAGTAAGATCTTTAATTATGCAGCTACCACATATAGCATGGGAGAGGATGGAAATCTCTGTAGCATCCTCTTTGAGTTCATACCAAATGAGTTTATCTTATGCTATCATTTTATTTTATTTTCTTGATGGAAGTTGGGCCATCTTTACCAAAAAAGAGGGCAGCAGAGAGTGGGAGAAGGTGACTAATTCATGATCCACTCACCTTTCAAGCAGGTTTACCTCTGAGCCTTTCTCTTTCCATTGCAATAGAAGTGTGAATGATTTACTTTGCTTTTTTTGTTCAGGTAGGAACAGTAAGACCAAGTCTACATACATCTGCTTTGTAGCAAACAAAGCATAACTCCGTGCAATCAAGTCTTTGATGTTTTGTATCCAAGAATAGTGGAGCAGAAGGTGGTACAGTGGTCTGGAAAGGTAGTGCTGACGCTTGGAGCTTCAGCGTTTCCAACATACAGAAACATCACCAGCACAGCAGGCGCTTGGAATCATCGGACACTGAGGACATGCCCAGGGAAGTTCGGAGATATAGTGACTGCCTCGTGCCCTCAATGGCTTAATACGACTCCTAGCTCTTGATTCATGCTGACTCTATATAGCTACACACTTCTTGTCCTTATTAGTGGCTAAGATATTTCCTGGAAAAACTTATATTGAGTGTTCAGAACAGGTCCCTCCTGTCTAGAAACCTATTTTTTGGGCAGAGTCCACAGAGGTGGCAAAAGCTGCTTTAAAACACCTCTGATGTCTCATCTGGAGATGCACTGGGTCTTTTCTGGTTGATTTGGAAGCAGCAAAGAGAGAACCAACCTGAAATTACACCAGCAGGAATAAACATCTCCAGGGACTATTCTGTTGACAGATCTATTTCGAAATACTGCATATTCTGGCTGTGTCCCATCACTCTCCAAAAGCTAAAAAGAGCAGATGTCCTAAAGTGGCTGAGCAGCACGATGACACCCCTATACCACAGGATCACCAGATGTCCTCTGCAGGCAGCTTAAAGATTGCTTCTCAGTGCTGGGCCAGAGGGAAGAGATGAGGATCTGGCATGCCTTTAGAAATTATTTTCCTCATAAGTGTATCCTGTGGTTTTTCTTTTCTCCAAAAACAGAGTCCTGTTTGAAAATAAAGCTTTTAAAATATACAGGCAGAGATGAGTGTGCAGCCTCCCTTTATTTCAACAAGTTCCAGGGCTGGTCCTTCTGCAAAGCCAACAAAGTTGGTCCCTAAACTGGAAGGATCCAGTTTTCTCTTGGCTGTCTGACCCAAATGTCATTAATTCTAGCTAAAAGTGCAAAGACCTTGGAGGAAGGAAGACAACAATACCTCTAAGCAACACAGTACTGGAAAAAGAAAAGAGGGTAGGGAACAGGCCTCAAAGGGATTACAAAACAAAGTGAAAAAGAGTTGAGACAAAGAGACCGTAAGAAGCTACCCTTGTGGGACAGTGAGAAACAGAGGAGCAACTTAGTTCATTCTCAACAGATGTTACTCCAAAAAACCCAACAAGCCTTGTTGTACCTGGACTTTTGGGCCTGGACCTTTCTGTCAGTACGCCGCTGGGGCCCAGCTCCCACCGCTCCGCAGCCTGGGCTGGCACATACCAGCACACACCATGAGGAAATCAGCTCAGCAGTTTTCTTTCCAAGCACTGTCCTGTCATGTCCATCTTCCCCACATGTCAAACATTATGTTTAAAGTATCAAACGAAAGCAACCCGTGAAAATAATGAAATCCATGAAACTGTGACTGATAAGACAAAAATGCGTTAGCTGTGACTCTCCACAATTAAGTTCTCAAAGGCCTGACTGTTGGCTGAAAATATTACCCACTCATCTTCTCCCAGTTTTGTTTGGAATGGATTTGACAATTAGGGGTGATATTCCTTTTTCAAAACAAGCCTTTTGTTAAGTATTTAACAGGCGCTCTAGGGATTCTGGCAAAATGCTAACTTTTTGTACAGTTTATCTGGAGAACAAACCTACATTTTATCAGATGATGCTATAAACTGAGGTGAGAAAACAATTTACTCTCCTTATTTTATTTTGGTTTCCTGATTCAAGAAAATAGTGAATCTGCACATGGGATAAAGGGAATCTAAACAGAGAAAAATGCTTGAAAATTTAGATCAATGCTAGGAAAAAGTTTTAAATATACATAGTTAAATACATGCCTATATACACCCCCCCCCCAGTATTTTTTTTATTGTATACAAATCTTTCTTACAACATTGACATACAGTTCTACATGCAAGATTCATATACGTATCTTGCAACAAAGTTTGAAGACACATGGGACAGCATCGCACGCTGATTGCTGAAGCAGGAAGAAGCTGGAAGCTAAAACTCCCTACAGTTCCCCAGGAGGCCCACCACACCACAGCATTTTTAAAGCATACTGTGCACACAAGCCCAGCACACACAGACTTAAAACTTTGGAGGGGAAATCTGTTTATGGTAGAGACAAGCACAGCCAGCATGACCCATGTCACCTTACTCGGTGCCTTCTGGATCCTCGGGTGCATGCTGTGCTTTGGCAGTACCATGTGCCATTTCTTTCAAGTCAATGTTTTTTCACAACGTCCATTTCCTCAGAAACATTGAAAAATGGCTACTGCTCTGGAGCACAACCACCTCCGAAGTAAAAAAGAAAGACATTTCATACAAGCAGGAAATTCCAATTGGCTTGACCCAAGGGACCCAGTGGCACCAGTGGGAACACCACCTCTGCCTTACGAGTGGTGCAGCAAATGAGTGGCTGGTCCTGCCAAAAGGGGAACATGAGTAGGCCTGAAATCTTTATAGTGGATCGGAGTAACCAATTTTTCAATAAATTAGTTTTAAAACCTGTAATTACAGACTCATTTTGCATTCAGTTAAAGCAAAAGGTACTTGTAAATATAGTTCTGATATACAAGATCATCACAGGAACAGTATGACTGGTAATGATTTTTTTTTTTAAGACAGCAGATGTGTTCTTGGCATAATAACAGGGCAACATGTATAAATACCCCATAACTTAATTTCTGCATAAGATATGAAGGAGGTCAAAGTAGTATTTTTTCCTTTCTGTGAATGGAGTTTGGATAGGCATCTGAATGAAAGAAAAACTTCCCAGCAATCAAAGACGCTCTTTTTTCTTTTACTTTACTTGATCCACCCAAGAAGGAATAAAGAAAAAAAAAGTCTTAAAGTAGTTGTCACTTTGAAATTTTCCAGTGTTTTAATTAAGTTCCAGAGTCTGGCAAAATTTGTCAAACTTTCCCTTTGAAAATAAGATGGGCTTAACCTTCAAGGCAGTTTCCCTAGGTTGTTAATACAGCTCTAACCCAAAGTTGTGTTAAGTAGCGAGGTAAGACTAGGTGTGCTTTACATCCTTTTGAAGTTGGTGGAAAGACTCTTACGGTCTTCAGTAGGCTTTGACTCAAACACAAAATTCTCAATTTAGGGTCATTTATAATTGTCCCTTTTCCTCCACTAGCAGCTCCATAATTAGCATTTTTTTTGGAATCAGAAGACACAGAGAGAAGTATTATACCCCTCTCATGTATGTTCATGCTTAATCCAGGAAAAAATACCTTTTTACCACCTTTTGGATAAGACTATGTATTTTCATTAGAAGAATGAGAAAAAGATCGGAGGCAAACAAAATCTGAAATGAAGCTGCAGAGGGGACTCACTAGCTGATGTAAAAAGAGAGGACATAGGCTAAGACAAAACAGATAAGATGAAAGAGAACAGAAATGGTAGCATAAAGAAAAATATGTCAAAATTCAGAAGTTCATTTCCTCGGTGGAACGTTATTAAAGTCAACAGTCTTGCACTAGATTCACATTAGCATAAACAAGGGCAGAATCTGACTAAGATTGAGACTGGCACACTAAACAGTTAGTCTACCCCTAAACTGTGTCTTTTGAGGGTTTTTAAGAACTAATCCCTCTTGGTTTTGTCAGACCTTATTCAGGAGTAAGAGCTGAACCAAGAGCTTGGGAACTGGTGGGCTTTGCAGAATCCAGTGGGAACATTTTTTGTGGGAATGACTGCTATTCCTAGAGCTTTGCTTTCTTAACAAAGGTTTTCTTTTAAGAATAATACTTGAAAAGGATTGATGTCCTAAGAGGAATTGCCATTAGAAAGTTATCTTGTGTTTTTCTTTGATGCAACTTTAAAGGCGAGATCTGCATTCCACAATGTGAGGACAATAGTCCAATCCAGGTTGGTAATGTGATTTGGCAATGCAAAGCTGCATATCCAAGACTGGTTCTTGGCTACACATGCATTATTACACACAGTGTTCTGTATGGGGAAACAACTGAAATGGGTTTGGCATATAAGAAGGTAAGAAAGCCCTAGTGACTGGAGATTCCATAGATAAACCTACATTGTCTACAAAGGGAAAGCCTTTGGCGTGCTAGATAATATTTGAGATTAATTAACAGTTTGTTTAATAAAGCTGCAGCCAGACATCTTTAATACAAACACCTTTGTAGACCGCATTTATATGCAGAGCTGTGGGCAATTACCAAAAGTATTATTCCATAATAAGAAAACAAAACTCATTTATGAAATAATATACATGTGTTAATACATGAAAACAAAGAATAATATACACTTACATATAACATAAAAATAACTGTACGTGCCAGACACTTTTGACAAGATCTCCTGGACACTTAAAAAGCACATTAAACATCTGTTTTATATCTGAATGCCAAACCTTAAAAAAAGTGCTCTCTTGTTAAAAGTCCAGCTCCTTATTTTAACTAAATTACCAGGTGTTTATAAAATATCATTCTCTTGTGAAGCCACAGTAAACAGAAGAGATACAAAAACCAGTAAATTGAGAATGCAGGCCTTAGCTGTCAGGATGTCATTGGTAAGCTTCAAGCTGCTATGTTGGTATGCGTTGGTGCAGTGACGTAAGTACACTGACCATTTGAAGGAAAAATGAATGAGTTTAGGAGAATAAGTAGAATTGCCAAAGAACTCATGTTTAAACAAAGGAAAAAAAGGACAATTGAAAAGGAAACAAAGAGGAGCTTGAGTTGAGGGTATCTTATGATCTTTACTGGAACGTACTAGAATAAATGCTCTGGGCTGTAAAATAACACCAGTCAGCACAGAATGGATTAAATTCAATCAGAACATCTTTTCTGATCATTTGATTACATATGAGCAGTGTTTGTGATTGTGTCTCTTTTTTTTTGGCAGAAAACACCAAAACATAAAACAACATTGCTGCATAACACGGAAAACCTTCTCTTGCTTGTATATATGTACCTATATACATATATATAAAATTAGACAGTGGTCTGTATAAATTAGCAATGAAAAAAATGTAGAGATATGATAAAGAAAGCTGAGGAAATATATGTTGCTAAGATCAATAAGAAGGTTTTTCAGGACTATACCATCTCCCCTGCAATTCCTTAAAATGGTATGAACACATTACTGGATTGCTTAAATCAACAGTGTTATTAATATTATAGATAAGACAGAAATAATATATTTTCTATGTAGACACATGCAGACACACATACTCTACTGTTTAGTATTTGAAGAGAAAAAAGATGATACATTCATATAACACAATGACAGTAAACTTCCTTGCATCACATTGCCCAGGAAGTCACTGTTAAAATCCTTTTATTAGAGACAAATATTTTTATATCAAAGAGCCCATACACTATGAAACCAAAGGTTGCTAGAGAACAGTAGAAATATGCAACGTTGCCAAAAACCAAAGAGAGGAAGCAGAATCATCACAGTAATTACAGGTCAGTTAGTCTGGCATCAGTCCCAAGCAAAGTAATGGAAAAGCTGATAAGGATTCAATTAGTATAAAATTAAAGGATGACAGTATAATTTGTGCCAGTCAAGACAGCTTTATGGAAAAATAAGTCTTGTCAAACAGTTTGATGAAGGTAACTACACAGATGTAAGACTTGTATAAGACATTTGACTTAGTACCTCACTATAGCCTGATTAAAGCATTAGCACTGAGTAAAGTAGTTTATGGGAAGAGTGGAGAATGAGGATAATACCTTCACATGGTAGCACATGCCAGTTTCCTGCCTAATACTGCTCTTGCTAGCTGTGAGGAGTCAGGCTAACCATTGTCAGGTGATACAAGCAGGAAAGGAGACCAGAAACAGTCTCTCACCGGAGGACCACAGCAAGAAAACAGCAAGAAACGGGAATGAAATCCTGAAGGCAGTGTAAAGCCCCGCTAACTTCAATAGGGATAGTTTTTCATATAAGGTTTGTAAAGAAACCAAAACCTAGGCAACTTTTGCAGAGTTTGTCTTCAAGTAGAACATGTATTATGAGACGTGTACTTAAAATCTGGATGAAGATCAGAGTGTCCTAAAACCTGAAGTTCAGTCCAGAGTAATTGACAGGTGCAACTCCATTACAGACATAGTGTTTGGGGCATTTGTGGCAAAATATGTAGACTGATTAAGGTTACAACAGGCAATCTGAATCATAGTGCATTCCAAGTCCTAGTGAACAACTAAGTCTAGTCCCAACAGTTTTTGTGTACATACGTCACAACATAGATGCTTTCATATCTCAAGTCTTTTGGGAACACTATATGTTTTGTCTGCTTTGTTTCTTAATGATTTGCAAACTTTTAAAACTTGGCTGTGTTGCTACTTTGCTTGTGGGTTCAAGAAAAGACAAGAATCCGTACACCTTTGATCCGCATGCTACAAATGTTATAGGCAAAAAGAAAAGAAAAGAAAACACAGTGCTGTCAACAGGAAGATATAATGTTTGGTTTGTATGAATGGAGATAATTAGTTCCAAGAAATGTGATACGGGAATTGTTTTGGTTTGTTTTTTTTTCCTTCTGGAAAATATATTTCTTTGTAAGAACAATTTTTATGTGAAGTATTTTAGAGAACATTTTATATCAGATTAAATCACAAGGATAGTTTTTCTGGTCTCACCACAAAACAAAGAAAGGATGTTGAGTTGCATGGTTAGCTGCATGAAATAAAATTTTTTGAAAATGTCATTAATGTGTTTATTGGTCATAGGCTTAATAATCTAAAAGGTTATTAGGTCTCTTAACAACTACATTTTTAAGTATTACATTTCAGAAAGTATGGGCTGTGATTTTTTTACATCTCACTATAAGGAACTCAGCCTGCCAACAAGAGAAACGGAGAAGTTGCACTCAGAGGCATCTACCTCTATTTTAATAGAGAAATTTACCCAGCAGAACATGCTACTGTGCAACAGACAGGTGCTTACCTGGCTGGTCCAGCTGCAGGGCAGAAAGTGACTGTCTGAGGATGGCAATTTTCCTTCATGTCATCTAGATGGCTTTGAATTTAATCCTAAATAAAAGCTGGGCTTCTGGTCCAAGCCGGATGTCTCGGCTCCCTCTATAGTCGAAGGAAAGAAATAGGCACTTCTGGATGGCAACTGATCTCATGAATACCAGACGTGTCTGTCTTTGGTGGAGTGACACGTCTTGATCCCTGATGACTGTAGAGGGAACCTCGATGAGCAGCTTAGACTGGAACTCAAACCTTCGACAGTCAACACCAGGTGAGATGAATTATAACGAGTGGTACAACTGATACATATATTTAAAGCCAAAGTACAACTGTGCCCATTAATTTAGTCACGTGAGTCAGGTTTCAAAAATCCAGATAAGCACTTGAGATTTGACTCAAGCTTTATAAATATCCATTTCATATGTGAGTTATATGTAGCTATAAACTGAAATGTGAGAACCTTATACATATTTTAGAGAGGAGTGGTATGAAAATCGCTAGCTGAGAGGGCAAAACGAGGGGAGTGCTTTATAGCTTTCCCTTGACTTGAGGGAGGCATGGAGTGAGCTTGCAGTTTGCATTTTGCCTACAGCCCTCTCCAAGAAAATGAGAGGATGGTTGTTCTCAGTTGTTCAGCTTTGGTGCAGGGTCTGTGCAAACTGTAATTGGAAAGTAATTGTAGTAACTGCTGTAACTACAAAAGTTAACAAACACAAGCTTAATTTTGTTCACATAAAGCTCTGCCAGTAATGGCACCATTCATCATTTTCTGTTAAAACAGTAACAGGTGTTAATCTCCATCCAGTAATGGGCACAATGCGAGTGAGCAATAAGCAAAGTGCCAAAAAAGAAAAAGCACCATCAAAGCTCTGTCACAGAAAAACGATTTCTAGTAATATCTCTGTAACTGGACTCAACTGAAGAGTGAAGAATTATTCAACTTTTCAGTGATGGGGATTGTTAATGAACCCAATTTTTCTTTTCCACCTTGATTAGCTTTCTGTAGGAAGATCCGGTTTAGCTCTGTACAATATAGTTTGGAGTAATAGACACCCAGCTGCTGTATTCTTGTCAGTCCTCCCACTTACAGAAAAGTAATCTTTTTTTTTTTCTTTTTTTTGGTAGGCTGCTGAACTATTACCGGGTTTTCAAACGTAATGGAAAACAGTGCAGAATAGAATTTAAATAGGACTTTAACAGCAGTCTACAAGATTTTTAAATGCCTTGCGCATCCTGTCCTCCCAGGCATGTAACGTATCCTCCCAGGGTTCTGGATGTTACCTGTTAGATACCCTTGGCACTGTATTGTTGGGTTTTCTGCTCACTGGCATACAACGCTATCCTCCAGAGCAAGAGGATAGCCAAAATCTCCTGTGTTTTGATTGTGCAAACTAGTTTGTTCAGTGGTACTCAATTTAGCTACAGGGCTCACTTTAAAGAGTGTAGCAAAGCACTTCCCTTTAAGCGTATACGCAATCAGACTGGTGTACTGCGCAGTTAGTTCACCCTGTGTATTTGAGAGAGTTCAAAAGGTAATGCGAGGTACGTCTGCGTGGTTTTGCGTAAGTGAATGAGTGCATTTGTGCTGCCCATCGCCCACACTTTTGTTACCAAAGGCATGCTTCCAACTGTGCACAGCCAGGAGCCATTTTGATTCAAAATGCAGCCCATGATCCTGATCTTCTCTGTCCTGTAACACACACTGCAATAGCGTTTGGGAAAGAACAAAGTCAGCTGCATGCTCTGCCTCTTGCTCCAGCTGATGAGGGTAATTACAGCCCTGTCTGGAGAAGCTGAGTCAGGTGAATGCAAGCATGATACATGCTCAGTTGGAAAGACAAGGTGAAATGATGGAAAGACCTTTCTGGGCAGGAAGAAGCCTCAAGGTACAGCGGGTGAGTCAGCTATGGGGTAGCTTCATGCTTCTGAGAATCTCCTCCTGGAGGACTTGGTGAAAAAAAAGAAAGAGAAGAGCATGATAAGAAAGACCAAAACAATTTTCTGTAAACAATTCGTCGTAAGTCAATCTCAAAGTACTTTACAATGGAAGGCCTGTCTTTCTGCCTTTTACAAAAGGGGTGATTGAGGCACAGAGAAGGGATATGAATATATGTATATCCTATTGACTACATTCTTCAAATTTGCAAATAATTTACTCCTAATATTGACGCTGTGCTTTCTAAAGATGATCAGAAATCAGAACTTCCAACTCAATGGCTATTCTGGAATCAAAAATAAATTACTGCAAGGCATAAAAATGAGCTGAAACATTAATACTGACATGAGACTGAAAGCTGCAAAACACTGTGGCTTACAGCCACTGAAATACTGTATTTTGAATTTTCTTCATCATTGTGTTATGTTACAATATTAAACAGATATAATTAGTAATATGGTATAAAAATCAAATAAGAATAATTAAAATTATAAAATACTTCTTATTGTAATGTATTTCTTTATAAAAAGAAATGAAATAAACAGTGTAGGTTTTTCTCCATTGACATGTTTTGTTTATATAAGCACATCTCTGCAAAATACTTTGAGTGTGAAACACTTTTTTTCATAGAAAAGGATTCAGTTTAAACTTTGTCTTAAGTCTTGTGTGTGTTGATATTATACTAGGTGAGTTTTATGATGTGGAATTACTGTTACGTCCAGTGACATCAGCATAGACCATGTCATTAATTTAGGGGTTTACCACTCAATCACATGCTTAGCTTTCTGGGTTGAAGAGTTGGAGAAATTTATTCATGTTGCTGACATAGGATGAATGGCAATTTAGACTGTTGAAGCATAAGTGCTGTTTGGAAAAGATGTGCCATTTACATTATACACAAAACTATCTGATATACAGAGATACGAATGAATTACTATGTATGCATCTGATATAAATACACCTCATTTAAATATTGTGTGCTCTACATGTGCCTGTCAAAATGAGATCTTGTGAGACAAAATTTGGGGTAACAATAGTGCACAAATGCCTTAACCAAGCAGTGCCCTTTGAAGAATAGATTTTGTCCTAAATGGCAAAAGGAAAATGGTTATTAACAGAGGAGCTATAATTTAACTGAAGCTGCTGAAGTACAAACTAAGCCACACGTTTGCCGTCAACAGCTTCAGTGTCCAAAAATGCATGCAGTGGTACAGACACAGAAGGGAGAAGCGCAGCCGGCTCAGGCACAGCTGGCACCTCCCCGGGGATGTGCCAAAACTCCCCGACACACACAAAACTCACGGTGCTGGAGAGGACCGAGAATACAGGGCTAAAAGTAGGTAGCTACTTATCGGCAAATGAGTTAGGGACGTAAGACATCTAAGCATATTTTGACATTTTCTTAATTCCCCAAATACAGACTGCTGGTGCACACAGCTCTCTTGGACAATCAGGAAGGAATTGTGCGGACTTTCCAACTGTGGGATAAACACACTGACACAGTCACAATGATGACATTTGAAAAATATCACAAACATGGCATAAAGTTTGGGTAAAGACTGATGGGAAATGTAAGAAAGAAAAAAGAAAGCATTGAGGTGGAAGCATATTTTTGGAGCATAAGTGAGTTAATAAATAAACCCAGTTCTCTCGATTTGTATTAATGCATGACTCCTAGTCACACCTAGGGAGTGTCTTCAACACACCTAGGGATACAGTTTGACACATTATTAGCAATGAACCTATTGACATACAAAATAAACATACTCTACATGTTTCAAATACCAAGACTTCTGTATACTGAGAAATTGAGCCAGTTTTAAAATATCAGTTAAAAACAACCTCTGTATAGCATTACTTCTGGTGTGAAATGATGTGGCTCCTTCGGTTTCCGTGAAGGCAGCCGTGCCTGCGTGGAGCAGCTGGCATGTCTGATCTTCACGCATGGTCTCCCCTTGATTTCGCTGGATTTGGGATCAGCTGCAGAGAGCACGTGTATTTGGATAATGGATCTGCCTCATCTGAAACTTCAGGCTCTGAGAAAGACCAGCAGCTAAGCAGCGCACCCGGAAACTTTAGCAGGAAATGAAACTTTTTGCACCACAGAGAAAAAAATGTGCATAGGTTATGTTTTTCATATGAATATAATCAGATATTGTAGATATTCCTTCACCTCTCTGGCTGATCCTTACAGATTAATCAATGAGTGAAGGCTTTCCCAAATGACCCTGTTTTTTGTGGGTTTTTTTAATCAATTTATTTTCATTTAAAAAGAACTCTGAACTGTAAAATTAACCCACATCTTTCTTTAATCATAGATCTTATTTAAAACCTGTTATTAATACCGGAGATTTTAAAAGGAGAACTAAAAAAGAAAGTTTCTTATTCTGTTTGAGAAAACCATTAAATGCAAAAAAAGTAAATCACAGAGATGGCCTTAGTGCTGACAATCAGACAAAACCCAGGAAATTTAAATGTAAATTCCACAGGCCTTGTCAAGAAAAGAACCCCCTAAAAAAAGATAAGAAGAAGGGGTCATTGCTCATTTTTTTCCCAATACTCTATTAATATAAATGCCCATTTGTGAGGCAGTGGAAGGGTGCATTTAGAGTGGTAGCCTATTATTATATGCACTTAAATTTTAGCTTCATAATTATTTTTAATAAAGGAGTTTTAAAATACCTGTAATTTTAGCTGTTTATTTCACAATTTGCATATTTTTTCTTGTGCCTTTCAACTGCTGAATTTATTCTGACAATTTGTTTTTTTAATAACAGGTTTCTATGCACAGGTAGATTAAATAAAAGAAATTATGTGTGGGATGTAAGCTGTCATTATACAAAATGTTTCTATCCCTCTGGCTTTAGAGATAACTTTCCAAACATAAATTGCTTCAGTAATTAGTTTTCCTAAATATATTACATATTATTGCATAAATTGGGGGGGGGACGACATTTATTGTCTGAAACACAGAAAACGTATACAGAGTCCTAGGATTAACAGAACTGTTTAGTCCAACTTTAAAAAAAAAAACCACTGCAATATTTTTTTGCAGTTATGAAGCTTTTTGACTTGCACATGTTTTAATGCTGTCCTTGTTTTGTATGGCTTTTTAAGTCATCTTTAAATTAAAAAGAATTAAACATAAGTTGCATGTTTCTTTATGCTGTTGTGGCTTAGCTCCTCAAATGGGGTAGTTCTAATTCAACAACTACAACAGTACTGACTGTCCTTTATATGTGTTAGGACATAAATACAATTTTACTTCATTTCTCCTTTTACCATTTGCAGTTCTTCGGTGGACCTGAAACTCATAAAATTAACAATAAATTTCTTTTTACATTATACTCTGATTAATTTTCAAACAATTAATTATCCAATGCACATGCCCTAGACGTGGAAGCCAATTATTTCTTTTACTTTGATCACTGCATCATTTTTTTTGGCAGAGTTAATTTTAAAACTCAAGCTAGAAGCAGCCCAGTGCCACGCAGCCGGTTGCAGCAGTGTGCGAGAGCGCAGTCATGAGCTGTGGAGACCCTCATGGAAACTTTGATCTACCTCAGTGTTGCAAAAAAGAAATCAATAAACTGAGACAGAATTACACAGAATTTGGTGATGAGAAGAAGGAGGAGGTCACTAGATACAGAAATTTGTGATGGGAAATGGAGTAATATTGAGGACCCTTATATAGCTTTTCGGAGTTAAATGATGACCCCATAGAAAACCATGGTAACTTCCACAGCCTTGTGTGGGGCCTGGATTTCATCTTCTACAGCCGTGAATACCCTACAGCAAATATTTTTGTCTGTGAGGAGAGAAAAGAGAAAAACAATGGAAGTATTCCTAGCACACACAGTGAATGGATTAATGACATTAAATCCTTCAGAACATTATAAAATCCTGCATTTTTATTTTTAAAAATAGTGCAATCATATGTTGATATGTGCTGCTAAGGCATTTCTTCCTTTTTTTTTTTTTTAATATTGCATGATGACATCACCTAACGATGCATCACTTCTCAGCAATTTTGTGCAGAAACTTAAATGTTTACACTAACAACATAATTTAAGAAAGTATCTTATGTAAATCCTTGAATCTCCTAGGGTCTAGGAATGAAATGCAATGCTAATTTGATTTAGTAATTTGTTCTCTCTCCCCAGAAACACACAATTACTGCTTTTGAAAGAGTTTTTTCTTTTTCCATCACGCTAGGACTAAATTGAAAGTTGAGTCGGCAGCAAAGCCCAGGCTGGGAACGTAGCAGACCTCTGCTACTCAGCCTGTTACCAGCCAGAACATACAGTGCCGGGAGATTTATCCCTGAAAACGGAACGTTCATTATCTCTTTTTTTTTTTTCCCTTACAAAAAATGGAAACAAAATGAGTCGTCTTGAATTTCTGTAATAATAACCTAAATGTGAAATGTGAGCTGAAAATAACGTGCCTCTCTTCATGTCTAGAAGAGAGAGGGCTTGTAGCTGTGTGCGTGTCTGTTTGCAGGAGAGAAGGGGGGAGGTTGTGTATGTGTGTGCATGCACGGTAGTGTAGAAATAGTTCATCAAATGAGTGGTTTCCTGTCCTGATCTGTAGGTTTTCTTTCTTCGCTGAAAGGAACTGGAGATAATTGACCTGACTTCCACCAGCACATAAAAGACATTGTCGGCAATTTGTTTTCTGCAGGGCTACTTAAATATATGGTGATGTAGCGAGCAGAAAAGATCACCCACAAATTCTGCAGGAGTCACAGACACATGGTAGGCACACCCAGGGGACTGATACATTCCGTCATTTGCAAAGTATGACTTTCTTTTCTTTCTGTCTCTCTCTGTCTTCTCCTTTAAGGATACACGATGTCCCTCCAGGTTCTGCAGTCTGGGTTTGATTAAATAATTATAAACTTAAAGCAGCAGATCTATCATTTACATTCCTGAACATGCCAACATGTGCCTTTTGTGGGGATGCCAACCAATACGAAAGCTTCTCTCATTATTGTCATTGAAAATACAGTGGTTCAATGTTTGTGCTATTTCCTGGATTTTGGCGATATAATGTTGCCCAGCAATTTGCTGTTAGTGCCAACAACACTAAAGAACTTCATAATAAATCCTTTCTATATTTACTCAGTCCACCACTGTGTCACTGAAATTAGCATTTTACGACCTTATGCTCCAAAGCACCTATTTTCTTTCTTTTAACTCCATGCTACTATGAATCCTAACAGAAAATCCATCAAAGCATGGTTTGCTTCAGCTTTTCTGTATAACGATTGCTGTCAGTCATGGTTGTTTTTTGAAAGGACGTGGAGCTTGTAGCTTCACGGTAGATGATAGTAAAGATAAACCAAACTAACAAACAAGACAAAGTGTTTAATTTGGAGATGTTACAAAGAGATTGGCTTAAAATGTCGGATGCCACCACTTCATGCAGGCTAAAGTACAGAATACAAAATTTACAAACAGAGAAATACACCACAAAGTAACAGGACCAGATCCTGCTCTGAGGTCCAGACGGGCCAACTCTGCTCATCTGAGTGACAGGCAGAGTGAAGAGAGAGGGTTTGACTCCACTGAATGAAAATATCATGCTAAGGGAAGAAAAGAATAATCAGTGCAGGGGCTTTAGCAAAGGACTGTTCTCAGGGATACTCCAGCCAGCTCATCGTGGAAACCGTGGGACCATTGAGGCTCTAATACTGTTGTATCTGGGTAGTCCAGCCCTTTGCTTAAAATGGTGTGGAAGAGAATAAAACAGTGCCTTTTGCATTGAAATCCTCAGAGGGGCACTCCTGTGAACCCCGAGTTTGGGTTCCTGTCCAGGTGGTTGATATGGGGCCAAATTCCACTCGTTTGTGGTCTTACCAGCAGATGGTGACGCTGCAGGCTCTGCCCACTGGGAAAAGCAATAGGTATGGTCCGAGCAGGGGAGCAGGTGGTATGAAAAAGGGGAAAATGAGAAGCAAGGATTTTCTAGGAAAAGGAAGAAAAGGTCTGATGGAAAGGAGAGTGAGCAGAGGGAGATAGGTTTTGCTTTTGCAGTGGGGAAAGTGAAAGCAATGCTTTCTGGAAAGAGGAGGATGACCGGAGAAGAGGAGGCTTGTAAAGAGACGCACTGTGGAACCCACAGTAGTTTTATTTGTTGCTTGAAGAAATAAACAGAGTTTGGAATTTTTCAAGTGTTAGGAAAAGCATCATTGCTATCCTCTCATAACCCCTAAAAAAGCTAAAAAGATTTTGCTGAATATTCTGGCATAGAGCAAGTCCACCAAAAAAACCCTCACGCCCCAGAATGGAGAATTTTGGAGATGTGCATGTATGTGCACGTGGAGTCACGAGGCTGGGAAGGAAACTGCTCTGTAATCTTAGCCCTCAAGGCAAAGGCAGCTCCCACAGCTCTGTGTGATGTGGGTGCACGCAGACTGAGTTACAAGCTTTCACAGACACAACCTATCGTTATGAAAATCTTACAGCAGAAGTCTTTTAACCCATCCCGTCGTGCCCCCTTACAGTGGTACAAATGCCACGGCTGTACCAGTGAGAGCATCCAGGCCACTGCATAGACTTCCAAGGAGAGGACATGCTTTGTAGGATCCATTCGAGCATCTTCCTAAATCACAGGGCATTTTGAATAATGAGGATACTTGCAAGGAAAATAAGATACTGCATGGCAAAAAAGGCTCTCTGATACAAAACAAAACTAAGGGTTACTTGGCTAAGCAGCTTACAGTGCCTACAGACCCCCCTTCTTGGTGTGAGACCCAAGGGATTTGTGGCAGGGTATCAAGCCACCAGTGGACACTCATTTCTTTCTGCAGGAAAGCAGTGCTCTGGGCAGCAGGGAAACATCAACAGAAGCCGAAGCCGAGAGGCTCTTAAAGCTGAAAACCAACCTGGTCTTCAGGTCAGACCAAGAGCAATTTTGTAAATTACTTCCAGGGCATAATCTACGTTTGGCTTCTAATGAGACAGGCTACAAAGCAGGATTTTCTTATATTGGGTTGTACACCCTTGGATTAAGCCACCTATTAAGCTGTTTGCTTAAGCGTGATAATGAGACAGGCATATTTGATTACACGGAGAAAATGTTTCAGCTGGTTGAATTGTTAAAGCAGTAACCTAGATTTTTCTCTGTTTTGGAGTTTTGTTATGTTCATGCAGCAGTAGTGCTTTTTATAACTTTGTTTTAAGCCCCCTCAGGTGATGGAAGGGTGTGGAAAACATTAATAAACGCAGAAAAACAAAAATGTTCATGCAATGCTGCTTGCATAGATAGATGTCTGTGTAGATGTATGTGTAGTTATCTATATGCCAAATGTCATACCTGCATTAGGTGAAAACATGGGACCAGGTGTTCAAAAGTGCTCAGTTTATGCCTCTGCTGGGGCCTCTTCCCCCTTAGAGGCATTCAAACTTCCAGAAACTCTGGGAACTCAGCGTATAAAACAGTAAAATGAAAATAAAAAGATTCCAACCAACAAAACCCACCCTGTTTTTCTGTTTCTGATTTTTCTCCTCTAGATGTATTGTTCAAATTCTTTCCTGGTTTAAATCTGTTGAGTTCAGTGTGTCACTGCTAGAATTTGCATGGAAAGGCATTTCTGTTACCATTATAAAACACATCAGTCTCTGGAATAAAGAAATCTCTTCTGGCATGACATGCTATTGTGGCTGTATTCTGCTTACAGAAAGATGTGTTGGCTCCTTCCTGTCGGCACTGAGGACACAGGTACAGAAAGGCGGAATACAGGCTCGTACATCTGGTTACAAGTAACCCGGGTGAATGGGCTGGTGTGGCTTCCAGCTAATCAGAGCAACTCCACTGAACTAAGTGATGAGCCTACGCATTTTATGAGTTTAAACAGTAAGCAGAGACTGAGCCCTAATTCTCTAGAGTTGTGGTGTGACCAGAAACCACCTCCTTTTCTGCTTCTGATTTTCCTCAGTAGTAAGGAAAACTGAGCTACAAGAACAATATCTCACCAACAATTTCTCCTAAAAGTATTCTAATGAAAACATCCTGAAACTCGCATTCAGCTACTTCCTTTTATAAGTTCTTTTTTTTTCTGAGTTTTAAGATGGTAGTTTAAAAAAGTGGTTTCAATCTTTAATTAAAGAGCAATAAACAGAGTAAAAATTATTACTGAAAATAAAGAAAGTTTTGCCATTTAACTTATGATTAAATTACTAGCTGAATTAGTTACTGAAGTTACAGTACTTCTTCCCTCAATTCGTCATTAAATCACAGGGAAAACATCTATAAAGCAGATTCTGGGCTTTTAAAAATCTGGTAACTGGAAAAAAAAATGTGAGTGACTTTTCAGAGCCTCTGAGATACTGGGGAATACAGCAGATATCAACATTGTTTTAATTTATTTTGTCTGCTTCCATCTGTGCACACTGCACTGTTGCCTTGTTGCGATGCTTGATTTGTTATTTTATACCTCTGTGTATGAAGGTCACTTACTCTACTTATGTTTTCACTTATGGGACCTCATTCGTTTCACAAACCACTACTGCAAGGACGATAGAAAAGTCTGTTGAAAGACATGAAATCTCTATGATACAAAGGTGGCAGTGATTATTCTCACACTGTGACCACTGGGAGGAAATTTCCCTGGGCTGATTTTGGACGCTGTGCTCCTGGATTGACTTCTTTGGTAGATTAGCAGCAATATAGGTTGCAGTCTACCAGAAGTCCTCTGTTAACAGTGTGCAAATACAATTTTAAGTTACAGAATTTCTCTTTCCATCACCTTTGATGATACTTAAGCATTCCTTCGTACTTCTATGCCCAGCAAAGCACTTAAGGTCAGCTAAAAAAGGAAGCAATGGCACCAATAGATGCTATCAAAAGCAAACACCAAAGGGAAGCAATGGCACTAATAGACATTATCTTCAGACCATTTGGGGCTTTGGGAATTTGATCTTTCTTACACCATTCTCCACCACATAACATCCAGATGCCATGTTGTCACCATGTGCCCCCAGTGTAATCCTGAGCTGGAGGCCACTCGCATAACTCAGTTATGTGACCCAAGGACAGCTGGGCAGAAGAAATTCTTCTTAACCATAATGCCCTCACCTATCTATCTTCATTAATCTAGCCATAGTGCCAATTACTATATCCTTATTTTCCACTTCTATAATCTCCTGAATCTCTGTGTTCATGCTGCCCTATTGAACATGGTATGACTTCCTAGTCTGATTCTCCAAGTCTCTTCCTCCAATTTGCTCCTTTAGAAGCATAATCTCTAGACAGGGTTTAAGAAGTGAATTAGGCAACCGTTATTGTAAAAATTTAATCATCCTCTTAGAACTGCCTGTATTTTACCTTGGATGTTCATGGACGGGAAATGACACATGTTCTTTTCCACTTACATCCCTGTCCTTAGCCATGTTAGTCAGCTCACACCTGAAAGTGGAGCAGAGATGCATTTGAGGCCCTGAACTTTGCCTTTCAGTTGTTCTCTTGAGCACTTAGTGCTCCACTGATGCTTTTTAAAGAAAGGTGTAAAGTAAATGCAAGTTTAAACAGGTTTTTTTTTTCCTAGTGTCAAGCAAGAGTCTGCTTGACACTAGGAATTACTTCTGCCATGATCATCATTAAATAATATTGCTGCCAGAAAAAAATTACATTGTGCAAACCAAATAAAAACAAAACAAGCCCTTTCAGTCCCTTAGAGTTCTTCCCACAATACTTTCTCCAAATTCATATAGTCACGCTTCAGGAAAGTACTGTAAAAAATCTGGTTTGCTGGGGGGGTGGGGTCTTCGCTGGCACTGTGCCAGGCCATATGTACAGGATTCTGTCATGCTTGCTGTTTTTTTTAATCAGGTAAAGAGAGGAAAAATTATGCAGAAGACAAGAGCAAATGGCATCCTACAAAATAATCAAACTCCTTTCCATCATTAACCTTCCTAAAAAAGACAACTAGATATAAGAACAAAGCAGCAGTAAGTGAAATAGAGCACAAAGTATCAGTGATTAAAAACATCCCATGCAAGAACATATGCGATCTCAGAGCTTTTTGAGGACTCTGTCCTCTGATGGATGCAGTACACACTATTTGCAGGTGTAAGTGGAGAAAAAAATACAAGTTATGTTGCAATTCACTGATTTACAGGTGAACATCTATTTTACCACTTTGTGACATATTTCCATTGATTTACCTGAAATATTAGTTTTACACATTTATCTTTCAACTGTGCCAATGAGTACGCCAGGATAGACTACAGATGTGTCACTGTGTAGCCTCAGCCCTCTTTAAGGTACACAGGGCTGCGATAAAGTGGTAGTTGTGGATTTCTTCACCATGTGGCTCTGGAAAACATTTTCTTTGGGATCCACCTAAGCCAATGGAAGAGTCTACTACCTTCAGGCGCTCGTGGTCACTTGGCTGTTAGCGCTTGCTGTACCCTTTAACAAGGGCTTTCTAACATGTTTCTGCCTGGTTGAGATGAATTTTCAAAGACCTACTACACAGACTGTTTCAATGGACCTGGCTTATTTTTTGACTATGAGAACTATAAGGCTGAAACAGTGCATTAGCTCTTAAAGTCCAGCTGTCAGTGACTGCAGCAATAAGTGTCTTGCGCACAAAAGCCCGGAGACTATTTGTCTGCACAAACAGTACGACTGCCCATCCACCATGGCCTGCAGTGGTTTCTCAACACCCACCTGTCACCTGACACTAAGGGGACACCACTAGAAAACCCAAGAAGTAAGGTAAAAGACCAAAATTATAATGAACTTCATTAAGAAAGCAAGCGATCAATGACATCACCAAAGACCCACCTCCCCAGAACAGCAGAAAGTTTATTAAATGCATATCCAGGATCTTTTCAGAAATGGCTTGCATTCCATGTCATAGAAGAGTTCTTTTTTAAAAAAAGCACAGCTCCCAAAAGTGCAGCCTTGCCAGCCTGGCGTGGAGGGACAAATTTCCCCCTAACTCCAAAAGGGGAAGCTGGTTTATGCCCCACCTGAAGGCACCAGTCAGGTACTGGGGAGTCTTTTGTGCCTGACTTGCTTGCTGGCAGTGACTAATCTCCCCAGTACAGCTGGGTACATCCAGCAAAACCCCAAACATTTCTGAGAAGCCACATAATCCATGAAGACCCCCTGCAGGCAATCAGCGTATGCACCATTTGGCCATGACCTCGGAGGCAAGCAGAATGCAATGCAAGCACATTTCAGCAACGAGCTGACACCTGACCCTGCACCAGCCGTGTCGAGGAGGAGGAGGAGGAGGAGGCACTGCTCTCCAACAGGCAGGCACATAGGTAGGCAGGGCTGAAATACAGTGTGTTCCAGTAATTTGGGATGACAAGGGAGACATTGCAGGTTATTACATCTAGCGCACATAGGTGCTTTGTTTTGTCTAACTCGTGCGGTATTCTGGGGCTCAGTGCTCTCGCCCCAAACTCTAGGAGGAAGCATGGGGGGAGAAGAAAAGGTAGCAAGAAGGAACAAAACCACTACTATACTCACACTGGCCCAACAGAAAGACTAGGCCACATTTGGGACTGATTTAGAAAACTATTTGGCAGCATCTGTGGAAAAATGGAAGATCAAATGACACCTTTCTCTAAGTAATTTCTACAAGTTAAATGTGAAGCACCCCTATCAGCCACAGGGATAACCCTTCTACTGTTGAGCTAATATTGTCCCTGTTTGACGTTTATGCAGATGGTTGTATACATCCTTGTCCAATATTTGTCAGTTGGTAAGGCCTCAAAAATTTCACAGTGGATATGAAAATCCTGTTTAGAAAATGTGGGCCTATAGCAATAGGTGGGCCATTTTAGTTACTTTTGGAGGCCCATTAGTGCTAGTCCGTGGCACCACTCTCTCCTCATAAGCACCTGAAAAATAATTGGGTTAGAAAAGGGATATCAGACTTGACACCTGAGTTAGAGGTAAAGCATTGCTAAGCCCTTTGGTAGAACTGAGCAGAAGAACATCAATGGAAGAGAGACAGTTCCTTGAGATCATTCCTTCACTCCTGTTGTGATGACTTTAAGTGCGTGAATATTCTCAGGGACAATTGTTCTGATACTGAAAGAACACAGGACAGAGCGGTATTACTGTCCCATCACAGGACAGTGCTTTAGTCCGCGTGTTTTATTAGGGCCGAGGGAGTTTAAAAAAAGAGCCCTGTAACGTGCATATCCCCCTGGTGAGTTTATGCATGCTCTCACAGCTCTAATAAAAACATACGATGAAGGTAAATTAGGGCAGATGACTGTTTCTGTCAACACTGAGCAAACAGCATCTTTAAGGTTTGTGTGTGACTTAGGATTCAAGAATGCAGACTTTGTTTTTCATTGATGGGCTTGTTAAAGATACTTTGATATTTCCAGAGGAAAAAGAAATTATATAGAAATGTGAAGAGATTAAAGCAAAAGAAAAGAACCTTGACATCAGACGGGAGCTTGTTTGATTAGGTCACTCTATAGACTAGAAATAATTAAAAATAAAGAAGACAGATGGAGGATGTCAGGTGCTTAAAACAACATCTCTAGTCTACCAGTGCTTGTGTTTGTGCGAGCCAAGACTTCAGGCTTCACAGATGTCGAACGTGCCTTTTTGGCTGAGGATCTCAGGACGATGAGGAGAGGCACCAGAATTTAGTGTGAGCAAAATGGAGATTGTGCAAGTCTGACTGTACTGAAGAACATTTGCTGCTATTAACAAGCAGAGAAGGAGCTTTCCTCTCACTGTTTTGGAGAAGGCAGACAAGCTTGCCTCTAGTCTGGTTCCCTGCCTTTCGCTCCTCACCTGCTGCTGATTGCTCAGTCTGCCTTTGAGTTAATGAAGTGGCTATTTGCCTTAAGGAGCAACTTGTTCCCGTCCCAGGGGCACTGCTCCCGCCTGCCTGGTGGCTGCAGCGGCAATGCCAGCAGCCTGGCAGGTGGTGGCAGATCAAAACCAAAAACTCCCACAGAGCTTCTGGGGATTTCCGCACTAATATGCTGATACATACATTCGTTGACTGACTGACACTGCCTAAATATTTGTCCTTTACTGCTATGTTTGGCCATGATTTTATAGCAACTTCATGCATGAGCTCCTTTGACTTTTCTTGCTGCCCATCTGCTAACCACCACTGCAGGATTAGGAGGGTTGACATCAGGCCATTTCACCTGAGTTTTCTCTTTCTCAGTGAGAAACAAATGAGTTTTGACCTCCCACCAAAGTGCTGCAGTCAGTAATAGAACATTAATGGACTTCGACAGAAACTAAGGAAGTCTACGCTCATATATTTACCTTGCACAACACTATATTTTAGTCCAGAAGCACGAAGGAGTTCTCGGTGTCTATACATCTCTCCAGAAGGTATATGCCATTTGCTAAATTCCCACTGAACAGGGAAGCCTGGAAATCGCACAGATAAGCTACTGTTTCCCAGCCAGCACCAGGTTAAGCTGCAGCCAGAGCCGAGGGTTGCTCCATAAAAGCCCAAGACAGATCAAGACTGCTGAAGGGAAACAAATCAGAAGTACCTGACTTTTCATGGTAGTCACTTGGAAGCTTGATGCTTAACCAGGAAAGACAGGCAGGTACCATGACTGTTCAGGTGATTCTAGGAATACACATTATTTAAGTATCTTCCCCAATCTCATGTTATTAGAATAGATACCATTTGTCCTACTATATAAAATGAAATAGGTACCTTCCTTTTTTTCAAGTCAACTCGATAGGATCATGCATGGTATTTAACTGTAGTGATAAATACATATGGTTTAGGAATTCAATTATATTTAAGTTCTTCTCTAATAAAGCTAGAACAGCTGGCTGCCAGATCCTTGGATTGCTTCAACTTTGTCAGGAGCATCCAGCATATTTTAAAACCATCTCTTGACCCTACAGAGGAGGTCAATGTTTCTCCTGGCAGCCCACTAGTTATTTTTTAAGTGTCTTGATTTTTTTCTGTGGCGTAATGCAATTTTACTCATTATCACTACAGATGTCAGACCAAGACTAGCAAGATTACAGCAGTAGCTGAAGCATATGGTTGAGTCATATGAATAATAATCATAAATCCTTTTTGACATTGGTCCATTATTACATCCTGATCATGTCCCCTTGGAATCTCTTGTTTGGTGTAATGTTTAAGTCATTATAAGGTATCTCTGGAGGTCCAGATTTCTAGAAATCTCTACTGGAGAAACACAGTATTAGCAGTATGTTTATACAAACATAAAACATGTGAATATTATATACCAATTTATCTACATGTAATGTTTATGGAGACATACAGGAGAAGCAATTAATGACTGGCAGCCACTAAAAGAAAAGTTTCTGATAACATCTTAAAATCATAGTGTGTCAGGGTGGCAGATATTGCCTGAGCTGACATTGTTAAGAAAAGAAAACAAAGTATATGCATATAAAGAAAAGTGAAAAGTGACAGTCTTTACAGTTTTAAATGGTAACATTTTTCTAGCTTTTACATTTTATTTTGGGAGAAAGAAGGGTGGAACAAGCTGTGAAGGTAGCAATAAGAGTAAGGTTCTTCACATCCCACCAAACAATGTTTGCTCTTTTCAAAAGGATTTTACAATTAGAGGCTACCAATTTCTCAGCCGTCTGCAGTGGGCAGTAGTGATGGGGTCACAAAATCCCTGGGTACGAGAAATCCAAATTACGGGGAGGTTTTGGTCCAGATTTGAATACTGGTGCTGACTAACTATATCTGTAACAACCTGACAAAATACACTAAATCAAAACACTCAGGGCTTTAAAAAACACCCAATCTAAGTATCGTAATTACCAAACTCCAGTCACAGTTATGTGACAAGTCCTGAGCAGCTTTCCCAGGGATGAATTTTTGTGGCAGGCATCCATGCCACAAGTACAGTGAGAGGAGGCTCGTTTAAGACTAGTGTTAGAGCAGCCTCCAGCAACCCCCCCCACCCAGTTGTAACAGGGTACCCTAAAACTGAGCCTTTTGGATTTAGAAAGAAAGAGTCTTCGCTGAAATGCCATGTCATGGGTGGTCCAGGTATTTACAGGCTAAAACCAATGCAAATACATTAACTGAGCATCATTGGCTAGCGCCGCTGAGTAAAACGTTGAAAATGACTTCATTTTTAGTAAGGGACATCTCCTCAGTCATGGCAGATTTCTTTTTACCAGTGCCCACCACCCAGCTGTCCCTTTTGAAAACCCACATTAGCTGCTGAGCCAGTCTCACCCGATGCTTGGGACGATACATAGCCGCACCAGCCCGTGCTTGGAGGTGGACCTTGTTTGTTCTCCCTCCCATTGCCTCTTCCTTCCCTGTAGCTCTGCTCTTCTGCTGCTGTTCTGTTTTTAAAGGAGGGGAAAGTTTACAGGAAATGTGTGTTGTAAAACTTTCAGCTTCATTTTGCAGTGACTCCCCTTAGTTTTACTTAAATCCTTATGCTAAGCATACCAGCAGGTAGCTAGAGCATTCCTTTATTTTAGGCTGTGCCTCAAGCGCCTGTTACACCAAGTCCTCACGGCAGATTTGCAGTTTTCTCTACAAGAGAGACCAGTGGCTAAAACCTCAGCTGCCTCTCAGCACAATCCTGTGCTGCCTGCGCTCAACACCCACCCGCATCGGTCCCGCACAGCCCAGGGGGAAGGACGGCACAGTCAGGTTTGATCCATCCTGCAGATAAAGCCTGGTGAGATGGTGGCCTCAGTGGTTGGGAGAGGTAGCCTACATCTTGATCCAAAAGGGTTTTATTTGGAAAGGACCCCTTTTTTGTTCCAAGTACAAAAGCGATAAACAGAATAAAATGAATCTGAACACTAAAATGTAATAAAAGTCAGTCTCCAGGCCTGACCAGCTGTCCTGACCTTTACTGGAAAATAAACCAACTTGGTACAGCTGTGATCATTAAACCTACCAAGCCAAAGACCTGAACGCTTGAAAAGATACAACATGCGTTGAAAAAAATAGCCCTGCTCTTGAATTAAGTGCAAGAGTGTTGTGAGTTTTTTTCCTTTTTTTTTCTTCCTTTTTAATGGATTGCTTATTATTATTGGGAACTGATTCCCAAGAGTCAGCACGCTCCATTTTTGTTTCTTGCAAGTAAGTGAAATATTTTGGTATTTGCCAGTTAACAGGGCTTTTGAAACTTCTTCCTATTTGAAGAAATGAAGCAGACTGCGATATACAGAAGTTATCCAAGAGGATACTTTAGACAGATGCACCAGAGATGACATCTCTCTTGTCATCAGTAAAAATGATACAGAGCATATTGCTAAGTTATTCAGCAGTTTCCAAAGAATCCTCTTTAATGCACAATAAGAAACAGATCTTGGTTGTCTTTTCACGGATGTCAGACTTAAACAAAAACACAGAATGCACTTGCAACCATTGGTGTGAAAGGGTACTTTCAAGTGCAGGCCTATTGACTGAAACATTCTGGTATAAGATATCAAAAGACTGCCTATTTGCCACAAACTGTGCGAAGTTATACTCATTTTTCGTGGTGGCAGTAAGTGGGTTTAATGCAAGTAATGGAATTTAAAACCAGAAAGTCCTTATTATAATTCAGAATGCCCTTTGTCCTTTGATAATGAACACCATATTAGCGTCTTGAAGAAAAACCAAAACCTTAAAATAGGATATGTTGTTTTAGCATTTTGAACTAAGTGACCAAAACTTTAGTACTGGAAGTTAATTGCATTTAATTGCATATAGACAAATATCTGACAACAAGTTCCAACCTCTCAGTCATACCAGAAATAAGAATAAAATGACGATGGGCTAACTTCTTATACATTAGAAAAATATGGCAGAAGGAGATAACCTTTGTAAAAAAAAAATTCATGTGTGATATTTGGTATAAAGCAATCGTATTTGCTGTGCTGGAAAAAGACAATAGGGAAAGGAAGGGAGGGAAAGGCAAGGCCAGGCAAAGCAGGGGAGTGCACTGCATGAAATGCATCCCAAGAGGCTACTGGAACCAAATGTGTTGCAATTTTAATTACTCTTACCACAAAACTCACTTGGTTAAAAAATGAAAGTAAAATCTGGAACTTAAAAAATATTTCCGCTACAAATGCAGAACAGGGAAATTCCATTTTTGGCATGGGTAAAACTGATTATCATACTAAAACAGGACAGTATTTATTTATATAGCATGCCAATTTTTTTTTTTTTGAAACTCTATGCATCTGAAACATAATGTGAAGGTTTAAAGCATATTCCCCAAGTAAACAAGCTCTGTGATACAGGAAAAAGAAGGGTAACTGTTCTTCCCACCAAATCAGTGAATAAGGAGTACTCCTTAGATCAGAAATTTCAGTTAAATTACATCTCTATTTGCAATTCATTTAGACCGGATATGTCTGGTCCTTCTCCACATACATACAGCTTATGAGATTCTAGTCAAATATTCCTTTGCCATAAACTTGCTTGATAAAATCTCAGAAGGAGATTGGATGGAGGTTTTTTAAAAAAAAATATTCTGAAATGAAGAAATTTTCCCTGAGTGTTTTTTAACCTGAGAATATTTTGAAATTTCATTTATAATCTCAGTTTTTCAGGCAGAGATTTGTATAATGCTCTTTTTTTAATTTTTAGTTTCTGGCAAGTCAGCGGAAGTACAGAGTGTACAAACTACTGATGCCTAACATGACACAAAGGAATCACAATAGCTTCCTCCTCCCTTTGCTCCTTAGCATGGACTGAAATGCGTTGCTCAAGGATCAAGAGTGAAAAGAAGACACGGACCTGAATTCCACCAGTCTCTTCAGAAGTCTTTGAGCTACTTTTAAGGGGTCCACAAAAGATGATAAGGTGGAGGAAACCCATTATCTGCTGCCACACTCACAACTCTTAACTTTTCCAGCACAGCTCTGTTGAGTTTAGGACCCTCATTAACCTCTTGGCATCACCCTGCTCTGGACCATACAGAAACAGCAGTCACTATGGAGTTTCTTGGGGTGATGTAAAGTGCTGTCAGGGGTAGTTAAGATATACCCACCGTGAATGAAAAGAAGGTATTTTTAATCAGATGAGCACTTCTGCTTAATTTAAGAAGAACAGACCATACTGATTATTATATTATCAGATTATTACTATTATTGACATATCATAAACATGGAACAAAACTGGCTTGTAACAACAGATACATTGCAGAATTAAAAATATGTCCAAAGATTGAGAACACATTTCATAATTCTGGAATAAAAACGTGGGGGAAATATCTTTTTCCCAGAATTTTAATTTTTGTAAAATTTCAAAAAATCATGTTTTTCTTCAGTTCAGAATGAGTTAACATTTGTTAAGGATTGAGCATTTTGAATACTAAGCATTTTTTCAAAAACTGGAAACTGTGAATACTGATTAGCTTAAAGAAATGGAAAATGTGAATAGTGACCAACTCAAACTACTTTCAGATGAAAAGTCTGAGGTAGGATTATTCTTGAAAGTATATTCTCCTTTATTTTGTCTACTTTAGTTATAAATCAGTCAAGAAAAAGGCTATTCAGTCCATCTATTTCCAGATTATTACCGTGTTGCATCATCTCACCAAATGGGAAAACTTCCCCTCACTTTATTTCTTACTGCTTTCCTGATTGAATTCATCCCAAAACATCCATCTCCCAAAAAGCTGTCTACCAAAGGCTGCCAGAGGTGCACGGAGGGATCGGGATGAAGCTGAAATCCCACTAAAGCACACAAAACCTCCTCACAGGGAGTGTTGCCATGGTCTTTGCCACTGTTTTCTAAAGGACTAAAGTTGCTAAGGAGAAACACAGTGATTCTGGGAACCAAATTCCATCTAGTTGTGATGAAGTCTCATTTGAATGCTCCGGGATCATGTTTATGCTTCCCCAAAGCAATACCCTGCTGTGGAGGGTGACAGAGTTACAGGGAATAAGTGTCATGGTTCCCTCGGGTTACCTGTGTGAATTTACCCTGTCTGACTGACAGGGGTTAAATCAAAGGAGGCTGCTGAGGCGGAAACCAAAGGAACACAAAGACAGACACCACACGCACCCCACCCCCACCCTCCCCCACCCCACCAAAAAAAGAAAGAAAAGAAAGAAGTAAAAAGAAAAATAGAAAGAAAGAAAGAAAGAAAGAAAGAAAGAAAGAAAGAAAGAAAGAAA
>JAVKLA010000036.1:9067374-9107537 GCA_034782735.1 Sagittarius serpentarius | reverse complement strand
AGAAAGAGAGAAAGAAAGAGAGAAAGAAAGAAAGAAAGAAAGAAAGAAAGAAAGAAAGAAAGAAAGAAAGAAAGAAAATATAAAAAAAAGAAAGAAAAAAAGAAAGAAAAAAAGAAAGAAAAAAAGAAAGAAAAAAAACCAAGCAAGAACTTGGAGGGTCCAAGGTTGGGCTGCGACCCGGAAAGCAGAAGCCCAGCTGGTGCCCTGCAGGCCAGTCAGGTTCACCCATCAAAGGGCATAAACTTTGCATCAGAGGTGGATCCAAACCTTACACCTTTCTGGCTCCAAGGAAGGAGAGTGGTGGCAGAGGTGCAAGCAAGGTGAAGGGGATCCTAGAGAAGTGCAGGCAGGAGGTGCAGGCAGCAAGGCAGCTCTCCCCAGCCACAGATGATAGCTGGGGCCATCTGCCTGCACCAGGTGGGGGTCCAAGGTCAGGATGAAAACAGGAGAAAGGACTCCTTTTCCTGTAATGCTCCAGCCCCTGGCAAACAGGTACCGCTACGGTTTGAGGACACTCTTGCTAAGTCATTGTAACCAGTTGCTACCACGACTGCCAGAAGAAATAGTGCTTGGAGGTGAACCTTTTGCACAAATGTGAATACTAAATTATTGGTGACAATCTGGAAAAAATGGACGTAAGAGTAAGGAGCAAGAAGCCAACCTATTGCATCAGCTATAACCTGAGCAATGAGAAGAGAATTGGATGCAGCTTGCCATGTAATGTCCAAAGCTGTTATATATTTAACGAAATGATATTTACTGGAAGATAACATTCTTCTACCACCATCTGGATTACAGAAAATAATGTGTAACTCTCTGAAGATATAGAATTAAGTGATAAAGCCATGTTTTTCTATGAATTAAAGGATGTCTTTGATTCTCCGAGTAATAAGATGCCATTTTACTGTGACAAGATTTTTAAAAGCTTGCATAATTTTCATTATTATTCTTAACAGAGGAGGTTTACAAGCTTTCTGAGAAGAGTATAGTATCTATAAGCAATGGACAATACTATTGCCTGTAGGAACTAGTATTTCTTTAACAGCAGTTGAAATATTTATTGCTAATCAACTATATATGGCTTTATACTAACTTGAAAGACAAGCCAACTTTGCACAGACATCACTAAAGGTATGAGACAGCTTTCTTGTCATCAGCAAAATGATATACAGCAAACTATTGAATAATTCAAGTAGAAATGCTCAGAGATCACCTTTATAAAATATGAAACAGAACTCTGAGTCTTTCTTTGATGTTAAGATTTTACAGAGCAACAATAATGCACTCTGGATGAAGAAAGCCATCGCTTTGATAAAATATATGATATTCAGTCCTACATACCTTCTTGGCCATGTAGCATTGCACTCTCTTTACAAGACTTTTTTTTTTTTAGTACTATAGACACTTCAGAAGAGTAAAAATGTGATGCGTAATAAAGTTGTGACACACAGAAGAGTAGTAAAAGACTAGTCTATATTTCCTGGCCCCAGCCAACTGACAGGGTTAAAAAGGTTAATACCCTGACACAGGACACCAGCGGCTACTGTTATATGGGGAAATCTTTTATTTTTTTATGTTACTTGTCACAAGAAAATGCAAAGAATATCTTAAAGCTCTTTAAATCAAGCCAACCATCCTCAAACAAACAACTCAAAAAAGGATCTAGATCTGAGGGAATTATTATTTATTTTGCCATGTAGTTTAGAGCTCAGTGCTGGTTGAAAATAATCTTCTGAAACTACTATAAGATATTCCTGTACATTATATATCATGGTAACACGTTAGACTTCTGACTTTCTTTTTGTGGAGATTTAGATAGTGGACTTGTTTTCATGCACACACTGTGTGAGAAATATTATTGCTTGCATATTCACTTTTTTACTTTTTAATAAAAGAAAATGTTTTGAAAAATTTAGAAATTCCTAAGAAGTTCAGATTTAAATTAAAAATAAAAATATAGATTTATATTTATGGTCCTAACTTCCATTTAATTCCATGGGATTTAGATGCATGAATAATTTCAAAAATCTTGAAGGGACTTACATCTACTTAAGCATAAAAACTCCAAATTATTTGCACAGGAAGTAGCTTTATAACTTTCTCTTTTTTTCAACATTTTGTAATATTAATTTTGCATAAAGTTTGAAAGGTGCTAGTTACTATGATTTGCTATTTGTATGGAATATGCAGTGAAATTTTCACTGGAATGAGCATTTGACTTCAGAGACACAGTATTTACAAGGATTCCTTTTCAAAGAGAAATTCCAGCCATTGGTCTGGTAACGATATAGCCTTTATCTCAAAAAAACAGACTAAGAATATTTATGCTTGAGGAAAAGACCTGCCTGTGTAAAAGAATGTTCTGTTTTTCTGTATTCACATTTATAGGATCTCTTGCAAGATACTCTGGAATACATTATTGGAGCTGGAAATTGAGCCATCAGAGCTGAGCCTGCTTAACCGCTCCTCGCCGCAGAAACAGCATTTGCTATTAAATCCATCCACAGAATTCTAGAAAGGGCTTTTTTAAAATGTTGGGGGTTTTGTTTGTTTTGTTTTTTTGTTTTTTGGGTTTTTTTTTTGTTTGTTTGTTTTTAATTGCTCTTAAGACATCTGCATTATCTGCAGAAAAATATTTACATTTGGACAGTATTTTATAGAAGGTATTTTTAACTTCTAATTCAGGCTTCTGTTTACAAGGGAGACTCTTTTGTCTCTCATATGCTAATGATACGAACTTCTAATGCATGTTCTTGCACATATTTCATATTTAAGTGCATGCCTTCCTATTATGACGGAGGTCACTGCTACCTGAGTAACAACAGGTTGTGCCATATACAAATACGACGTAATGCCTTCCCAGAGGGCTGTACAATTGTCTGTACATCAGCTGAATGTGATCATCTTACCCTGCCGCGGCACTGTCACCCTCACCAAAGAGACACTTGTGGCAAGGAGGATAACTGCCTCTCTGGTAATTTACTATTCATGAGCTACGTTGTTTCTTTCTCCAATAATAAAGCAGTAATTGCCAATCATTATTTTTATCCTTAACTGAGTTTCTGTAAGGGCTTGGAAGAAAAACCTCTAAGGTGTAAAATTATGAAGAATCCAATCCAAAATTGCAAAGAATTGTAAAGAAGTCATCCCTGCCAGGAGCCAGGGCTAACTTGACCTGCATATACCAATATTTGCAATCCCAGGCTATTAGGACCAGGCTCAGAAGCCAGCTGGGACGTGGGGGCAATGCAGGGCCCGACGATCTGTTCAGCCAGAGTAAGCTCGGCGCTGGAGGGACAGTCTGCGCCCATGGGGGACTGACTGGGTCACCGCCAAGGCAGGGCCGGGACGGCCCCGGAGCGCCAAGGGCCGCAGCCGGGGGAGCTGCCCTCCTGGCGGGTGCCACACGGCCAGCCGTCCCCCGGGGCAGGAGGTCCAGAGGTGCTGGGCCGGGTGCTGGGGTCGGACGGCTGGGACGCCAGCACAGGCCGCGTCCCTGCTGCGGCGGGGACACGGCGCCGAGGCCTGGCTGGCTGAGGGGGCTCTGGGCCCGGCTGCTCCTGCAGCCCCGCCGGCCCTGGGGGCCGAAGAGCCCTGTTTGCACGATGCTCCATATCTCGGTTAAGAAATCTGCCAGGTTCAAGTGCTCGGCATCCACGGCAAAGATCATCCTTAGACCACAAAAGCGACCATGGCTAATTGCGATTTGACGATGCAGCGTTATTTGCTTTAAGTATAAATGATAAACATCATGTATTTATTCTGACCTGTACCTTTAGCACAGTTCAAAATATTGAGATCCTG
The DNA here is from genome assembly GCA_034782735.1 of Sagittarius serpentarius. Classification (NCBI taxonomy): domain Eukaryota; kingdom Metazoa; phylum Chordata; class Aves; order Accipitriformes; family Sagittariidae; genus Sagittarius; species Sagittarius serpentarius. The sequence continues at coordinate 9,103,733 of JAVKLA010000036.1, read as the reverse complement.
GGTGTAGCTTCTGTGTGACTGAGCTTACTATAGCACAGTCCTTGTTAATGACGCATAAACCAACCTGAAAAAAATAAAGAATTGCTTAAACCTTAAACTGATACTCCAGCCAAGCCAAATATTTTCTGGTATATGTAGCTACATCGCTGCTCTGATTTATTTTTTTTTTCTTTTTTCCCTGTGCTGCATCTTTCTATTTCTGCAGGTCACCTAGCTCTAAGGCCAGTTTCCATTTTATGAGTGGAGGTGAAACAGGTAGGTAGGAAGGCATCTGCTGTGCTCTCTGCCAGACACTTCATTTCTTTTCTTGCTGTTAATATTTAGTTCTTCTTTGCCTGTCTTCCTTCAGTCTAATTTTAAGTCACAGACAGTGTAAATCTGAGGTTGGATGGTTTTAGTAAGGGAAAATATGGATTTTTTTTGTAAGTTCACTTACTTTTTATAATAGTCATTCAAGAAAAACGTATTTCAAATAACAGGCTACTTTTATCAAATATTATTTTCTCTGTTTTTACTAGGTGCAATCAGCAGGGAATATAAAGTATCTAAAGCACATTTGCTTAAATAAAAGCAGCAGTAAATGCTAACAAAAACTAGATTTAGCAACAATTAGTCCACATTTCCTCCAATACCTTAAATTCATTTCCCAGGTCAATACATTTTGCATCTCTTGTTCCTGAGAGACCCTATTATGTACATATGTTCTGGATGGGAAAGCAAATGGTGCTTCTGCAGCCTTGCAAGCACTGTCCTGATTTGTGGGGAGAGGAGGACAGCAATTCCCTCTTCCAAAAACAGATTTTGTATGTTCCAGCTACCCATTTTTGTCCAGTCTCTTTACATCTAAATGATCAAAATAGAGAAGAACTAGAGAAAAGGGGAGTGGAATACTCCAGGCCTGGTGGAAAGGCAAAACTTCTGTGTTAGTAGGAGAGATCTAAAAGTATAAACCTGTAAAAAGGGTTAAAAAGCCAGATGCCTGTGCTCACTGGAGTTTGGCACAGCAAAGGCAGGAGTGATAGACAGAGATCTTTTCAAAATTATTTTTCATTGGATAACGGTTAAAAATAATCCTTGTAAATTTTATAGTAAATTTTATTCAGGTGAAAATCCCTAGCTGAAAAACCAATGCCTCTGGAATTAGTCACTGTCACAGCAAATTAGCAAGGGAAGGCGAGATCGTGACTTACCCTGGTGGCACGCTGCACGCGACCCCACGCAGCACGCGGGAGCAGGACCGGTGCAAGGAGCTCCAGGGTTTGGAGACTAAGGAGCTGATTCCAGAAACCGATTTTTTACTATGTCGAAGTGACCCTGTGTGTATGTATTTAACAGTCAGGGAAGCCAAAGCAAGCAAATTGAAGAGTTAATGCGAAGCCAGACATAAAGCGAGCAGCAATGTACCATTACAGCTATCCAGGCTCCCTGCAGATTATCGCCACACAGAGAAACTATGTCTTGTGGTTTTCTGACATGTTCCTTAGTGCACGATCAGGCTCCAAATGACTCTGGCCACCCGATGCCAAAAGCAAACCTTCTTGTATACACTGCAGCCTCTAAAAGGCGGTTGGTGCCTAAGGAACGCACCAGCCTTGTGTGCACACACACTAATGCACACTGGAAAACAACAGCCCTTAAATGACCTGCAGATTCAGAGGCTCCCTCAGGTTTTCATCACAGACTATCCCTCCCCAGGCTTCCTCAGCTTGAAAGTCCCGAGCCTCTGTACAGGCTGGTGTGAGCCCAGCTCATCCTGCTTGTGGTGGAGGTGAAGAGAGACTGCACGGGGTGACATGTGCCTTCTCTCTTCGTTCTCCCAGTATTTCTGGCATCTTCAGCAACGCTTCACACTGTTGTATAATGGAGCAGGGAAGAATATTTTTACAATTTTTATCCCATCAGGAAGGTTTCCTGTTGGTCTTCCTTGTTTTATAGACTAGTTGCAACAAACTACAGTGGAGGAGGATATAATGGCGATGTAATAGCAATATAATGTAGGAAGAGCCCTTGCCTTTCTAGCAGGTAGGAGCTACGAGCCTCTTCTGCAGCTGCTGGCAGGTGTGGCCACCCACCCTCCTTCCAAGTACTTACTCAGAAGCATGGGAGGAATGCCCTTGCCAGCCACCCAGCAACAGCATCCGTGGGCTGCGGATCAGACCATTCACCTGAAAGTAAACACGGAGATTTCTCCACCAGAAGGTGATGTTGCAACCGCTCCCTGACATGCCAGCTGGCACACTGCAGCTCCTGGCCACCACATCTGCATTGGTGCCACTGGGCTGAGCTCCTGTAAAAAAAGGGGACAGTGCATCTGCCCATCCCCTTGGAACTGAAAATCACTAAAGCCCCGTTGATTTCCCTGACTTGGCAATAATTAAGTATATGGCTACAGATGGCTTATAATATCTGATAATTAGTTTCATTAGAACTGAAGTGAATAGATTTGAGGGGGGTTTTTCTCTTCTTTTTTGTTAAAGATGTTTTCTTAGGGGGATATTGTGATTATACCCGCATGAGGGGGACATGAGAATGTGGTGCAGGAAAAACAGAGAATGACAGAGGCTGGGACATCCTTGGCTCTTTCTGGCAGTGGTACTGCTCCATTGCCTCCACAGGTTCCCCTGCACAACGTTCTTGGTACTGACTATGCACTCTGGAGTTATAGCTGTTTAAAGCAAAATTGTGGTATTTATCCATGTCCCAATACTGAGGTCATTGTGCAAATCCACTCGTAAAAAAAAAACAAAACAAAACAAAACAAAGCATTGCATTTGGTTTCAGAGCTTCACAGCTCCCCAAGGCTCCATTCTTGACCTGCAGGATGCTAAATGTACACTTTTTTATGGATCTTTAATAAAAGTGGAAATCAGCCCTGAAAGTGGTAGATATTTCAGTGCTTAGAATGATGTCTCCAGACAGGGCCATACTGCCTGCAAAGAAAGCAGGAATCTGGACTGTACTAGCCTTGCTACAGCACAAAATGAGAAAGAAGGATGAGGAAAGACAGATTCTGTAAACATACATTCTCTAATATGCTGGGTCTGTTAGAAGAAATCTCATAGAAAAATTAAGAAACCATTATACTGTTATGAAACAGTTCTGGATTTGGTATGTACGGACTTCACTTGATACTGTCCAGTTGAAATGAGAAGAAAATAACTTCTGCAAAATTAATATGTAAAATAAAATTTTATGGTTTCAGTTGTATTAATGTTACTATAAAAACTAACCAAAGCCAAAGGCTCCTGACATATCACCCATGTAACTCCTACCGTAGTGGAAAAAAAAATTCCTCCTAGAATAATGTTATATGGCTTGCCAGCTGCAAGCCCTGCATTTTGTGGGCTAGTACTATTCAAATGTGTTATTTCTTTTTAATTATCATGCCAAGAATAATATTTCTTCCATTATATAACATGCTCTTGCCCAGGGAAGGAAGAACTCTTTGTTACATGTATATTTACTTTCTCACACATACTGAAGACATTTAAGCTCAGCAAAATTCCTAGGAAAGGGCTTAGGAGGACATGCATTTTGAAATTTATGGTTTGCTTCACGGTTTTTACTGAGGAGGGACACACATCAGTGAGAGAATAAAGCATATTATAAAGGCACTACCTGCAAAATACAAAAAGATCGTCATTCTTTGGAAACAAAATTGAGGAGAAGTTTAAAGAGGATTATATGCAAATTCATCTGCAGAGACAAAGCTTGCGTGTATCAGAACTTAAGAAACATCAAAACTAGACCTTGGCCAGTTATCCCTTTCTGATATTTTGTACGACAGTCACAGCCCCTCTTTTGTTGGCAAACTATTTCCAAGTCAACTTTAGCATTTTTTACAAATGTATTTACTTAAAAATCTCCCATTAGCTCAATGAAACTACAACTCACCTTAGGGACTGCTGAAAAGCCATGGGCAGCGGGCAATATTTCAGACTAATTGGGTGTGATAATTAGTGTCCACCTGAGCACCATGCTATCAGTCACTTACCAGACTAGAGACTACCTCATTCAGATACAGTATCCAAGACAAACAGACATAAAACTGCAATGTAAATATTGTGCCTATACATATTTACAGCCTTCATTCTTCCTATCACTATGCCCACAAATAATAATTTTAAAATCCCTTTTATGAAAGTTTAAAGAAAGTAAATTAAGTGGTTGCAAATACCAAAATAAACCAACAAAATTATTCAAATCCTTTCTCAAGGAGTATTCATCCTGCTTTATTTAAAGACTGTACTAAGAAAAATGTACTTTGACCAAAGTAATCCATACCAGAAATTGGAGAATAAGCCATCCACTGAGTTCACTGAAAAGAGGAGTTGAGGCATAAAAACTGCTAAAACCAATTACTGTAAAACAGCAGGAAAAAGACAGAAAGGATGACTGACAACGAATTATGGCTCCTACGGTGAGTGATGGCCTTTTCTGATAAGCAGTGAACACAGCAGCATGACCCGGGTGCTCTCGGACCTGCCTGGCTTCTGGGCTGGGTCTGGTGACACTGTCACTGCTGCTCCGAGATGCTCCTTAGTGTATGACAATGGTTTTGAGGAAAGCATTGCTATTTAAAGGGGAAGAATTTCAACAGCATGTTAAGAGAAATCAGATTTCATTTGCAAAGCTGCTGGGGGCACACCTCAAACCACCCCACGTAGGATCCAGAGCTGCCCCGTGGCAGGAGGCTGTAATGCTGCCGTGTCCCACCACAGCTGTGGTGACGTACAAGCCGGAGAAAGCAGACACGAGTTTGTCATTGGCTTTGGAGAGATGCCCTTTGGGAGATGTGACCATTAAGGCAGTGGGTGACCTGCCGACAACACAATGCCTGCAGCAGCGAGTCTTTGGAAAATAGTGTCTTTAGCATCTATCTGTGCTTGTGGGTATCGCATGCTGTCAGGTGATGTAGCAGCATCTCCATGAGTTACAGTAGGACACAGGGAGTCAGCAAAGGCAGAAATGGAGCCATGTACATTATTCAAGGACATTTACAGGTACAGAACACGCAGTGGCTAAGACAGCTCCTGCAGTGCCAGTGTTAGCTGGCGCTGGGGAGCCACAGTATTTCCTCAGAAATGTCTAATGGCTCCTGCCACTCCATGCAGTGGACACGTGGGATGTTAACTTGTCCACAAAATGCTGGGTTACTGTTGGGTATCTGCATACTCCTGCACAGCGATTTCCTTCCCAAAAGCCTGTTTCTGTCGTATGTCCTCCTCCTAGAAGTAACTGATGACTGAAAGTTATTCTCATTTTAATACTTAGAAAAATATACAGTTTTAAGTAAACTATGTTGTCATTTGTTCTTTGGGGTTTTTTTCAGGCTCATTCAGGAAACTCTGAAACAGGTAGGTGTTAAACATTTTTGATCCTAATAAGATTTGAAAACAGTACATCTTCCAGAGTACCCATAAAAGTAAGCAGAAATTAGAAGTATTTTAGCATTCCTTAATGCTAAATAATTTCTTTTCATAACTTTATACATTTCATCAGTGATTCAAAAGGACTAGAAAAAACAAGTGGCAACGTAATACTACAATGTAAAATAAAAACATAGATTAATACCAGGAAACTACAGACTATTCCATCTGAGATTGTATAGGGAAGTCTTTGAGACTATTTTAAGTGGCTCCAGCTTTTTTATTTATGGGAAGTACTCGGATGTTGACATTGAAAACAAGTTTTGCAAGTTCTCAAATACAGAATCTACAAGAGCAGTAAATAAAGAAAATGTTGTGAGATTAGAATCAACAACAAATCCCCCAAACTTTTGATCTTTAACATACATTGACTAATGGATGAGAAAGTGACTTTCAGTTTAGATAACAAGAGCCAGTTCTCTGGATCAAATAAATGCACAAAAGAAAACCAGAGCCCCGTCACTAGCCTGTGAGAGACAACAATAAAAATCTACTGACTGCAAAGGAGAAGGAATGAACCCTTGAAGTAGACAACTGCAGAAAAGCAAAGGCCTCTCAGACAGTGAAAAAAACCCAGTAATTTGACTCCTAGGTTACGTTGCTGTCAAAATGCAGAGTATTGAGAGAAATGGGAACTGACAATATTGCCTGCAGAAAAATCACAATTGTTGTAATGGGGTTTATGTAACAAGAACAGAGCACTTCCTAAATTGCCAAAAAGATACTCAATATAAACAATTCAATCAATCACTCAAAAACTCAGTCAGTCCACTCTGCAATTTTAAAACTTAACAGCGAATTAAAAGACTGGCTCAATTAAGCAGAGTGCTTATATTAATCGTACGGATAATAAGATGCACCTTCCTTAGCTCTGCTTTATTAATCAAAGCAATTTTTTTTGTCCCCCCAAGAAAATAATCTTTATTTGTCTTCTGCCTTTGTTCATGGTATCTTTCTGTCACCAAAACCAGCAGGGACTCATGGATTTTTAAGGCCAAAAAGAGCCGTTATAACAGAGACCATATATTTCACACAGTAGTTCATGCCTCTAGGACAGCATCTTACAGATTGAACCCAAACTTGTCTTTTAGAACACTATTCAAATTTGATGGTAAAACTCACAGTGGCAGAAAACCTACCCCATCCTTTGGTAGTCTGTTCCAAATGCCAATTGTTACTATTCCATGTGCATGATCCCTACATTCACAAAGAATATTTATAAATAATATAAAAAGAATTCTATTGTAATTCCCTTGCATCTAAGACAGAATAAGGCCTGTTTATTGGCAGTAAGTGCACTTCTTCCTATTAGCATAGTAAACGAGGTTACAGGTCTGAGAAACTCCTTCACAGAGATAAATGAACACCTGAGAAAACATGGGCTTGTTAAAAAATGAAGGTGCATGGCTCTACTATGTGGCCCTGTGCCAACAATACGATAAAGCAACTCCCAGCACCTGCACGTGCATGTACAAGTTTTGATTTTAGCAGATAAGTGAGGGTGCATGCCACCTATTAACGTGCTGGAGAAAAGCTTTGATCCCATTGACATGTTATATATGTGTGTGCATGTGTGCATAGGTGTACCTATTATATATATTAAAAGGCATTTTAATCATTCATGTAGGAGCCTTTTTTAAGATGTCATTTTGTTTCCTCAAGATTTTTGTGTTTATCACTTAGTGATACCTAGGATGACTGAGAAGTTGAGAAAGAGGAAAGGCCTATGGTTTGTAATTTTATATGCTTTATTGAGCAAAACACCTGGAATGAAATGCTTGCTCTGTCAAAATCAGTGCCAAAACTTCCACCCATTTCAGCAGGGCCAGAATTTCAAACCCTAGTCAAAAGGTCAGCTTAGGTGTTGAAAGTTAAACATCTGCTTAAGCAGAAAAGAAAGTTCCCTCATTGTTGGCTCAGATGCACAGACAAGACAAGGCAAGACACAGCAGATGAGGCTAAATGGCAGGGTGAAGGTTTACTTGTCATTCTTAGAAATATAACTGTAACGAACAATGTTCAGGGCCTGAATACACGGTTATAAGATAAACCAGAATCCCTAAATAATTATTTTTGAAATATAAAGATTTATGTTAATTGAACCAATGGATCTGAAGACCTTCATTGCCTCCAGCAGACACTTCACCTCCAAAGCTCCTGAGCTCAGGAGCTACAACCTGGTCCTTGGCTGTGATGCCAGGCCAGCCGGCCCCAAGAGCTGCACTGGACCTGTCTCCAGAGCCTGTCAACAGACTGACTCCTTTTGCACTGTGGCATATTAAGCAGATGATACCCTTTTCTATTTTACCTTCCCTTCTGTGCTAAGAAGATTGGCCAGGGGAGGGGGGAGAAGGTTCGGTTTTTACGTCTCGGCAAAACTGGCCTCTTTTGCCTCTTGCTACTATGGATACCTAAATGCTCAAAGCTCGGTTGCCCCCTTTAGTGGTTAGACTGCTACTCTCTGCTGACCTACCCCAGGAAACAACCGAGCTCGTTCCTTCAGTGAGTTATGTCCTATAAGACCTTCTGCTTGCCTCCTCCTCCTGTCAGTTCCTGCCTGGAGCCTGCTGAAGGAGCAGGAACAGAGCCATTTACCTGGGAACAACTCAGCCAAATGCCCCAGCTAGCACCAGAGAATGGCAAAACTTTGCAATTCAGAAATTACTCCTAGGCAATCTGGTTCATTTACCTGTTAGCTGGGTGTCAGTCTCCTACACTACATTTCTAAAAGCTTCAGTCATTAATTTTTAAGTATCTCAAGCAGGAAGGCTTTCACAATGCTTTCTCATGCTGTTGGCTCCTCCTTTTATTCTTCATTCCAGAAGTGCTAATGCAGCTCCTCAGTTTCACATAATCTCCCAGAACAGCTGAAAACCAGAATTCCTTGCCAGGGAAGCCTTAACTCTTAAAGTAAGAAGGAGAAATATTTTCTTCTGAGGGGTATGACCCTTTCTTTCTTCTCTGTAGTTAATTGCGGGGATTAACAAACCATATCTACAATTAGACACAAAAAAGGCAAGAAATAGAGCCAGCTTTTCTTGCATACCCTACTGCTTCAGGTACTTAGGCTCTGATTCAGCCAGTGAAGCAAGTAAGCATACGCCTTTCTTAGAAAATTTAGTCCCTCATGTCCAGTAAGCTCAGAATTGTTAGAATGGGAATAGCCCTGATGAGGCTAGCCCATTGGACAGTCTCTAAACTAGTCCCTTTCATCTGAACAGGCAACAGTGATGCTTTTCTACCTCTTTCTTACCTCTGGCAGATGTCCTTTGCACAGGTACTCGGGTACATAGTAGACAGGTACTTTGGGAAAGGGGACTTGGAGTCTTTCTGCTGACGTGTGTATCAGGAGCTGACTGGCCTTCTCCCTGTCCCTAGACTTACCCTAACTAATGCATGCCCAGTGATGCTGGTTCAAAAGACAAACTCTACAGTTCTCCTTTTCAGGGAGGGACACTTGGTAGGAGATGGAAATGAAGATAACCAACTTCAAAAAGAAGTACAAGATCTCAACTTGGCAACAGAAAATAGGTATACATTTTATCCTTCAAGATTCCTGATCATTTTCAAGCAATTGATCGCTTTCAAGCAATTTTTGCTTAACCTAGAGTTTTAGTCCCTTTCCCTTTCTGCAGAGTGCTTTCTCACCAGACATCTGTGGCAAATCAAACCAAACTTCCTCCTTACCGACCAATGTCCTTAGTCTTTATTTGATCCCATATTTGAAAGAAATCTCAGGTCCAAGATATCAGCATTTTTTCCAGCCTTCTGAACTCATCTTAAATTTCTTAAAAGTCTCAGTAGTTCAGGCTATATTTTCCTCCTCCTCTTCAAGGATTTTTCCATTCTTCAGATTTGTCACAAACAACTGACATGAGATGTGGCCAGCTCTCACCTGGATGGAATTTGGGAAGGTTTGTTTCATGATCTCTAGTGTCGTGGAGCCTTTGCTCAATTTGTGTTACTCAGTTCAGAGGCTAAGCACTGTCATTTCAAACATTTAAGATGACTGCTTCTCAGGATGTGTTCTCAAGACAGTGACAAGCAAAGCTGCCCAGGTGATGCTGAGAGAGATACTTCAGGAGGCAGTCTTGCTGGTGAGAAGGACAAAACTATAATTCTGCCTATGTTAAGACCAGTCTAAAGATGGTTCATTGGAAGAGGTTTGACCATTTCTAGGATGAAGAGTATAATTCCATGGAGGTATATAATTTCTTTGTGATATTGAAGCCATGCTTTTAAGGAGAAGGACACAATTAAAGCACACTTATCAACCTTGATTTCAAAACGACAATGTGCACTTTCTTTTCAGGCATTAAAAGACAAACTGTAGAACTGTGTTATTCACTGTGAATAGTGCTTCTGAGCTAATTTACATGTCAGTGGGGCTTACAAATACGTATCTTCAGAGCTGGAAGAAAGATCCATGACCAAAAGAAAATTTAAGACAAATGAACTTACTTTTGAGTTAATCAAACTTAGTCAAATTATCTAGACTACATTCAATAGATTCTGACTTCATTAAAAGTCAGAATTGGGAAACAGTAGGAATTTCATAACTGATTTCTATGGTTTTCACTACTTTTAAATGTGCTTGCTGCACCTTCATAGTTTTGAGTTTGAAGAAAGACAGCAGAAGAACCGTCATCTGAAAGTGGATAGAACTACTGTTTTATTCCAAATGAAAGTTGACTTTTTCCTAGGAAAGGACCATATAAGTCTCATTCAATACATATTCAAGGCCAGTGTATAATAGGAGCAAGAGGGTGCATTTCAGAGTTGGGATGTTAGACTTGGAATATCTCTGTATGTAATTTCCTGCTTCTGTGCTTTTGAACTAGCATTTTTTTAAACCGAAAACTCAAGGTACATGGAAACCAAAGGAACTCTTTTGCTTTTTTTGCCTTTTAAAGATACTGCTTTTTCCTATGCCCTTCAATCATTTCTGTCTACAAATTCCTTAACTATCTCTTGAACGAATTGATTTTGCCACTCTTAGCGGACCTTTGTTATAATCCATTCCATATGTGTGTTTCCTTTGGATGAAATACAGTAGTTTCATGTTAAGTTCCTACCTGCTCCTAATTTCCTAGGATATGCATTATGTCATCTTGTTTTTGGTTTTTTTTGCCAGTGGGAAAAGTTTGTCTAGGTCAATTTTATCAGTCTTCTGCATATGAGGAAAAGCACCAATTAGATCACCGCAATGTCTCCCCTTCCCTAGTGAGAACAACCTTATGTTCCTCAACCACTGCTCATTACATAACTCTTTCTGTTTTGCAAGTGCCATGGGTTTTAACGTTTGATACAGAGATTTAGGTCTCATCACAAAGTCACATGGAAAAATTGAGTTTGTAGATAGCAGCAAGAACATCAAAACTCAATTAAGCACCACACAATTCTTTGGCAACAACTGGTAACTTTTGCTCCCAAAACAGAATTACTAATTTTCACTAACTTGAATTTCATGGAAATATCACAGAGATTCTTGAGGTAAACACAATTAAACTATGATCTTATTGTAGTTTGAAAAGTAACACAGCAAGTGGCAACAGGGGTTACCATTTTTATTGCCTCTCTGTGGCTTCCAGATTAAATTTGGGCAATGAGATTTACAGCAAGCTTCCTAATCACTTTTGTTGCAGGGCTTTTTTGTGAACCTAAAGCTCTAGCTTTAATACAGTTCTCATCATTACCAATATATATAAAACTAAAAAAATTAGAAAATGTGCCAAAGGAAAAAGGACAGTTCCATGATCCATATTTGCAGTGAGAAAAACACCATTCAACATCTCTTTGAGAAAGACAGTAAAATCAGGAGAAAGAGACCTTGAAGAACTGGAAAAGGGAAATACAGGATGGATTTTCCTACTCAGAAAGGATTTTTCTCTCTTCCATTGGCTAGCTGAAAAGAGAAGAGAGACAATATGTTTGGCATCTTTTTCCATTAGTAATTATGATGTTTGCTTTGGTGTCTTGGCCATGTTTAAGTACACCTTACATGGAGGGATGCATTCTCCTTAGCTGCTTTCCAAGGTTGTAGGATATGAGCTGGCTGGTACAAAAGCTGTGTAGCTGCATTATCCTGGCACTGATCCCAGTCTCGTCAACCCTGCTGTTTGCACTTCCCAAGTGTGTTAAATTACTTCTAATATTCTGCAGAAAGAGACTGCTAGCAGAAATATTTGCTGATACAGCTTTCAGAAATGACCACTGTGGTATCGAGCATTAACGATGGACTCACAAGTATTTCCAACCGGACTTGCATACCAAATACCATGCTCACGCATCCCACCAAAAAAGGTTGGACTGTGTAACCTCTGTATCATGGACTGTGCAAGATTTAACTATGACCAAATTGAGAATTTATGTGCATATTTATTTTAAACAACAAATATATTTGATCAGATCCAGTAAATTAATGACACGGTAATGTTTCTGGTGTAACTTCATGTACTCCATCTGGGAAAACCGCAACAAGAAGATTTAAGAGGCTAAAAAATGTCAGAAGAACTATGAACATATTCTTATTTACCGACCATATCCAAAATTGCTCTATTCTTGTATTCACTCTGTATCTAGCCTGGAGCTGAATTCTTTCTGGAGATCAATACTATGCAATTATCATTTTCTTATGTAGGATTCACTCACTATTGACATATTCATTTGTCTTTGATAGATGCACATGTACTACCATGTATATTTTATCTACAATAGGTATTGTTTTTATCTACCATGATACCGTCCGCAACATAAGTCAGCTGATACATTGCCTCTTCTAACTTTCCTTGGCTACGGTTAAAGGATTTTCACTTGTCTGAACATTTCCTTACTTTTCAAAGGCTCCCCGTTACATTTGTGAATTGTTCTGGTTTGTAATGTCCATGTGCTCTCAGATGGGCTTTAAAACCAGAATAGCAATAGCCACTTTGCAGACTGCATGTACTTTCCTCAAGATAAGCAACAGTGAGTGTAGATTTACAATTCTTTTAAAGCTTTTGTAGTGTACAAATAGTGCACTGGGGGAACACAAAGCTCCCCATTCACATTTATTACCTTCTCTGTGTCATTTCTCACTTACCAGGGCACTTTTTGGTGCATTTTGACAAGCTCTGTGGATTTAAGCATTTCTAAAAATTCATTCATCTGCAAAGTAGTAGTTTATCTCTTATTTTCGTTCTCACAATTTGAATTTTCATTAATCTCTCTCATTTTTCTAGGTTAATGCTTATATTCAGAGGCACAAATGCCAGGGTTTGTTTGATGAGTTAAATAGTCTCACTGCATGACAGATTTGTTTGATGAAAGTCACCTTCCTTCCTGCCCATGCAATACTTTTCCATATTCAGGAAGCATTTTTAAGAGTAGACAGCACTGAGGTAATTCTGCCCCTACTTAAATCCCGTGACACCCACATTCGAAACTTAATACACCTAGAGCTGAAAATAAGAGCTCTTTAAAAGCCTTGGAGTTAAGAATTACACACAGGCAGCATTTAGCCCTTTGCTTGTATTTTTGTCCTTCTAGCAGATGCAGCAAACAATTCTTTTCTCTTTAGTCTGAGCAATGAAGTGAAGGATATAGCACTACAAGTATGCATAACAGTTTTTCACTCTTTTTTTTTTGTTTTTTTTGTGAGAAAACAGACAGTAACCGTGATACATATGAATAGAAAGCTGTAATTTTACCTCTACAGACAATAGCCTGCCAGATAGCTGGGATACAAATATCAAGGAAGAATGAAAAAAGACAGATATACATGAAATCCTGGCTCCATTGAAGGGGATGGGAATTTTGCCATTGATTTGAATGGAGCCAGGAATTCATTGTGAAAGCATCGTTCAGCTGTAAAAGTTGTCACTTTTAAGTCTGTATACCCTCATGCAATCAGTCCCAAACTCCTGATGAAAGGATTTGTAATTTTTCATATTGCCCAAATATTTTTTTAACAGCTGACCCTTCCTCTTACTTAAACACAACCTCCTTCTCCAAGACATGTATTGAATCCTTTTGTTGATTTTAATATGACTTCTAGCAACTTTCCCACATTCCAGCAAAGCCTACTTGAGCTCTTTGCTTCCACTTAATTCCTCCTCTTGTTCTTCTCACTTTTGTTAAAATCACTGCGAACGCAACTGAAACTAACTGAAAATAATATGGAACCTGGTTGAACTCTGGCACTTTCTGGCTTCCTGATGGCAGTAATAATTTATCGTCATTTTGTCTGCTTTTGTTCTTGGCAAAACATTTAGATAAACTACTTATCTACTGCTGTTATCTTTATTATGCCAAACACTGAAGTTGCAAACATGGGGGTGGATGTTTGGGGAACTTTTTTGTGGTTGTGTCATTGGGGAAACCTCTTGCTTGCTATCTATATGGTGAGTGCATCTGTCTGCCCTCATGCCTGACTTTTGGAGAGGTAACGATGTGGTTCAAAGAGGAACAAGAAGAAAGTAGAGGGCAAATATTTTATATTATGCTTAATATAAAGTATTCAATGATGTAACTTGCAATAATGCAATATCATGTGACTTACACAAATCATTCTAATGAGTTCACAGAAGAAAATGCCGTTACATTATTTAGGACTGTATATTACCTGCTAAAATAAATTGCTCAATCCAAGCAAAAATAACCTTAGACAAAATAGCAAATGTACAGGCAAAATATTAATACAGTGGCAGTGAAGAGACCTTGACGCTGGGTAGAAGCTGCAGGTCAGACAGCGCGTGGTGCAGTTCGTGTGATGCTAGCAAAGCAGAGCCCTCGCCTACTGACGGCTGTTGCTCTCCCTACAGGACTGACTGAGTGACCTGGGAGGGTCGGTTTCCCTTTAGATGCCTGACAAGCAAAACTCTCCTCCCAGAAAGATTTATACGAAAACGATAATCATTTGTCCCACTCTGCTGCTGCTGAGCCAGCACACAGTGGAGGAGCAAAGCGACTACCTGAAACGAGGAAGCAAGCAACCATTTTTGCTGTGTGTTTCCTGCAGGCAGAACGGGTATGGTGGCTTTTACAGCTGCAGCAACCAGCGCTGGGGCAACAGTCGGAGCCTGCCTAATGCGCGGAAGGGAGCTTTGCGGACATTCTCCACCCCGGCACCTTTAATCAAACCCAACAGCAGCAGTCAGCTTTTGGTCCTATCCAAATTTCTAGGCTCTGCACTCCATTTTGCTGTACCTTAACACTGTGGCAGTGGTCCAACCATGCAAAGCCTTGCAGGACCCTGGCTCCTAGTGAACACTGAGGAGCACCCTTGCACAGATGTCAGAAAGCTGGCAGCACCCACCAGGTCCCATTTACTGCGGCAGGTGAGGAAAAATAGGGTTAAGGGCTCCTCCGCCCAGCGCTCTGGCAAGCAGGAGCTCTGCCTTTTGCAGGCTCTGCCCAGCAGCCCTGCTTGCAGTCCCAGGGCTTTGGCCTCCGGCCCCGAGCCCCTCTGAGGTGAGGGAACGCAGCTATTTGCCAGTCGGATGCTGTGACTGGAAGCTGAAGGCGGTTTTGCCAAGGAGAGACAATCAAAGGGAAACCTGTGAAAATATGCTTCCTAGCGATATACAAGGGAAACCTATCTTGAGAACAAGTCATGTGAGTTTAATAAACACATCCTTAAAATAGTTAACAGTTTTACTGAAAATCTTCCAGTGATCTTAGCCCCTGATGGAAGTCTCATTGGGGGTACACCTACAGCTGTCAGATTCGACGTATAAAATCAAGTTAATCTGCTTCAGATTAAATTTGGGGAGAAAGAGGGTAAAAATTAAACACAATTGGTTTAGAATGAAATGGCTACTTTGTAGTTCTTGACCCTTTTATTTATAGTAAATATTTGACTTGCCTTGGAGTAATTTTTATTTTGAATGTCTGTAATTAATGACATGGTTCATTAGTTGCAGGGAAGCTAATGTAGCTCTGCTATACAGTAGTTCACATAATTGTGGGAGATAACTCATTCCACATGCTCGAACATTGTAATTTCAAAATATTTTCCTAATAGTTCTCAAATAGAAATAGTTCTAAGTGTACATCGAAAACTGCCTATATCCAAGCAACATTAACAGACCATAGTTTAAGCATAACATGCCAAGAAGTATTATTTTTGGCTGTAACATAATTGGTATCACATGCTGTTGCTATTTTATATACTCTTTTCCTTTTTGCCTTAATTTTTATTATTATTTTATATGGGCACAGGTATTACCTGAGGGTGACTTTGCATAACAAGATGTAGGTGTATACTAGGTACTGGAATTCTAGCCATTTAGTTTTCTTGTTTCAAGCTGCAACAAATACATGAAGCAGTTAATCTAGCAAATATTTCCCCTTACACTTGGCTGAATAAACATAATTTTAACATGGCATTTTAAAAATCAATTTAGAGAGGAAAGTGAAGCACAAGATCTAGAACAAGGCTGAATCTGGAAAAAATGAACCCAGTGAATACTCCTATAAATCTCACTTTTATGTAGAGGCATTTGACTTTAAGTATTTCAGTTCTTTTTTCCCCCTTACCTGGAAGATCTTCAGAAGCCCGGTAACTTGCAATCTGTATCGCAGTGGCTGGGTGGGTCCTTACCCAGTCTTTCGGATGAATCACTCATCTTGCACCCTATAAAACTCTTCATATGTGTGCCCACTTAAGATTTATCCTTGTCAGTTGATAGCAAGATCCTCAATACTGTGTGCCCAAGCTAAAACGCAACCAAGAAATCCCAATAGCGAAACAGGTACAGGAGTTTATTCCTGTTCCATCCTGCAGCTATTTAATGGGGACCTGGGGGGAGTGTAGATACAGCAGAGTTAACGATGTGAAATATTTACCTGTGCTTACTCTCAACAACATTACACAGATGTGGTAATGTAGATGTAATAATATTGATGTGGTGATAGTTATTTCTGGTTTCATAGGTACACAAGAAGGACTTGCTATGCACTTGTTTCTAAAGAAACCATTTTTAAAGACTTTTAGGATACACTTCCAAGTATTAAAAGGCTCTTTAGCTACTGAAACAGAAGGATTTGCTTCCAACCCTGCTAAGTAAATAAAGTCATTATGTGACCTGATCCACTTATGCTTGATCATGCAATAAATACATTAACAGCCTAAAGTGACTCAAGATCCAATATCAACACTTGCCATAATTTGAATACTTAACATTTATGGAGTTAACCGAACCTGAACTCCACACTTCAGGTTCAGATCTAAATGTCATTAAAGTCTATAGGAGCCTATCCATTGGTCTGAAAAGTATTTGGGTCAAGATAACTTTCTGGCTGCTGGCAGAGTATGTTTAAAGTGAGTCCTGACCTCAGGTGTGTTCCTGGCTGTGCCCCAACTCAAGAGGTGGGGACAACCTGGTCTCCTTGGGATGGAGCCAAGGCACATGGGTCAGGCAGGCAGGGATCCGGGCAGCTGAAATTCCGTGGTCTGGGCAAGTGGGGGACCAAGGCAGAGACTGGTACCTCAGGGGTTACCTGTCCTGCCACGTATAGGTGGCCTCTGGAAGTAAAAGCAAAGTTACAGACCTGAAAAAATACCAGTATGTTAAAATACTTTAAATACGCACTTTATATGCACAGCTGCAAATCTGGTTTCATTCTGGAAAACTTAAGAGAAAAGTGCTAAGTGTAGCTTATTATGATAAGCAGCTGTATTACGCAGGCAGTGCCATTTTTCAGGAAACAGGACTGGGATAGAAACTATGAAGAAGTGAGAAGTGTTTGTCCACTTGAGGAAAAAAACATTCAATTATTTTGTTATTTTCAGGTTTGAGCTATATGCCAATAAGAGTGAATTGTCTTACTTAATACTGAGGGTCTGCAGTGGTATTTCCTATGGAGCTTTGTTTCTACTTACCTGTTTGCACATTCCTATTATATTCTACCTAAAATACTTTGGCATGTTTTTCACACTGGGGTTTGATTTCAATATTTATCGACAAATTAAAAGCTGCAAAAGGGAAAAATATTTATATTCAAAATAGCCCTAAACAAAAAAGAGTCAGTGCTATTTGCAATGCAAATCTTATTAATTAGAAAATTAGCTAAAATGATTTTTTTGGATAAAATCAGAACTGTTATGTATCAAATTTTCTTTTCACATTGGTGTAGAGTACAAATTTATTCCTAAGGGTATTTTCAGACAAGTGTAACTAACAAGAAAAATACTAAAATTAATATCCATTTTTACAGTAGCAAAACAGTGATATTTAAATTAGAAAATAATAGGGAAATGTAAATTATTGAATTGGTCATTACTGAGAGCCTCCTCTCCAAAAGCTTGTTTTCAAGATTAGTTGTGTGATAAGAATTACTGCTATTATTATTTCTTTATACATACATATCTATTATACAAACAAAATAAAAAGACAGTCCCCAGCCAAAAGCTTATCTGGTACTATGATGCACCAGAGAAGTTTTTAAAATAATCAATGCTTAAAGCTGCACATATTGCCTGGGTTTTGCCATCGCCATTTGTGCCACAAGAGAGGGTGTTAATTGCATATCCTGGGAAACACCCCCAAATTTTACCCCTGCATCAGCAAAGTAAGGAAAAGCATAATTCACATGATATATTCATGTAGTTCTAAAATGTCACTTTGGCTAATTGTAAGATTTTTGAGTACCCAGGATAGCATCCAACATCAACATCATTTGAAAAATCCAGTCTAAGATGCAGTTATGTGACTAGTTCTAGTCAATATTAGTAAATCAGACAGGTTTGAATCAAAACAGTTCTGATTGTATCACTTGAAACAATAAGACATATTAGTTATGAAATCTTACATATAAAATTAAAGAGCTTCCATGTTGACTTAGTACAGACCTCCTATACAGCTTGTCAACCACAGTCTTTTTTTCCTTTTTCACGTGTTTTCAGTGTAATCCATCTACCTCTTATTTTAAGTAATAACAATCTGTAATCCAAACAGAGGTAGTGCAGTTAATTCATAAAGAACTCTGACAAGTAATATCCACAAATATATTTCACACTAGGCTTTGTCTTCAGAAACTGTTTTATAATGTCTAACAGCAACAGCAAAAAAAGCTATTTTGTGTGCACTTACATTAGCATTTTGGGGGGGATCAGATACGTACGTACCTGTTGAAGCGACTCCCACACTTGCTAGGCTGGGCTTCAAGCCGTGAAGCTGTGGAGGAACCCACGATCTGGATGAACCTGAACCGGATGATGTGTTTCAGAAGCCCCAGTCAAGTACTGGAGCTGTTGATGGGTGATCTGCCCAAGGGATTGGGCTAAACCTTGTCCAGAGTTAAACTCTGGCTTTATCTGTATGTTGGGATGTCAGATCTCTGCAGCAACTGTGTCATGTTACAGACTTTCTCCTGCTGAGCACATGGCTTGCTAATGTAGATGCAGTGTATGTTTTTCAAACATAAATGATATAGTTTAACTAATCACCAGTGATCTGTTTCCAGGCAGTCACTTATTTCAGCTTCTACAATGCTTGGTAGATGGAGTACTTGATTCAGTAGGAGACCTATTTTTTGCCATTATGATGGAATTTATTTGTCCTACATTTGCCAGAAAACATTTTTAGGTATTCTAAATACTACTATTTATCGAAAAATAATAATAAAAAAAACCAAAATGGAGATGGAAAGACAGTATTTGCAATGAAGGAAAGAGAAGCATAGCTAGGTTATGCCTAATTCACCATGATTTGCGGTTGCAACCAAAACCCTTTGATATCAGAAACACAAGTTGTTCTACTTATGTCAGTTTGTTTTGGATTGGGACTTTTATTGCTTAGAAGGGGAGTGCTAAACCATGGTGTTTCCTAACTTGTTTAAATCAAAGGGGTTTTACTGCTTCTCATGTTTGATTCGGCAGTGCTGAAGTTAATGGAGCTTTGTCCTTGGGTTCCATGTAAGCTGATTCAATGGTTACTATGAAAAATGTCAATTTAAACCCACAGATACTTCATAAGTAGTAACAGGGATTTGGGACTTCTATCCTAAGTCTTGCGTAAAATAATCTCTGAAATTCAGAGATAGCATTAGTAAACTGTTGGGAAAAGATATTTTTTTTTTTTTCCTAATGGAAGTCAATGTGTAGAACATCCAAAAAGTTGTCGTCTTCTTATCCATATTTATGAAGGAAATTCTCCATTTTAAATTTCCTGGTAGAATCCAACCATTTGAGCTAATTTTGATTTCAGAATGGATTAGGCCTGAAAACTCGTCTGGCTATACCAAGAGAACAGACTTCCTTGTATTTCCCCCACACCCTCCCAGTTTTGGACGTATTGAACATAAAGCAAGACAGGCAGACAGTCATATTTACTTATAGCAGAGACATTGCCAAGTTTATAGAAACAATCTTTATCAAAAGTTTTTTTGTCCGTTATATTTCTCTTCCAGATACATTTTGAATTTTCATTTCTTTTCATATTCCCTTAGATACTTTGTTGATTTTTCTGTCTTGGCAACATAGTCTATCATTATATCTTGTTTTAAAATGTGTTGAGTGATTAGAGAGGAGTCAGCGCAAAAATAGCAACAGCCATGACTGCCTGTGCCTGACTGAAAATACCCAACCCTGCATGCCTTCAGACACATTGAGCTGGTGAGGCCACCCTATGGTAATGTCCGTTCAAAATTAGGCTTACCAAAAAGCTGTATAACAATGATAACAGAGCATTAGCCAAATTAGGTCTTCTGTCTCTCCTTATTCATTTATCTTGGGGCAAAAAATGTCCGTTTACCCACCCTGGGTATACTACAGGTGAGAAGTTCAGGTCTTCTTTCTATTCTCTTCCTCTAAGCCTCTATTCTCAATTAAAAAAATAAATAATAAAAAAAGCTCTTGTAGCTAACTTTATCTGTATCATATATATTTCCTTGTAGTGTATGTATCCACCACCCTTCTTCTGGTTTTGTTTTTAATTTTATCTTTCAGAGCAGAGATGATGCATTTCAATTTTTCACAGAGTGACCCATCATCTAGAGACTTACTCTCACTCTTAAACCCTCATCACAGTAAATAATAAACAGCTAGCAATCTGCACTCCCGTGATGCTTTCAAAGTTTGAATTGGTTGAAGGCCTTTCCCTTAAAAAAAAACAAAAAAAAACCCCACAACTGGGCTTTTCCCACCAAAGCCACTGTGAGGTACATGGGGCATTTACTTCACATGTGCATAAGCTATCAGTCATAACTTAATTCCCACCTTCATGCCCCCAGTCTACTACCTTTTCTGCCTTTAAATGTATTTGCTCATTGAGTTTGGTTTATTCATCATTTTGTGTCCCTTTCTCATAATGGAATTCCTGTCATGGTCTTTCTACACATTTTCAGGATAAAAGCAAACCAACTAGCATATTTTCATGTGGACAAAGCTTTGTGTCTTGGCCAAAAGCCATTTATAGAAGGAATATATCAGTTGGAGGCCTTCCTCTCCAATCTAAATGAGAAATTGCTCCTTATGTTGTCTTTCATCTTTTAAATATGTTCCGATCTGATCTGAGCAGCTGTCTATGTTAGATTTATTCCTCTGCTTGTTCACTGATGTTCTCATCTATGCTAATCAGTCTTCCTTTGTACATCTTGAGCACTATCTTCTTAATCAAGTTTATTTTCAGACCCCATTTCTTGGCTTTCATGGTCCAGTTCCTCCATTAATTCTTGTAGATTGAGTTTTTAGACCAGCATGATATCTGACAATCTGATTTACTTAATTATTATTTTTTTTTAATGCTGGGTGTTCATTTCTGTCATTCTAGACATTCCTTTTACAAAATTGCTATAGAATATGTGCAAACAGCTTTAAAACAGTAATATCACTGCATTTTATTTGTCTCTCTCTCTCCCCCTATAAATACACACACACGCACATATATAAATAATCCTACACGATTTAAACATGTGGTGGATGTTTCACATTACTGTGCGCTTCCTGGAGACACAAAACAGTGTAACATTTTTATGTGCTTAAGCTTTTCAAAGCTTTGACTTTTGAGTTTTTCTCCAGCCGAACAGCTATGTTCATGCAGCTCATGAATGCCATACAGAATAATAGTTAGGTCTATACTTGTTCTCCAGTAACTCATTAATCATTTGAGTATTATCTGTTACAAAGCACCCAGAACAAAAGTCCATTTGTTTTCATTGTTTAGCCAGTCACTACAGTGTGGCAATTCCTGAAGGAAGTATCTTTACATGTTTCATTTCTGAAAGGACCCAACCCCACCGAGCTTAACAGCTTCTGGTCCGAGGTCTCATTGAAAAGGTTTGGAGTCCATCACAACTTCCAGCATTAGGGTTTCTTTTTGCTACCTGATTCATTGCTGGTTCTGCTTCATCTTTGGGATTATAGAAAACGCCTGTAATGATCACACAAGGAAAGTCACTAAGACACCAAAGGGACTCCCCAGAGCAGCGGACAACTACTTTATTCACTCAACGGCAGGGCTGAAGGTGGCTAAATAACCATTCCTCCGTGTATCTCCTGCAAAGCTGAAAGGACTTCAACCAAAGAATCAAGATGTTGGCTTGTCTTGCTTCATCCTTCTTCCAGCATCTTTTTTCCCAGGAGAAATATTCTTCCTCTTGTCTACCTGCTCTCTCCCAGGCAAAATTTCTGTAGGATTTTAGGCAGGGAAGAGGATGGGAAAGCACCAGAGCAGCTAACTCTGCCCTCCCCTTCACCTCAGCTCCACACCCAGGTTACCTCTTGCAGCACGATCGAAGACTTTCCTACTAAAGGGATGCAGGTTGTAGCATGGTAAGCTTACTCCTCTTGGCCAAAATTTCCAGGACGGGCTTTATCTACTGAGCAGCTCCGTCGCAGTGCTGTGTGATAGTACAGGCTCACTGAGCAGTTCCTCTCAGGCCACCATTTACTGCTGTCTCCATACTTCTGTCTTCATTCAGGCACACTGCCTCTTTCCCCAGATGCTTTAATTCAATGGAAATTGTGAGGGAAATTTGTCTCCATGCCCAGGACCCACAAAGGTCCCATAAACCGTTTCAATTTTATTACCTAATCCTGATTATTGAGTGTTTTGCCACTTACCTATAGTTTGCCAGGGTTTTGGTCCAAACACAAGGATTAAATAGTGCATCAGGCCTTGGAATGGAAATGAGCCTCTCCCTTTCTTTACTGAAAGGAAAGTCCTGACTGCTGCCACTAATGCCTGTCACTCCCCTGACATAAATGTGCATTTCATCAAAAATTCTCATCTTCTTGCAAAGAGCATGCAAGTCACTGTGTTTATAAGAGTACTGAACTACACAGCACTCCAACAGAGACCTCCAAAGTATCTTAAAAAAAAAAAAGTGAACAGGCTTTGTAGAACCCGAGTGGCAGCTACCAGCCAAACGCAGTGGGTGGCTTTCACCTCTCCTGCTCTAATGCCACAACAGGATTTATGGCAGATTCCCTTAATGGTTGCAGCTCAAGGTGCTGTTCTTCGCTTTCACAGTCTGGGAGCTGCACGCTTTGACATTACCAGCCTGCATTTTCTTTTGATCTCTGATTCAAGATCAGAGAGGGCATACAAGTCACGGGGGTGTCTGTCTGAGCAGATTAGCTGAAAGCACACCCAGCACCAGCGCTCTGTTTCTTACCTGAACCAACAGTGTGATGGCCAAAGCCTGGTCCATGCCCAAAGCCTGGTCCATGCCTGCTTGCTTCCCTTACAGGGAAAGGAGAGTGTAAGAGACACTGATTTAAAAGGGGACTTTGTTTGCCTCTATTGAACAGCATGGGGCAAACAGATGTTAATGCTGAAGTTCCACTGTGTTTTATTGTGGGCTTGTCTTGATAGTTTCAATTACACACATGTGAAAAATAAATAAAACCACATAAGCACATGTCTGTTACAGCTCAGGCCAGTTAGTGTCAGGTCCCTTGTTTATTTTTTTTTAATTGAAGATGCTTAGGCATTTAATAGTTTGAGACAGAAAGAGGTCCCTCTCTTGGCTTGTGTTCAGGCTCATTTGTATTCAAATCCACATTTTGGAACAAAGAATCCAAAATGAGCACATACTGAAGTCAAACGATGCATCAGTCACTGAGCATGGCTCTGGAACATATTGTGCATATAATCGCACAGAACTGGGTTTGTGAAGCACTGTGCTTCAAGGGGGTAAAGTCCCTTGCTAAGTTAGGCTCTGCTCCAGCAGGCATTTATGCACGTGCTTAATTTTTAGCAAAAAAGCTGTTCTACCAAACCTGATGGAGCAGTGCATGAATCTGAACAAGCCTTCTAGTTTAGTGCATGTTGGATCAGGGCCACTGACTGTTATACTGCAATATGAAGGGGAAAACTTATTGAACAGAGACAGCATTTTCTTTTAGCAAAGTGTCTCATTCTTCATCTGCTTTTCCCAAAGTTGACAGATCTGAATTATATTTCCTTATTCAAACATGCTGCTATATATACACTGAAAATTTTATGTAATTTTACAGCTCTCAAGTTAAAAAAAAATGAACAGGTAGTCAACAAGAAGATAACATTTGCCATTCTAATAAACATTTTGACATTAGATTCAAAATTACACACTTTTAGTGGAACGGAAACTGTTCCATTTTGTTTCATCACGTCAGTTCAAAGTAAACAGTTTTGGATTTTACATTTTTTTAAGAAAAAAAATGTTGGGTTTTTTTCCCCCCAAGGAAAAAATATTTTCCATGGAAAGGAAAAGGTTACAACAAGACCATACTAAAACTTTTTGTCAAAAAATGTTGACCACAACTTAACACAACTTAACAGCTACCCGTATTGTTGTACAACTGCCATCACTTATTTCTGTGGCATGCAGTCTTTCCTCAAAATCTATTGTCTTTTATCTGTAATGTGCATAAAGGATTTTTTAAGAAGTAACGCATTCTGCCAATTGCCAAAATACAAGCATATTTAATATGCCGTGGCATTTAAAAAGAGTAGAACTGTTTCTTAGAGAGGTACTGCAATTGTCTTTCAGAATTAAACAGGAAATAAAAAGCCAAAGTGTACAGTGTATTGTCCATAATTGGCCAGTCATCAAAATGACCAAATAAGTTCAGGACTCAGCCTGTGTGTTAAACACAGCTAAGGAAGTGGTATAAATTAATTAAGCTTCTGTATATTATTTTCATTTCAAACCATATTACTAGAGCTGTAAGAGCTTGGGAAAAAATAGCCTGGCAGTACACACTTCTCTAAGAAGCTCTTCAAGCTGTAGAGCCTCGGGAGAACTTCATTAAAGCCACTCGCTATTGCTTTTACATATGCCTCCAGCTTTGGTTCAAGAAGTCCTGCCTCTCTGTGCCAAAAACTTAAGGAGGCATTTTTAAGCGAACAGTTTAAAACATAATGATTGGTAGTTACATAGCGCATCTCATCCCACAGGATCCTGAAGCACTTTACAAAGCTATCAGACTAACTCCACGATTCTCTCACATCAGCCAAATTTCTCCTACCTTCAGCGGCAGATTTCCCTGTGCAAAGGCAGTTAGAATTAGGCCCCACCATCAACTGAGGAAAGGTGGAAGTATGAGAAAGTAAGTAAATTTGTAGCTGGAGAATGAAACAAAGTGCATTGCTGCCTGCAGAACACCACTGTGTATCACACACAATTCTGACAGCAGTGGAAAATTTCTCATTGTAGAAATGACAGGCAGATACTGATCATTAACTGCCAGACATTTCTCATTTCAAGCGTCATTGAGAAAAGCAATAGAGAGTCGAATTAAAGCATTAGCATCAGTCTCTGTAATTCATCAATTGCGCGCTTCTCCTCTCTGAATCAGCAGAAGATATGCGCCTGATTTATCAGCTCCAGATTTTATCTACGAATGTTGCTACAGTTTTTATCTGATTTGCCCAATTCATTACTTACTGTCTGCAGCACTAGCTGAAATGTGATTAGAAGTCCTTCCCTTCTGAAAGTGTTCAGCAATTTAGAGGATTTATTCACTTTATTTGGTCTCTCTTTTGGAGAGCTGCAAAGCTCTATTGATATTTTACACTATTTTTGGTGGCCAAAAATCTAATACTGCAAAATGAGGATCAGAGTTCCAAAAACATACAAGTCCTCTAGCAATTTTTCCATGCTTAGTACAATGCTTGTTCCTGAACACAAATTGATTTGTTACTATGAAAAAAGACAAAGGGTGTTTCCTGTAACAGCTAGCTTTCTAAGTGTATATAATTCTTATATACAGTTTATTAAACTGTTCTACCTGCAACTAAAATATAACCAATTCTGAGGTCAAAGGTTATGAGCGCATCTGACAGTATATGTTTAAATATTTATAGAAATTGTCACAAAGGATGAGCACTTACCCAAAATCTTTCTGTACCTTTTAAACTACCCAGACAAGATTTAAACATTCACATCCTTCCTTAACAACCATCGCGATTAGGCCTGTGCTTAATCCCTCACTTTCTGTCCCTTGCAGAGCTCCAATTTCCATCATGACACATAAGCTCCAAAACTGATAGAAAAGGATGTATTTTGCAAAATGCCCTGAAGATTGATCAGCACACTGAGGCTTGTCTTGTAAGGAATGACATTGACAAAGGAGTTATAGACACCTGCCTCCTCTCTTCAGAGTGAAAGGGGATGCCTTTGCTCATTTTAACCATAAAGGTGTAACGCTGGAAAGTCACTCTCGCATATAGGGTAGTCCAAAGCTGTTTGGAGCTTTCTAAATCAAAACTAGTGTTTTAAATTCAGTCTGGGAGCTAATACCTGTAGGTGAGAAAGCAGCAGGACCTCCTGCTATTACATCATCTATTCAGTAGGCAACATCCTTCTTTATCAGTCTCCTCTCCTGGCGTTGTGGTCTAATCAAAGTTGCACTGCAGCAGCCCCATCTGGGAATGGCAAACGCTCCTGGTCCACATCAGAAAGAAACAGCTAAGCTCTTTGCTGGGCACAAATCTGACCCAAAGAAGAATCCTGACCAAGCACCCTTAAAAAAGGTGGGAAACACCAGACTGGCCACATCATCTCTTTCCCCCCATGCCCTGTTTTACAGCTATACTTTCAGTTATATTAGGAACAGGTTTCAGCCCGCAAAGGTCCCCCTCTGACCTCAGACTTACCCCACACTGAACTAGGCACAAAATGCTGCTGGCTGAATTGGACACGGTGTTGTTTTAAAGCTGGGTGGCATTAGCCAACTGAAAACCCTTCAGACTGTACCTCCTAATTAAGGGCTTCTCTACGCTGGGAAATTTACCAGCATAGTTCTAGTGGCTTAATTATAACTGTTATAATTGGGATATAAATATAACTCTCTATTTGGACATTCATATAAGGACTATGAGTGCTTATCTCTGGTTTAGCTTATGTCACTTTGAAAGCTGCTTAAGGAGAAAAAGATATCTTTATTCCATACTAAATATATCCAAAGGAGGAGTTATACTGGCCAGACTGGTGTAATTACAACGGGTGTAATTATACCAGTATAACCAAGCTAACAAATGTTCCCTTGCAGATAGTCCTTCCTAGCAGACTCACGTACATGTTAAGAGGATGAGAAAGCAGAAGGAAGCCTGTGAAGTCCCACCTGACAGTCTCCTTGGGAAGGAAGTGCCCTTCAGCACTGACTGAGATTGTGCAGCAGGGAAGGAGGACTGACAATTGAGGTAATATTTAAAATTACAGATAGCACCAGCTACAAATACTTTGACTTAGCAATTATACTTGTGCAAAGTGACAGCCTTCAATAATCAGAACTGATCAAGACCCCTACTCACTTCTTAGTGAAAGCAGCACTTGTAATAGCTGACCAGCTCTGGCTCAGAGGAGGGAGGCATGCCAGCTGTTCAGTGCTCCTTGAGGGACTCTCATGCAAAAATATAAGCTTATATGGTGTACTTCGGAAGCTCTAATACTCTACTTCCTCTAATTAGGAAGCATGTACAGTGTGAATCCAGCACCTCTATTATTTGTTTCTTTCACTGATAAGTCCCTGACGCATCAGATTCTTATGTACAGACATGGCCCTCCATATGCGATTAATGTTGCTCTTCATATTGACAGAGGAGCACAGAGATTGGAATCTTTGTGCGTTTGTGGAATATTGAAAAACTTATGAGAATATTAATTCAACTTTTTAAAGAAACATGTTTAAACTAACATTTCACTGTTCATTATCTATTATTTTTCTCAACAGAAAAATAATCAGAAATAATTGCAGTAATAGTTTTAAGTGAGTTCTGAAGAATATGCATTTGTCTTTATAACAAACTGATAAACACTATCAATATGCAATATCTTGTAAGCCTTTCACAAGAAAGAAAAAAAAATTTAGGATATCATTTGCCATCAATTAGACAGACAGCTTTAGCTCTTTTAATGTTTCTTTTTATCCCATTGAACCAAATAGATCTCACCTGGTAGAGAGCTGTCTTCTACAGACAGAAAATTAGCTTGGCTATGTTTTTGCAGCAGTAGGCTTTCTGAATCACTTTAACAGTTCTGTTCAAAAGCCATTTGCTTATATTTACATGATCTCAGTTGGTTTTGATTGCTAAAATTTAAGAACTCCAACATAAAGCAAATGAATTTCAACCAGGCAGAAACCAGTTCCACCTGGAACAGGGATACAGAGCCCACGGCATGGGTGCAGATAGAATGACATATTGCTAACTTTGGAAATCCAGGAAGTCATCTCCTGAAAACTCAGGAAGATTTACGCCTTTCTAATCCAATCATAATTCACTTCCACAAAACATGGAATGAAATCCACAGAGAATCACCCAAGGAAATTCTTTGAGCAGACATATGGGGAAATTCCTCAGTAAAGGTAAAAGGTCATATATTAACCTGAGACAACTGAATAAGAAAAGAATAATCATGGGTCTCCAGTCCTTATAAGAATGGTCATTTTCTGAGAACTCTACAGGTGAAAGAAAAGGGGGAAAACATAGCAGCAACGTAGATATAAATAGCATTTCTTCTTGCAGTTGTGTTAACCAATAGGTTAAATTCACTTGCAGTTCACTTCTCCCCCTCCCCAGCCCATACATTAGACACTTTAGAGACAGTGCACATAGGGAGGACAGATGGAATGAAGCGTAGGGAGCCTTGTTGTGCAGTGCATGCATAAAGGGAATGCTGCCACACTCTTCAGATTCATTGGGGAGGGAAAGGAGACAAGGATTTACGTTCTCTGTTGAAGACTGGACCAGGAGATTGTGAAAGAGTTATGCTGTCACTTGAGAAGCCAGCTTGAAATATACGTGGCCCATAATATTCCATGAATTACTGCACTCCAGCGCATAGGTATAGACTAGGTTAAGAGGGTGTAATCAGAAACAGAAAATAAGGATGTTCTAGGATGACATGTTGCTTATCAACATCTGCATAAGTAAAATGATGCTCTTTACAACAGAAGATTTTTCCAGGACTATAATATATACAAATATACATACATATATAGATACATACACACACACATATCCCCTATAGTACTGTGAAACTGATCTTTCTGGTTCTAATGGTAGCAGACTATATGTAAAACTCCAAACAGATTCACTGAGCTCTTTATCTTCTTCGATCTGATGCTAGGGTTTGGTAGTTTGTTGAGTATTTTAGGATTTTTTTCAGAACTCACGGAAAAAATTAAGTAGGAATAGAAACACAAAATGGAAGAACTTTAAAGGACCTAGAGCCCTATGAGCTATAGCAGAAAAGATCCATCATGATAAAACTATGGAGAAGAAACAGATGTGGAGTACAGCAGTCTCTAAAGACTAGAACAAAGAATGATAGGTCAATTTTATATCCATTTGCTTTCTCTTTTCTTCATGAATGCTGTGATTGTGTTTCTTCAGTGACTATTTGGCTAGTAAAAAAAATGCAAAACCTGATCTACTGATACGTTAAAGTGTTGTCTGTTTGATAAGCACCTTTTTTCTCATTTATATGAGATGCAAATCTCTTTCAGAAGATAGTGCAGGTAATAGAAATTCATGTTTCTAGAAGTTCAGTAACAAATGGGCCAAGAGGCTTGTTGGAAGTATTTCGCAATGTTACACAGCTATTTAGCTATGTTAAGGCTTTAAGAATAGCTGAATACTCTCTTCTTCCAGAAAGCAGACTTTTTAGGATATTACACTTCAGGTCTTACAGGCACCATTCAAGATTTCTCTCTTTGAGAGAAAACGGGACTTCTGATAAGCATGATAAACATAACATACTTTAAGAACTATTTTTCAAATCAGCTGCTTTATTTCTAGCACTGATCTTAAGATAACAGATATTTTAGATTAAGGACTTCATATGCTCCAAGCTGAAGTTCACTAAAGATATGGAAAAGATACCTGCACCTATATCCCTGTTATTTCTATGAAAACATGTATAAGACTCTAGAAGCATTTGCAACAGTTATGAGATTTTTCACTTGAATTTTTATTCTGTGTCCTTCTAAACGCTCAGCCTACCTTGTCTCAGGAGACTGTGGTTTAATAGGCTGACCATGAAACTGAGGTAAAATTCTTTGAAGCCAGATCTTTACATTGCTTGCGCACAACTGACTGAATGACTAGGCTCCTCAGTTTTAATTCCTGATTTGATCAATGCAGCATTTCTGGGGCAAAGTATTTAGAGCCCAGTCAGGTCAAGCGCTGGACTACTTTTACTTCCTGACTGAAATACAAATGCAAAATCTTAAGGGATTCACACCCTGAGCTCTCTGCATTTCCATCTCCCCGACAATAAAATGAGGACAACATGGCAGAAGTATTCAAGAGGAACCCTCTGCTGAACCAAGACCAAACCTAGCTCAGTGGGTAGCTTATCTTTTCATTTTTCTATTTTTCAGAACGTACTCAGAGCTAGCTTCCCTCCCCTGTTCCCTTGTCTTCAACTGCTTCAGCTTTGAGTCGGTGCTGTCTTTGCTTGTGTTCATTCTTGGACAGCAAACGAAGCTTCTCATTAGATGTCTTGTCACAAATACAAGCATGCACCAAATTGCCCTTTCTGCTAGTTGTCACTGAGGCACTGCCTTTAATAATGTATGGTTGTGTCCTTCCACATAAAAACTGCTTTATCCTAAAGCCATGAAAATGCTGTCTGAAGAAAATTTCATTTCACTAACACCTAAAAAGCTGAATCTCATATGCCCTACCTGTTCATAGGTAGTTTTATCAGTAGGTCTACATGAAAGCAAGAACGTTTCCAAGAACATGGCACGGATATTTCCATTGATGGTTACAATAGGACAGAAGGAAAAATGCGTCATTCTTCCCTTCCCTTTCAAGAGGCTATAATATTTCCTTTCTACTCCTGCCATGTTACCAGGGTTTTTTCTTCTTGCATATGACTGAGGCAAAAGCTGGACTGGCAGGGAAAGCAGTATAAAGCACAGAGGGTTTTTTCCTGTTTATTTTGCTCATAGAGTATTTCATTTTTTTGCACTAGGGTATCCTCCACTTATCTTAAATCTGTCAGATGCTAACGAAGATAGGGTTGCTGTATTTGGAAAGGAATGGGCAGGACAAATTTCCAGGTTTTCTGCCATGAATATCAGAAGGATAAAGCCTTCTTCTCTCAAGTGAAACAGTTAAGAAATTCATGGTTTGTCCTAATCTGAAACAGCATTGCCTAGAGCTCCCAAACGCAGAGCTGAAAATATGCAGCAACCTTTGGTGCATTAGGAGTTGTAGATCATTTACATGCTTGGCAAGGCAGTTTTAAGATCATTGTTTACTGTTAAGAAGTTCTCAAGTGTTTATTGAAAAATATGTTAAATGTGAAACTTATAAGTATCTTCTATTAGAAAAAAATATTTTAAGATAGACAGATGTAAATACATAATGACTGCCACATGTCAAAAGGATTTCATGGGTAAAAAATGGACTCAAACAAGGCCTCTCTAAGTTCTCATAAACCTGTTTTTAAAGTTTTTTCTTTTAAATAAAATCTGGAGGTTTTCTGCCAAGATAAGTTTTATCAGTGGAAAATAACAGTTCTTGACCTTCCTATATCTCACAGAGTATTTATCTTCCTACAGAGATCTCTGCTTATATCATTACTAGTGGACCTAAAGGATATTAACTAGATATCCCTTACTGAGCCCATACTTGTATGAATTTAAGTATATCACATTAACTTCAGGTTTTAAGCTGAATTCAAAATACTCTTTGTTCACCACTTCTCCAAAGGATAGATTTCCTGGGAGTTCTTGAGATTATCTGGGTTTGGACTTTAAAAGACTGAAGAAGAAAAAACAGGAAGAATGTCTGCTTTAAAACAGAATGCCTTTCCGAAACCCACAAAGACCTGATGATGGGAAATCACAAGTCTCCATTACAGTCTTTATCGTTAGGTTTTGTGTCCTGCTTTTTAAAGTCTGTTAGAGATAATGAAATTACAAATTAATTGTGTCTCTGTTTTGGTTTTGATGCTTAGAAACTAGCAATGTAAGTAGATTATTTTTTTCCCTAAATACTTCACTCACATCTGTAGACATGAAACAGATGTACCTAAACAGCTTCATTAACTATAACGGATAATAAATATTGACAGAAACTTGGGATTCTATCTTAACTATTGCACATATCACAGTAATGTCTCAGAGGCGGTATTGCAAGATCCAGGAATGCAGCTGGCTGCCTACAAATTAATTCTATCTATTTTTTTTTGCCACAAACAACATGGGCAAGTGAAAAATAATCTTTCATTTTGCAGCTAAACCCAACTGACCAGTGCCAAAACACTAACAAAGAAATGAAACAAACCAATTCTTTATTTCCTGTCTCAGGAGCCATCTGCACATTTGCATGTCTGCCAAAAGCATTCTCGATTAGTTCAGCTATCCCAACTAGTCCCAACTAGCTTTCTCTATTAAACATTTAGCAGTCTCCCTAAGACATGTGAATAGCTGATTCAAAACACTTCTTGCTATGAACTGAAATCTGATCTTCCCTTTCTCCTGGAAGTGAAATACCCAGCATGTTAAAGCTGCAAACTAAATCCTAACATAGTCAAACAAACCCAGCATTAACCACTTGAACTTCTGGTGTTAAGGTTCAAATTTGACTCAGAATTGTCAAGTGTAACCTTTTCTTACAAGGCTCCTTTAAACACATATAAGTGCAGTTCAAGACCGCATCTGGAACACAAAAGCCAGCTTTCGAGTTTGATCTTACAGAGGCCCTACTAGCTGTCAGCTCCTTATAACCTTTTAATAAAAGAATTCAAGTAAGAGATAACCAAACTCTACACTACTTGCATGAATTAGAGCTCAACTCTTCAGCAGGCTTCTTGGATTCTACAGCACTCTGACATGACAAACTGGAAATTCAGCCTCAAATCCATTTAACATAAAGATAACAAAAGACTTTCAATTAATAATAAAAACATCGAAGGGTATACAGCAGCTTTCATGCCACTTATCCTGATACAGCATTGATTTTTTTTTCAGTACTATTTTGTCAGTTTGGGTTGAATTACCTACAAATCACTGCATAGACAAGGTGTTCCATATGCTGCCAGAAACTCTTAGCAGTAGAGCAGAGAACAAATGTGAGCTTTTGACACCTGGTGAGGTGTTAGAGGGTAGCTTGATATAAACACAATTACCTGGTTATTTCTGCCACAATGATGAGCAATCAATCTGTTAAAACTGTTGAAATGGAAATTGTCTTCTTAAGATTTCAGCATCTCATCACTTGGATGGCTGGATCAATTCACGGCATTACTGGCTGCTCTTAAGTAAGGCCACCTTCAGACTTAGGAGAAAATCATAAAAAAAATTATTTGCCACCCTTTAATTATTTTTTTCTGTTTAATTAAGGGTGCCTTTTTTAAATTTACAGAACTAGAGGAAGCCTCAGTAATTAGATATTTAACATATTCATACATGGGAATGCAATGCTTTCACAATGAAAGAGCATGCCTTGTTTACACTCATCTCAGTTTCAATTAGATCTCATTCCGTAAGCAAAGTTTCATGTTCTTAAAACTGATCATTAGGCAGTCATCTGGCATTTAACAAATGTTATGTAAGGTATAATTTTTGTTTTAAAATCTATTGCATACATTTTGTTAATACTAGTTATTGAAGGGTAATATAGCTTTGGTTTACCATCTTTAACCTGGATCTAACTCAGCCATAATGCAAAATTGCCTCTTCTTCCAACTGTAATCCAATAAAAGTCAATGAAAGTCAATGGGTTCTTCCTAGATTAACAATGTGATTTGAAATCCTTCAAAGCACCTGTGAGGCAGAACTTTGGACTTTTAAAATAATTTGTACTGTAATTATAAACAATAAAATAACATTTGCTTAGTTGACCACAGTTACTATGGAAAGAAGGAGGAAGAATATCTGAAAGAGTTGGAAATATCCTTCCACTCAGAGCATCACAAGAATACACTATGACTTGGTATATCAAAGTTAAAACATCCAGCTCCAAAAGTATTCTTGGGAAGAAACATAGGACTGACTCTTGAAGATGAGGTAAATCCTCCCAAGGAACTATAGCAAGAATATTATTATAGTGGAAGAAGTATGATCTGAGCCTAATGGCCAAGGGCTAAAGATGAGAGAAATTGTCTTCAGACTGGATTGCGACAAACTCCAGTGAGATCTTCTGAAGATGTTGTATATGGGAACCATACCTCTCTCAGCAGATACATGGGAGCTGGGCCTGTCATTCGAGAGAATACATTGTTGTAAAACAGATAAATAGCAAGTCAGCTAAATACGTACTTGAAACCTTCAGAACCATGGGGAAGAACTTGGACAAAAAGAAAAAACCATACTAATGGAAGTATCTTGGACAGCTCAGGGAAAAGAGTAATCAAGCAGGAAAATTAAATAAACTTAATGTTTTCCACAGTTGCGCAATTTTGATGCACTCTTCTGCAGAAAACTTTCCAATTGTGAATGCCTATTTACATTAAAGTTACACGACTTGGAATTTCTAATGCACAGAAAGTCCCAGGATGTAAAAGTCCTTGGAGGCCATAAAGGGCTCAGGAGACAAATGGAAATAACCGGTGTCTTCTAGCTGCAAACCTTCTGAGCCAAACTTCTATATTGCCTTCTGAACCCAAAGGGCTAAACAGGCCAGTGCCTTGTTCTGGGGCTCTCGCTATCAGAGGAAAACTGAAACAGTCTCTTGAAGCCATTTAGGCAATGAAACAATCACTGCTGCTTTTAATATCTTCTTGCCCTAGGCAACCACCTGTTTTGCCTAGCATATATATTGCAGAACTGGCCCTGGCAGCAAAATGCAGTGGGTCCGGCAGTCTCAGTGTCACAAAAACAATGAGAGGAGATAGCACAGCTGCAGAAACCTGCCTCAGGCTCTCTGGCTTACAGGATTTTAAAGGAGGGTTTGCAGCACTGGCAGTTACGGGCAGACAGTTTTCCCACACAAAGCCATTAGGAAATGGTGTGTCCATGGCCAGTCCTCAGCCCCCAAACAGCCTTTGCTGTATTGAGATTAAAGGAAGATGAGGCAGCTGGGGCTAATAACCTGAAAATCAATGCCATTAACAAAGAGAGTAAAAAAGAAAAAGAAAATCCAAGCCCTGCAGAAGCTGAAACTTTCAGCTATGCCTCTTGCTGTGTAGAAACAGATTGTACCATTGTCCTGGTTCTCCTTGGATTTGACCTCAGATTCAGGGAAATAAAAAATATAGATGATGTCTGAATTTCCTCTTTACTAAAAATGCGTGTGGTTTACATATATGCAGCTGTATGTATACATCTGTGTTTTGGTATTGAGTACATTGGACTTTGGATAAGACCTTGCATGATACTTTTGGGATTTGAGGGGAGCAGCACCTAGGATTAGTGAGGTTATGAAATCTAATTGCACCTTCTATGACCTGCCACAGGTTATGGTATGAGAGCACAGGCCAACTTCATGGTATCTTCACACCTTCTCAGTGTTTCAGAGCTAATGATGACACACAGACTGGTAAACTTAATAATAGTCAAGAACATTCCTGTGCATGAGAATGAGATCAGCTTTTCTGTAAAACTGTTTCAAACAGCCCTTGGCATGCCTTCAGCCTGTGTCAGCTAGCTCTGTCCCATAAAACTCATAATCATCATTTCTGTGTTTGGACATAGGCTGTTCGTATTGCAGCTACTCTGTTTCGGAGA
The DNA here is from genome assembly GCA_034782735.1 of Sagittarius serpentarius. Lineage (NCBI taxonomy): Eukaryota > Metazoa > Chordata > Aves > Accipitriformes > Sagittariidae > Sagittarius > Sagittarius serpentarius. The sequence continues at coordinate 9,068,210 of JAVKLA010000036.1, read as the reverse complement.
CCAAGAGATCTTACTAGCATATAGACACGCCACTCTGAGCCAGTTGGCCTCAGTGCCAAAAAATGTTTCCAGACACACACACTTTACTAGTAAAGATGCAGCCAATTAGTTCAAATAAATAGATATCTCACAGCATTATCACTGGCCTAATGTTGATCTGTTTCATGCACTCATGATTGATGTTTGAAATTCAGAAAAAGCAACACAAATGTCAGTGACTGAACATACCCAATTGAATATGAGGACCTGTAAAGGCAACAATCCATAAATATGAACCCAAGGCTACATCTCCATTTCTTCTAAACTACTGGCTTTATGAACCTGAATTCACACTGCATCAGAAACTTCTGAAGGAATAAATACAAAATTAAAAAGACGTCTTCATTAGCAAAGAAATGGCAACTCGTAAAAAATGTTTTTACACTTAGCAACTTGTTTGGATTATTCTGTCTTACCTAGTAACTTGTTTGTGTACAGCAATACATTCTGCCCTTATACCTTTGTCTTAATGTGTGAAAATGAACTGTGACAATTCTCTGAGCAAGAGTCATTTACATACCCGTATTTTAATCTCTTTCACAATATTAATTTAGACTGTCATATTTTAATCTCTCTTGTTACTCCCTGGCTCCTTTCTAATTACAAAACTGTCCACCTCTTTCCAAAATTAACAATCATAGAATCATAGAATGGCTTGGGCTGGAAGGGACCATCAAAGGTCATCTAGTCCCACCCCCCCTGCGGTGAGCAGGGACACCTTCAACTCGATCAGGTCGCTCAGAGCCCCATCCAGCCTGGCCTGGAATGTTCCCAGGGATGGGGCTTCTACCACCTCT